>CM036539.1:32064656-32091519 GCA_020745685.1 Tautogolabrus adspersus | reverse complement strand
CACACAGAGAGAGAGAGAGAGAGAGAGAGAGGGCCTGTGAGGAGAACCAGAGGGAAGAGTTCAGTCTGCACTCATCAGAGTTTAGAAATAACTCACTTCATCCAGCTCTGTGAGGATTAAATAAACATTACTGTGAGAAACGCGGGGTAGGGGTCAGAGGTCAGCGGCTGCACTGAGAGAATTCTGCAGCAGTAATCAGTCAAACAACACAACAACAAATTAACTCAGCAGCTTTGCAAAACAAATCGATTTACCCTGATTGAATTGATGTGAAGTTGAGCACAGAAGTGGAAGAACTGCTCATATTTCTAAAACAGAAAGAGAACAATATCACAGTGTGGAAATACTTTCAAGTCAAAGTCCTCCATCAATCATCAGAAAACACTACCTCATCTCTTTGCTGATCTTGTGCTGTAATGCTTTAAATATTTTTTCCGTTGTCGTGCACTTCAGGCGGAACAGCACGTGCCACCATTTAATGTTCCCCTTCCTCTGAGTTTCTGTTGAAGATGTTTTTTTGCTTCCCCTGAGTCAGGGCCATAACAGTACATTTACCCCAACATTGTTTTGTAGCTTAAATTTGTTGAAACACACAGCGTCCCCCTCGTCCCCTCTGACTCTGGGGTCAAGCTGCCCGAGCGAGGAGAGAGAGAGTGTGTGGACCTCACATTCAAAGCTGATGTCCTTTTACAATACATTTTAGGTGCTTTTTGGAGAATTTTCAGACACACCTCACTACCTCCCAGCATGGACTCAGACTGCACAGATACAATTAAAATGACCTTTTGTTGTGGCCACTGTGTGCAGTGTCACTCCAGCCCTGGATGCAGCAGCCGCCTGATGTCTCTTCCAATACACGTTTGTGACGCTGTGATGTGTGTGTGTGTGTGTGTGTGTGTGTGTGTATATCAGAACAGGATCTTATGACTTGGCCGTCTCCAAAGGAAAGACAACAACTGGTTCATGGCCTGCTGCTGCCCAAACTGGCAATCTGTCAAACTGTTTTTTTCTTCAAATAAGCTGAACCACGTGGAGCAAACGACCCCGTTTACGCTGCTCTCTCCTTAAAGGAAGAATGTGCAACTTTTTGATCCAGTAGATGTCGCCCTTGAGCTCCAGCATGAAACCAAAACAAACTGCTGTTTGGCCACACCTCCTCCATACTGCAGCCTCCGCTCTCCTCCAGCCACACCTCCAACCCCGCTACACTCGCTTTTGCACAAAGGGGTAATCAATTGGAACGCACCATAATTAAGCACAGTGCAAGCGGCGGACTAAATTGTTCTTGGCTTGAGCTTCATTGTTGTGTAAGCAGGCTAATGTTAGCGCTCTTTAGTTAGCTGGTTATCTCTTCCCCCACACACTATAAAGTAGAGAAACAGTGATAATTTACGCCTTCACATTATGTGAAATTGATGTTTCTTTGGTCATACATAAAATAAACTTTGGAAAGATTCGACTTTGCTGAAACTCAGGACGACATGTCCAAGTGTTTTGTGTGGGTTGTAAATCTTTTGTCATTGATAAATGTTGGATCCTTGCTGAACTCGCGGATGTTTTCGTACGTGTTCTCAGCTGCTCAGAGCAGGTTTACTGTCGTTAGTTTTGATTAGCCGACAGAAAAGGAGGACGAACCCATCTGGAACACAACCTGCTGTGTTCATACAGGAAATACTGCAGGAAACACACACACACAACACACACACACACACACAACACACACCACACACACACACACACAGATGAGGAGGAGGAGGAGGACGAGGAGTAGGAAGAGGTGTGTGCCCTGCTTATACTTCAAAGTATTTAATTCCTCAAGGCTAACATTCAGGCCAAGTTATTGACACACATGAACTACACGTGATGTTCAGGTTTCGGTGACTATCACTCGCTCTGCTTGACACATTTGTTGTTAATCTTGATTCTTAAATTGAAGATCATCTCTGCAGGTTCGCTCTCTGGAAAATGCTTTGATATCTTAGAGGCAGAAACATCTGGCTGTAGATCCTCTGCCTGATGTTTTAATGATTGTGGATGATCTTGACAAATAGTTGCTGTTTAAATGTTTTATTCTGTGTCTGCTAATGTTTTAAACTGTATATATGTCTATATTAATGTTTGTATGTTTGGCCGCTCGTTGTGTTAGAAACCTTAAAGGAGCAGTATGTACCTTTGACACCTAGTGTTTAAAATGGGTACTGCACTCCCACCGGCCCCTCCTCTCAGCTCTGCATCTGTCTGTAAACCTTTCTGCATTCTAACCTCTCTCCATTTTTCAAAAGCATCTCCAATATTGATCCTAGTTTGTGCACGTTTCTGCTCGTGGAGCTTATTAGAAACATGCAGAGGCTTTTTAGGTCGGGTACAATCACTTCTATCTGAACCAGTTCTCTTGCCCGCTTCCATCGCTGCAACACCTGTTGGTTTGACCTGATAACTGCTCTCATATCTGGCAAACCGAGGGGCGTCCAAAACGGCCGTGTGGGAAACATAGCATGTTTTCTTAATGTCTGATGTTATATTTTAGAAAGCCAACTGATAATTTTTAGTAACATATTTTTGAAAATGTTATTTTTGCATCTTGTTTTCTTTCTGCTTCTTAAGTCCAAGACGATAAAAGTAAACCTCAACAAAGCCGTCGCGCTCCGACTCGCACGGCATGCTTGGACGCTCGTTGGTTGTCTGTTTGAATGTGTGTTTCATGAGCTGATGTGGAAGCTTCCCGGACTCCCTGCAGGTCTCAGTTTGTACAGTTTTCTCATTGATCTGTGGGTTTGTTAGAGGTGGATGTTCACACGGGCTTGACGGTGTTTTCACCACCTTCTGATTAACTTCACAGATACAGAGCGAGGAGGCAGGCGGGGGAAAATCAAAGAGAGAGAGAGAGAGCGTATAGTGCACAACACTGTAATTATGTCTTGTTGTCCCCTCGATCGCCCTGCTGAGATGAGCGCTTAGAGAGAAAAGATGAATCAGCGTTTCCTTTGAGGAGAAAAATAACAGCTCGATAAAGACGCTGCACGGGAAAAAATACAAGACAACAAAAAACCATTTAACCCCCCGAACACACAAACACACACACACACACACACACACACACACACACACACACACACACACAAGGGGAGGGTAAATTGAGAACCCAAACAGCGTCCTCGTTTAAATGTAAATGTCGTCTGTGATTGCGGTCGGTGTTTTCTTTCTGTTTCAGCTCATCACCTCTGATCGTGTTTACATGCTGACAAAACAATTCCATTTAAATTTAATTAAGATTATAATGCAGATAAAGACAGACCAGCAGAAGCACCGCGACGTTTCCTGTCGCTCTTATCTGGAGCTCCGAGAAACTGGGAATAATTCTCAGATCGTCTTATTGGAGCGCACTGCAAAAAAAACCCAACTCATTTATTTGTCTAAAGTAAAAATATATATAATGACATTTATTTCAAATCACATTCAATCAATCAATCAATCATTATTTGTGTTATATATAAGTGTTATCTCGAGACGCTTGACAAAAGAGCAGATGTGATAATATGCAGGAAGGATTTCTCCGTTGTATTCCTCGCGTTCTGGTTGTCCACACTTCCTTGTTGCTGAGGTGGAGGTCAGAGCAGGCCGTGCATGAACGATGACAGCGGTGGTTGAGGGACGACACAGTCGTCACAACAAGAACCCAGGGCCAGATTCTTCAAAATGTTTATTCCAGAAAAAAAAGATCTGGATCCCTTTTTTCCTGGTCAAAGAAAAACTGGATTTGATCATCCTGATCCAGATACAGTCCTTTAAGGATCGTAACAACTCGTAACAAGGCCATCCTCCAAGATGTTTCTGTTATTCGCTTGGACTACAGACTCTCGGCCCGGCCCCAATATACGCGACTGTTCTCGCGCCCCATTCACTTTGTATCGGACGGGACACGCGAGTAGGGCAAAGGATTATGGGCGAGCTATTTCAGTGAACAATATTCAAATGAGTGCGATGCGAGTTGTGTGATCCGCCATTTTATTGGAAATTCTGGATTCTCCCGTGATTTACAGGAAAGGCTATTTTCCCCAACATTCAAACCAGAAACACCATGGCGTCTTTTTTTTCGTGATATAAAATACATTTTTAAACAGTGTTTTTTTTGGTGCGAGATATTTGTGAGGTAGTTTCTGAATCTTGATCCATTCGGCCTAAATAAAAAGTTTGTTTGACCTTCGTGGTGTACGCTCTGCTGTGATTGACAGCTGCTTGTTTGTGCAAATGTTCACGCCCACAAGCAGCAGGGAGACTAGGGGACAAGCGAGGTATTGCGTGAAATTTCGCCACTTGTATTCAGTGGGGCTGCACCGTCTTGCTGATGTGACGGGGTCATTTTTGTTTGTGTTTCTCTGTGGGTATCACATCTGAGATAGCTAACCATGGATGGAATCTAAAAGTCAGAAACAAGTAGACGCTTCTTTCCAGTGTTGCATAAGTTCCAATATTGAGATATTCAAAGTCTCTGTGGTTCTCAGTGCTCACCGCAGCCTGAGGTCACCTGACCCGAGCTGCCTTTGGGTCTGCGCCGAGCGAGCTGAGGATGGCAGGAGCACGGCTGAACGGCCCATTAACCGCCGTGTCACCGCAGCCACGCAACAGTACGCCGCCGCTGATTTATGACACTGCAGCAGGCTGGTGAGGGTGAGCGGTAAATCAGAATAAATGGATGTGGAGGAGTGTGTGTGTGTGTGTGTGTGTGTGTGTGTGTGTGTGTGTGTGTGTGTGTGAAAAAGAAGCATACAGTTGCTGCTGAGAGGAAGACAAAACCAAACAGCTCAGGGTGCTCTCACCTGCCGCCAAAACAAATGAATATCGATGAACACACACAAACACACATTTTCGTAGTTATAGGGAGCAGGTGTGTGTGTGTGTGTGTGTGTGTGTGTGTGTGTGTGTGTGTGTGTGTGTGTGTATCTGGGTGTGTGTGTGTGGGGGGGGTTACTGGTGCTGAATGCTATCATTAGTGTCTGAGGGGGGTTAGTGTTAAGTAGCAGCTATATAAATGCAAATTCCTCATCATTTCCTCGCCGTGTTTCCTCTCATGTTGCTGCGTTTTGGTTTAGTTCAGCCATGTTCACTCACATCACCCTTCACCCACCCTGCCCCCCCCTCCTCACCCTCTTATCCGTCACTAGATTTACGTCATTAAGTGGACAAAGCAGAGCAGACTTCTCGTATCACTTCTCTAAAGGATGTTTGAACAGCTCATCGATCTCTCCCTCTCTCTGTAAACGTGTTGGTCTGTGCTGTTTATCGACGTTCTGTGCTGCTGTGTAATTAGTCCCATCAGGAGAACAGCCGCTGAGTTCTCTAATAACTCCATTAGAGTCTGCAGCAGGACAGCGCTGAGCAAATTAAAAGCTTTATTGGCACCTTTAAGGGCTTCTTCACCGTGAGCATGAGAGCAACACTGATGCAACCTCAGCCGAAGTATCTATACATTATTCATTTGTTATCTTAAATTGTACAAACTTCTTTATTTCTGGTCTTCATACCTCTACTCTGCTACAATTCAGTGAGACTTTTTACCCAACGAAGAAGTAAACAAATATCATCTAGATTACATTTTTCCATTTCTGTTATAATTCCCAAGATACGCCTGGTGTAAAGTGTCTTGATGGGCAGCACAGGTTGATTTCAGCTCAGTGCTCGCATGTTTAAATTAAGCTGCAACCTCTGATGTTGAAGAACGAAGCTGATGCTGAAGTGCAGTTCCTCGAGTGTCCACTAGAGGCTGACTGCAGAAGCACAGGAAGTCACATACACACCCATTCAAAAAAGCCTGTTTTTACAGCAGACATTAACATGTTTACAGCCTGGTTCAAAAAACCAAATAGGTCTGATTAGCTCATGTCTCGATCAGCACACACTGTACGGGGGGTGAATGTTTTGATGACTCATCAGTTTTGATTTGATGAAGGATAAGAGTTATTCACAATAAGGCGTGTAGCTGACCTGATTGACAGGGGGCGCGGTGTAACGGTTTGTCATGAGGCTTAAAACCCGCCTCAGCTCCAGCTCTCAGCCTGTCGTTAGGTTGGCTGAAAGTTAGGCTGAGACAGCATTTCCAGCATGGAGACCGCCATCGATGGGACTCCAGCGCCCCTGCAGGAACAGACGGGTGACGTCACTCAGGCTTTATTAATACTTACAGTCTATGGTCCTGTCTCTTACACACATAAACAGATGCAGAAACAAGGAGGCGGAGCTTATGACCTTCACTGCAGCAAGTCAGGAGGATCAGCTCAAAATGATTTGGCTTCACTTTTTAATGAGCCGTAATGTCGTCCATCTTTTTATACGGTTTATGTTTAAAACAATGGGGACCGAGACTCTGACCGCCTCTTTAAATTTGCAGTATTTACGGATGTTTCGCTGAACAGGGTCTGAAAAGGTCGGTTCTGTGGTCAGGTGATTCAGGCTTCACTCTCTGACTGCTGGGAGAAAAATGGGGATTTATAAAACACTCAAACAAGATGCTAGCTAAGCATGGTTTTCATTGAATTCCTATAATGCAAGCTTCTTTTAAACCTTTGTAGTGCTGATGTGAAATTAGGTGAATTGATTTGTGAAAGTGTTCCAGCAGCTTTCAGTCGCAATGAAGTTAAAATCGTTAATCCTCGTGCACGCAGCACAATGTACATGAACCCAAACTGTTGCATACACCACATCCAAACCAGCCTGAAGGACGTTTTCCCGACTTCAGTAGCAGCTTGTAGAGCTTCTGTTATGTGTTCATAATCACAGCGAGGAGCGTCCTCTCAGGTGCCACTGCTGTAACATCAGACCTATAACACAGATAAAGCAGCAGAGCCATGAAAGAGTCGTTTATAGAGGATCAATAGTCATGTTTAAAGGTTCACTCCTACACCGCTCGATAGGAAACACACCGCTGAGCTGAGAGCCTGGATCCATAACGGCGCCAAACGCTTCTTAATACACGTGACGGGCCGGCTGAAGAAGATGAATGAGATGATACGAATGTTTAGTCAACAGAGAAAGAAAATGAGTGTTGACACCGGATCAGCTGTTTCTTTACCGGAGTCTCGACCTTTATCTCTCTCCTCCTGCCTTCTTTATTAGTCCTGTTAGAAAGGCGTGCTGCTGCAGGGTGTGTGTGTGTGTGTGTGTGTGTGTGTGTGTGTGTGTGTGTGTGTGTGTGTGTGTGTGTGTGTGTGTGTGTGTGTGCGCGTGCGTGCGTGCGTGCGTGTATTGATTCCTCCTCCTCGTTGGATAAATAGTGCCACTCTTTGGAGTTCAGTCTCGATCTCTCTTTGATTATCTGTGCCGATCTCTTCTTTCTTTATAAGTTTGTCCCTTTAAGGTTTTATGAAACATCGCGCTAACATCATCAATGTTTCCTGCTGATTTTTAAAACGTCTTAAATAATCTATTGATGTCATTGCTTGAAAGGATTATTTAAATAAGGAAAACCAATTCAAACATTGTGTTGATCTTTTGTGCATCTTACTGTGACTGTATCTTTTTGTTCTTTGTTTTTGGACTTTAAACAAAAGAATCGACGTGGACAGAGTCAGCCCTGGCCTCACCAGGAAGAAAGCCTCTGTCAAGCCCCGCGCAAAACACTTCATGCAAGCGCTCCCATGCGCACAGACAGCGGTTTTAGGCGGCAAAACTACGGGGAATATTATACATGTGCAAGAGAGCGCCAGTGACGTTAACAGCACCTTTGTGAAAAGTTGAAAGATTTTCAACTTGAACTCTTGCAGCGGCTGCACAAAAAAGTTGGAGCGCTCGGAATAAAAGACTCTCTACTCTTTGAAACTATTGAAAAACGACGCTGGCGTTCAGAAAAACGTTAGTATAGGTGGACACGGAGCCTTAAGCGGTTGTTTTTACTCTATAGCAGCTGCTGATAAGAAGCTTTGAGTGTCTGTTCCAAGGTCCGTATGTTACTTTCTGAAAAGTGGTCAGGTCTGTTTTAAGGTGCCCTGATTTCCCCCCCCAAGATACCGTTATGTAGCCACCCATTTTAGAGTTCACCTTAGCAACTGTTTCAGGGTACCCTTCAGAGTCTAACCCTTCAGAGTCTATTTAAAGTGTGCGTCTTCCTCTTATACATGCGGTTAGGTCTGTGTCACGATACCCTTCAGCTTCTGTTTTTAGGTGTCCGTAGTGAGCCTAAATGTGTGAATTGAGAACTTGCTCCCGCTGGTTTAATTGACCCAGTTAAACGGTGTCTGGGTGAGCTGAGTTGCCAGATTTGGTGCAGACTCTGGGCCTGTGTGCTGCCTTGCCCACAGGCTCTTTGGCACCGCCACACATCGGTCTGAATGCCATCTGCTCGGTCCAGCTCCGCTTGTGGAGCCGCTCCAGAGACACCAGACTGCTGCAGTGTGACAGAGGGTTTGATTTGATGGATTTATTCATTGATTACTTACTCAGATAATCCCGTCACATTGTCTTTTCTTATCTAGTTATTGTGTTAGTTTAAATGATATTCTGTTTTATTCCCCTGTACTCTCTTCTGTACGGGGCTCCTCTGTTCCACTCTCTTCTCTCCTTATTTTATTATAAGCTTTGTTTTCTGCTGTATTTTATTTTATTCCATTCAGTTGCTTTTTTCTTTCACGTTTCCTGAAGTCCAGTCTGTGTGTTTCAGGGCGATCTACAGTACTTGTCCTACAGTGTTTCTCAATGATCGTTAAGCTGTTTCTTTATCCTAACCTTCGTCTCCCTCTTCGTTTCCTCAGATCCGACTATGAGGTGGAGTACAGCAGATACCCCGATGACCACTACAACAGGTACTGAGCAGCTTTTTACATTGTTGTTTGTTTCAACCATCCTGAGTTTGAGTTTGAGAAAGGTTCAACTTTTCCCCTGATGTTCAGGAGAAATTATGTTTGAGAAATCAGTAGCTAATATCTATGCATCGACCCTACAATTCTACAATTTTACAATTCATTCAGCAGAAGCTTTTGTCCAAAGCAACGAATCTCAGAGAGCTAGAACAACACAAGTGAGGATCTATAGAGGAGGAAACAAGGTCAGCTTACGGCCCTGACACACCAAGCAGACGGCAAAGAACTAGTGGCGTCGAAGGCCGACTGTGGCGTCGCCTCACGTCGCCTTCTTTCTTGGCCAAAAAGTTGCACTAGAAAACACCACAAAGACTACAGCCGACGGCCAACCACCACATACGTTCTGCTCAGGATTGCGAGGAAATAACTCTCCATGCCAGCAGGCGGCGGTAGTCTGTTGTTATGATACGAGAAGACCATTTTCACACCGCTGTCGCTCACCACTCGTATTATAGGAACTTCTAATCGAGAATAATGTCTGATAAAAAGTTTAATATGGCGCTGGCGTTGTCAGCCCTTGGTCTTTTAGTGGAAAAAGAAAAGAAGAGGCAGAGGCGACAAATAAGGAGAAACCGCACTAATGGGTGAAAGGTTTTCCCAAACCTGTGTCGAGAGCTGGAGTTCAATGAAACCTCCCAACAGCCAATCAGAGAGATTCCTCCCACCGACCGCGCCGACCGACGTCGATTCAACATGACCTTTAAAGCATTGATTGAGCAGGTGGCCCGACATCCAAAGGAAGCATGTTTAATAGCTTTGGAGCTAAATCCTCCTTTTTCTTTTAGATATTTGGATATTTTGGCCCTGAGGCAGCAGCTCTGGACGACCCCACACGACCTCTCTGCTTCTCAGAGTCTGAACAGAGACAGAACAAGTGTTTCCTGAGTGACTCACACCGCTCATTTTCCGTCGAGAGGAGGAAATTGTCGTCCTCTCTGAGCATATGAACTTCTACTCTCCATTTGTGTCTGGAAAATAACGACTTCCTGTTTGGCGGCAGCGTACAGTATAGACTCTGAGGTTAGAAAACGATCCTCCTCCTCTCTGAGATATTTACAGCTCCGGGAAAAGATGAAGAGTGCGAGTGGATCCACGTTTGACCTTTTTGTTTCCAGCTTTCAGACGGTTAGAGAGGCGTTTTTAAAGGATGAGAGCAGCTGCTATCCATCCTCAGCTCACGTTATTCTGCACGCAGATGAAAAAGACAGAAGAAGAAGATACTTTGTGCAGTGATTACATTTATCAAAGGGTGGGAAAAATCACAGTACTGAGCCGAGAAGATTAAATCCAATCACTAAGATTTATTGAAAGACAAGAATATGAGACAGAGAAATACAGAGATGCTGTGTGAGAGGAGAGAGAGATAAAGATCATCATCACTACATGTATAAGTATATGTATATGTTTAATTCAGAGTTAAACATCAGACACAGGAGTGAACGCATTTTTATCCGAGCTCTGCTGCTTCTTCTTCTCAGCCTGTAAAACCAGCTGACGGCTCTGAAGGTGACTCGGCGTTTATTCAAGCTCACAGAGGACTCAGCAAATTCCCCACAACAAAAGAAAAACAACAAACACACAGTTAGTGAGAGTGTCGGGGGGAAATGTGCCACCACGGCAACTCAGTGTGAACGAGTCGACAAAGTCAGTGAAAGCACTTTGTTATAAATCATCTCCTCTCTCCGTCAGCGGCTCGGTACACACCTGAGCTCAAAGTACACAGGCGCTGCAGGTAAACAACAACACAACCTCTTAGGTAAACAACGACACAACCTGACAGGTAAACAACAACACAACCTGACAGGTAAACTACAACACAACCTGACAGGTAAACTACAACACAACCTGACAGGTAAACTACAACACAACCTGACAGGTAAACTACAACACAACCTGACAGGTAAACTACAACACAACCTGACAGGTAAACAACAACACAACCTCAGTGGTTTGGCACAACGCCCTCATTACTGCTGACGCCGAGCCATCCGGCTGTCAATGTCACGGTCCATCTTTCCCTCACTCGTGAACAAGACCCAGAGATACTTAAACTCCTTCACTTGGGGCAAAGACTCACTCCCCACCCGGAGAGAGCAGTCGACTGTTTTTTCAACAGAGAACCATGGCCTCTGACTTTGAGGTGCTGACCCTGATCCCAAACCGCCCCAATGCCTGCCGGAGGTCCAATCACGAGGAGGCCAACAGAACCACATCATCTGCAAAAAGCAGAGATGAGAATTTGAGGCCCCCAAACTGTAAACCCTTCTTCCCCCCGGCTGCGCCTTGAGATCCTGTCCTTGAAAATCACAAACAGAATCTGTGACGATGGGGAAACCCTGACGAAGGCCAACACGCACCGGGAACGTGTCCGACTTTGTGCCGAGGATGCGGACACATTTTTTATTCCAGTGCAGGATAAGTCATCAACATGTTCTTGTTGTTGTGAAAATCAAAGACGTGATAAAACATCAAACATTTAACAATCATCATCTCTTCCAGTTGCAGAGATGAGGATGTGCTTTGTGTAGCACAAAGTGAGTGTGCAATTTATAAACAGCAAAGATACTCGTGCACAGATAGACCCTCGCTGTCATTTGTTGACAGCAGTCTATCTCCGAGTGTCTCCATGTGCGGTAGAAGAACACAGTGGGATTAAAGGATGTCAGACTTAATGAAATTCTGTCCCTGTGAGCCTCTTTCACTTTGTTATTTCATGTAAAACACCTGAGCAGAGTTTGTCGGGATTGGATCAGAGGATTTGACTCGTCCAGCCGGCAGCAGGTCAATATTTCCTGCACGCTGTCTCCTCTGAAAATCCCTGCTGGAATGATCTGAAGTGTTTATTTTTTTTCCTGGAGAATAACTCGGCTTCAGCGTGTGTGAGGGAAACTCTGCTCGCGTCGACACGGCCGTCCTGTAAATATTTACAGGTGTTTATCTACCGGGCTGCGGATTATCAGCTTAGTGAGGTACAGTAGCCCTCTTCGACCAACACACACACACACACACTCTTGTTATCCTGATGTGTGTGGTGTGTGTGTGTGAGGCTGCAGGGACAAACAGTGGGAGGTCTAAACGTGCGTGTGATGATCACTCCAGCTCACAAATCTTAAAAAGTTGCTGATGGTATGTTAATCCTCTGCTGTGATGCTGTTTTTCTCCTTCTTTTGGTGGCTGCAGTAAACTGTGAGCGGGGAACACAAAGAGCTGCACAGAAAGACAGAAAATCACCCAAACTCTATATGAAGGAGATAAAAATAAAAGTCTGTCTATAAGGGAAGATTCAGAGCTGCAGGCTGGGACAACACAGACTCCTGAAAGCCTCTCTTTTGTCTGGAAAACTGTTCCTCTACTTCTTCTTATTCATGGAAACACGTTTAAATTTGACAATTAGTGATTGTTTTAGTAGATTGGATGATTTGTTTTTGTTCTTCAAATCCTTCACCAAATTCACACAGAGGCCATTTTCCTCTCAGAACACACTCAGGTTGGACGTCCTCAACGCTTTAATGTATAATAGTGCTTTCACACCTGCAGAAAACTCCTGAAAACGTCCTGAAGTTTTCTTGGTGAGCTGCATGTGTGAAAGCTAACAGCTGAATTTTCACACAGACTTCATCCGGAGTTTCTCCTGCCAGATCCAGAGTGTTTTCTGCATGAAGTCAGAGTGAGCTGATGTGAGAACGCAGCAGGATATAATCAGGAGAATTCACCTCGAGCGAGTGGAGGGGGTGGTGACGTTTATTCCCTGTGATGGGAGCACGACCATAGACTGTCTGCACGCCACCTCTACGATCCCCGTGCTCTAATGAACCTGCTGCATTATGTTTTCTGTTCTCCAGTATGTTCTTCTCCACTCTTTAGTTCAGATTGAGATTCAAATATTTTCATTATTAAGTTGCCATGTGGTGGACACTGAAGCTTCAGAGTTTAGCCAGCTCTGCATCGGTCTGTAAACCTTTCTGCGTTCTAACCTCTCTCCATTTTTCAAAAGCATCTCCAATATTGATCCTAGTTTGAGCACGTTTCTGCTCGTGGAGCTTATTAGAAACATGCAGAGGCTTTTTAGGTCGGGTACAATCACTTCTATCTGAACCAGTTCTCTTGCCCGCTTCCATCGCTGCAACACCTGTTGGTTTGACGTGATAACTGCTCTCATATCTGGCAAACCGAGGGGCGTCCAAAACGGCCGTGTGGGGGGGCCTTAAAACCGCCTACCTTCTCTGGTCCAAACAAATCCAGACCATTCAGGACCAGAATCTAAAGTTAGAAGGAGGACATACTGGCTGCTGCATTGTTGTCAGAGAACTTACTGGCTTCTTGAAGTGTAAATGTATTTACACACTGAGTGTGTGTGTGTGTGTGTGTGTGTGTGTTGTGTGTGTGTGTGTGTGTGTGTGTGTGTGTGTGTGTGTGTGTGTGTGTGTGTGTGTGTGTGTGTGTGTGTGTGTGTGTGTGTGTGTGAGACATCGTTAGAGATAGTGTGTGTTCATGCCCCCCCCCCCCTCCTGCAGTCAGTCCTCCTCCAGCTGTAGATGGATGCTGTGATAGACAGCAGAGGTTGGCAGGGAGAAGGAAGGGCTGCTCCTCGTCCTCCTCATCGCCTCCTCTATCGCTCTCTGCATCAAATTGAAGCTGTCAGTCAGCTCTCACCCGCAGCACAGCACTCTATCAGAGCGTAAGAACCACACACAACAACAACGACACCTGTTCGAAGGAGAAGGCAGACAGAAAACGCTGAAAGGGAGAAACGTGGGATCATGTGATGAAATTAAATCAGAGCAGGTTATTCCTTTTTAAAAAGATGAATTATTTTGTCCTTCAGGAAGTTTGAGTTACGCAGCCCGGCGGAGGAACAGCTGTGCTGCGGCTTTAAGACCGAATTCACTTTGAGCTGACTTTCAGCTGCAGCTACATCATAATGCTCGAGCTTTCATTCTTAATTAACTTTCATATAGATCATTTTAATACTTTTATAAGAATTAAGGGGGATTTTCTTCAAGGTGAGCAGGTTAAAGCGTGAGGAAGAGAGAAAGTCCTTCAGGCAGGAGAGCTGGGTTTAAACACCTCGTTGCTGTGTTTTCAAAGGATCAGGAGCACACGGTGTGTTATTTCACTTAAAGGGGACATATTATCCTCCTTCTCCACCTTTTCAAACAGTCCTCTGTGGTCTAAATGAAACATCTGTGCTGTGCTTTGGTCAAAATTTAACATGAATCAAGCAGCAGAGGAGGTTTGTGACCCTGTAGAAACCAGCTCTCTCAGAACGCTCTGTTTTGGTGTGTGTGTCTCTTTAAATGCAATGAGCCCCCCCCTGAGTTTTCACAGTAGACATCACTCCTTCGCTAGCGAGAATAAAAAATGGCGGACCTGCGCAAAAGTTTTGTTCTAGGCTGGGGGTGGAGTCCATGGGTGGAGATACCAGGGGAGGGGACGGTATTTTTTTTTACCAGAATCCCACTGTGACATCACAAGGAGAGCACATTTTAAACGGAGCATTTTTCTCTGTGTTGTAAGACTTATGCAGACCACAAACAAAGGACTGGATGGGTTTATTTCACATTTTGTGGGTAGGTAGACACTCAGGTTACCCAAATATATGTTTAAAAACATTTTTCAGAATATGTCCCCTTTAAAGGAGGAGTGGTATAATTGTGCTTTTGCCATATTTTTAGATATCACAAGATGGACTAATAAACTCATTGTTTGTGGTCGTTTTTGGGGGACTTTCTACCAAATGAAAACAAAACACCAGAAATCGGCACTAAAATACTGACAGGGTGTGCTAAATAGATTACCAGTTAAAAACGGTCAAATGTAAGTAATGTGAGTAATTCAGGCCACAACATACCCTGAAATTAAATCAATTCAATCCTCCACATTTAAAAAATGAAGAAGAAGAAGAAGAAGATATACTACATTGATCCTGCGAGGGGAAATTAAAATGTTCTCTCTGTTGTTGAGCATGCTTCACAAACATCAGCTGGCATACACACACATGCACAAACAGGATCCTAGCGACATGCACTAATGGAGAGCAAGTAAGAGCGCTCCTGAGCTGGTGGGGGGGTTCGGTGCCTTGCTCAAGGGCACCTCGGCAGTGCTCAGGAAGTGAACTGGCACATCTACCAGACCAACTTCCAGACTTGATCCGCAGTGGGACTTGTACCTGCGACCCTCCGGATACCAACCCAAGTCCCTGCAGACTGAGCTACTGCCGAAAATCAAATGTTTAACTTGTTTTGTAGTGATTCTTATTTTATACATTCATCACAGACTGAGCTGCTCTTCAGTCTGTTCGATATAAAGATAAATTCTGTTCATAACATTAATCATCCTCCACTTCATTACCATGATAAAACAGTCGAGACACAATTGAGCAGCATGTTTCTGCACAAAGCCTCGGGCAGTGATGCATCATGGGACTCTGTGTGTGTGTGTGTGTGTGTGTGTGTTTGCAGGGTGTTTGACTACCAGCGTGTCCCCTCCTCGGTCCCGGTGGATCCCAGTCCTGTCAAACGGCCCCGCCCTTCATCCTCCTCCTCCTCTTCGTCCTCCCCAACGGCAGCTCTGAAGATGAAGAGCAGCAGAGCGTCCAACAGGAGCACCAACAACACACACACCTCCTCCTCCTCTTCCTCTGACAGTAAATGTAAGAGACACGCGGTGCACACACACTTCACGTTTGGGGTTCTTTAACTTTTCATCTACACACGTTTGTTTGACACACACTCAGATTTGATTTGAATAATGAACAGTTTAATACTCTGAGGCTCAGGGCGATTAAACACTGTTTCTCTTCACCAACTGATTTAAATTCAAAAAGCATTTAGTAGGAAACACAAGGTGACTATAGTAGTAACACCATCATTTTTTATTATATTCACCAGGAGAGTTCTAATCAGCATCAACAACATCCTAAATATCGTCGTCTTCATCGTCTTCGTCATCATCAGTATTGTAGGTGTTCATAAAGAGCTGGGTCTTTTTCTTAAAGGTGCAAAGGGACTCTGCAGGTCGAATGGAGTTTGGTAGTTCATTCCACCACCGGGGGGCGACAGAGTCTAGTTAGAGACTTACCAAGAACTTCCACCAGAAACATGAGCATTGCGTCTCCGCTCCGTTACGGCTCCGTCAACACCCACAGGCTGCGCTCTCTGTGCGGCGCACGGCCGTCAGCTGGAGCTCCGAGACAAAGGAATTCCCGGGGTAATTTTACGGATTCACTCTCGACAGTGCGAGATAATACGATGTATGTGTTATAAAACCTTATAATAAACCTTATAGACACATCAACAAACAAGCATGCGGTCATTGTTCTGAACCGTCAAAACAGAGTGTTTTCTCCTGATAATAAACCGGATGTTTTAATGTTGTTTTAGTGTCTGACTTCCCGTCCCGCTCGAGCTGCTCTGTGGTAAATTGATGCTCCGTGCTCCGGCATCCGGCAGAAATAGAATTATTGCGTATCTGCTACTGCTACGGCTGAGGCGCAGCGGAGCCAGTGGAAGCACACACATTGAATAAAGTTGAAACCTATCAGCTCCACTGCCGTAACGGAGCGGAGAGAGAGACCGAACACGCATCTGGTGGAATTTAGGCTTAAGGGCCCTGTTGTGAAAGTTGGATCAGACGCCATTCATTGGCAGAGCGTAGTGGGCGGGAGGAAGCGTAGACCTGGAAGAGAGAGTTTAGGTTAGGAGGAGCCGATTTTGAGTCTACAGGGTTTAAGCATTCGTGTTTTTTTGTGTCTTTAATTCAGTTTTGCGAAGCGTTGCTAAGCGACACTTCCTGGACAACATATCCATGCTTCTGTCTTTTATTCAAGTATTTTAAAAAGCATCCATTTACTCGAGACCGACTAGAAAAAGTCATGCTTGAAATAAAAACAGATGTTCTTGACTTCCTTGAACAACATTGCATGTTATGTGAAGTTATTTCTCCGAGTATTACCACACGTTAGACGTTGTGTGTTTTTATCCCAACACTTTAGAGCCATTTCTCTTGGATGATTCAGAGCTCTGTCTTCTGCCGTTTGGTTTTTTTTAGTGCAGCGTTAACTTTCCACTGAGATCCAAGTGATCGCCGAACCACATTAGAACATCAAAATTCATCATAACAGGGGTCATGACCACGACACTGCACGGTGCAAACGAGAGGAGGAAATATTGAGCCTGTGAGTGTGTCAGAAACAGCTCATGCTCCTGTGTTGTGGGTTTGAATGCTAAAAAGCTTTTAAGCAGAGAGGGCCGAGACACCGACACTCTGCTGATGGCAGAGGTCGAAACGCAGAAGTGTTCAACGCCTCGACCTCCTCCAATTAAAGGCTTTTAAATTCCAAACTCACACAAGAGCCGCTGCCTACGTGCTCCAGATTGTTACCATTTTTAAATATCATTTTATCTGCTGCCGACATGACGATGTCTCCCTTCCTGAAGCCTCGTTCATGTTATCTCCCGCCTGTGTGATGGCTCGTCTCGATGTTAGGGCCCCAGGGTGCTGCAGAGAGGCGGGCGGGGGGCGCAGCAGATGGTCTCTTCATTAAAAGCTTCTGTACCGCAGGGCTCTCCTTCCTCTCATGAGCCAGCCGAGCCTATCAGCGCTCGCAATTAGACCGAGTTAACAGTGCATGGCAAATCAGAATTGTTTATACTAGATTATTACAAGCCTTAATAGTTTTTACTTCGCCCCATCACAGGGAGATTAGATTGCCTTTGCCAGCTCCAGAGGTCGAGAAGCTGTCAGGAGTGAGGTAGTTTTAAGGGCCGTTTGGTGGCGAGGGCGGCCCTTTTAAGAGCACGGCGAGGGCGATCGGTTGGAGGGAGGTGGGAGTGCAGCACTGGGATTACAGGCTTGATGGCTGCAGGGGTCACTGGATGACGTTTGAATCTGCATGGAGCCAGCCTGAACTGATTTTTAAAAGTATGTGTTGAGTTGATGAAGCAAAAAAACATCTGAAAGACTTCCAAAGTGTTCTGTGGTGTTACATGGTGTGTGTTGTTCTCGGGCTGTTCTCTTCCGCTGGATAAAAACAGAACTAGTGTGGTTTTCACACAGTGTGTTTTTGTGATTCACTCATAGTCCATGTAAGACCACAGCAGGAGAATTCACTGTGGGCGAGCGGGTGATGGCGTTTATATCCTGCGACCAGCGTGCAACATTTCAGGATCCAGTTAAACGTAGTAGTGTTGTCACTTTACAATAAAATCAACTTTGAACAAATTTAGAATATGACACGTAACATTCAAACACATTCAAGCCACCCCCCGCGCACTCAAGCATTTTACCGTTGAAATAATGGCGAGACAACACAGTAAACAAAGGGCAACAATGGAGGACGTCCAGCAGAGGTCCTGCACCTCCGAGGTCGTCCATGAGGCGGAGCTACACGCAGACATTAGTCGCGAAGAAACGGAATGAGCCAATTTACTCTCTTGAAATCCACGGGATATTTAAACATGGCATTGTCCTTTATTACTGCTGTCAGATGGGAAGTGACGATTCTTTCAACCAATCAACGGAGAGTGTGTCGAGCTCCTCCCTTTAGGGTCGGATCGGTACGCTTGGCATCCCAGTAGAAGAGTAGCAAAAAAGTAGAACTGTACAGATCAGTTATTTTGGTACCATTTCCAACTTTTGAACGTGGAAACGCCAATAACTGCGTACTGAACCGGGCCGCTTGGTGGAAACGAGGCTTAGGTCCAGTTCATGTCAAAGGTTTGCAATAGTGTTGGAGTGAAGTTTTTCCAGCAAAACTTTGGAAATCTTGTCATAAATGTCTTCTTTACGGAGCTGTAAACAGCAGCTTTGTCATTTTGAAAGGAAAGAAACAAACACAAACTGTTGCCACAAAGTAGGAGGAGCAAAATTTCTTAAAACCACTTTGTTGTTGCAGTAAGATTCCCTTTTAACAGCGTTCAGCTTCAATTCAGAATCTTTGTTGTTTTATCTGGTTTATCTCTGACTTTGATATTGTTTTATGTTGAGCCTCTCTCTCTCTCTCTCTCTCTCTCTCTCTCTCTCTCTCTCTCTCTCTCTCTCTCTCTCTGCATCGGTACAGTGAAGATGGCGGAGCTTCTCGCCATAAAGAGGGAGCTGACGGTCATAAAGGGTCAGATCGACGGACTGTTGGACTGTGTAGACAAGATGGACAGACAGAGGAAGGACTGCTCAGGTAGAGACAGAAATCTATTGGATGGTTTCATGTCCCTCAACACTGTTTGCCCCGACCCACATGTCAGATCTGAATCTTCTGCTTTAAGGGGATTTCTCTAGAACTTGGGCCCAATAATACAAACATGTTTTGGTGTAAAAAATGTAGACTGTTTTGTTCCAGATGATCTCTCCAGCACCCTGCCATGACTCAGATGTCACGCTCACAAGCTAAAGTATGTTCCCTAAAAATGTTTTGTTTTAGCCCCTGATAGACTCAGATTGGTATTCTAAGTGTCTGATGACAAAACAGAGACTCATACATAGACAGTCTTTGTTGTCTGTGTAGGTTCTCAGTTCGGGTCCAGGTGATCTTAAATCGAAGCTTGATCCACAGGCAACTGGACTTGGTTGAAGATCTTGAAGACGTGTCACCTCTCCTCCTCCGAAAGGCTTCTTCAGTTCTAGAATGTCCTACAGGCCCGGTTCTAGAACAAAATGACGTAGGGTTTCATCTGACATTAAAGGGGGGTGCAGCAGCTACAGTGACCGGCAACAGCAGTGAAACACAGCGTACAGTTTGTGTTGTGGGTCCCTCATGTGGTCCCCATGAACACACAGGTCACATGCACCTGACATGACCATAAGATCATGGATGTGGTGAACACGATCTGAGTCACTGTTGTCATTTGAGAGCCTTGATTACACATTTGAAAAAATAAAAAGATCTTAATTTTTTGCATCCATTCAATTGAGGGTATAGACATTTAAAATGAGGGTGCAGTGCAATCTTTTGCCCCCTCGTAGAACCGGGCCTGGTACTAGATTTCTGTAAAGTTTTGCTGCCTCATGCTCAGTTGAAAAGGAGAGAAGTTTGTTGCAGAAAGATAATCTAAAGAAGTAAAAACTGTCAACATGTCACTTTGGATAATTTCCTCATCCTTTTTATCCTCATGAGGAAATAAAACCCCACAGACACACACACACACACACACACACACACACACACACACACACACACACACACACACACACACACACAGTTGTCTGGGGACGAGATAACTCCTGAGCGCTGAAGGGGAGCTTATGAAAGGTTATGAGGCCGGCGTTTATCGCTGTTTACCTCCCTGTCGTAATCCACGCTCGGCTGGAGGCAGTTCTGTCATTGAACCATTCCTCACAGATTCAGCATGATAGCCGATCACATCTGAAGGGAAACACACCGACGCTCTCTGCACCAGCGGCTCCTCGCTGAGCGTGAGCAGTCATAAAAGTTAGGTTGAGATATCAGTCGCTCTCTGGGTGAATCTTTTTAATAACAGAAGGACAAAGGACTACATTTGTACAAATTTCTCTGTTAGTGCTACCTTACGGCAGAGTTCACACTCTACTTACATTTCAAGTGTTGCACCAGCTGAGATAGTTCCAATGTAGGCAGAAGTTACAACTTAAGGGTCACTTATTATGCAAAAAGACTTCCCCATGTTCCTCTAACTCTAACATGTGTCTCTAGTCTGTCGACAAACCCCCCAATGATGAGAAAAGTCCATCCTCTCCGTCTTTAGCCTGCTCCACTTTTCAGAAAATGTGTGCTCAAACAGGCCGTTTGGAGATTTTCCCTTCATGACATCACAAAGGGCAGTAACCCCTCCCCCAGGTGGGTGACACTCCCACAGCTAGGTGTTTGTTCTGCTCTCTGAGTCTGCCTTCTCGTGTGTGTGTGTGTGTGTGTGTGTGTGTGTGTGTGTGTGTGTGTGTGTGTGTGTGTGTGTGTGTGTGTGTGTGTGTGTGTGTGTGTGTGTGTGTGTGTGTGTGTGTGTGTCAGAGTGTCCTCAGAGTGTGTTGGATTCTCCTCACCGAGGTTCAGTCAGCAGTCTGGAGAGAGAAAGTCCGGAACCAGGAGAGGCCAGCGAGGACGAGCCGCTGCACTACCAGACCTACTACCCCCACAGTTACCCCCACAGGGTAAATATATACATCATCTACCCCACAATAATAATGAATACTACCTCGACGGGGTAAGAATACAAAAAACAACCCCACAACTACCCCTGCAGGGTACATATATCAAAACCACTACCCCCACAACTACCCCAGGGAGTAAATCGAGACATGTTTTTGCCCTACTTGATCATCTAAACCACTGCCCCCAGTGCAGACTAAACTTCCTAACCAACTTCCTAGTCACCCTGACTACACCTGCAGGCCATGGAGTAAATAATGAGCTCAGTGTTTCAGCAGGTTAGGACATACTGCCATCTTGTGGATTATCTCTTATTTACAGCGTTTATTTGCCAGGTGAACACGCAGCTAAACCGGTTTGTCCAAAAAATGTACAAAAAAAAAAGACTGTAAATGTAAAGTTAGAATACAAATGTTTTCCTGCTTAGGCCCCTCCCCTCGCCTGTCTTTATAACGACCTCCGTTTTACGTCTTGTCCTTTATCTTTGACAAAAACATAACAAAGTGCGCCTCATTGCTCCACACCGCACACAGGACAATTTGCATAATCTGCACTGTCGCCTCGCAGGTCGTTTTTTTTTTTATTGAAGCGGATCAGCCGAGCGGAGGAACGCTGCTCTCCGTGTTTCTGTGTCTTTACAGGGAAAACATAATGATATAGAATTAGCCTGCAGGCTTCTACCTGCCTGACAGAGCGAGGCTGCTTCATTAATCTGAGCACAGGCGGAGAACAGAGCGGCCCCCTAATCTGCTGCATTGTTCTGTCTGTGTGTGTGTGTGTGTGTGTGTGTGTGTGTGTGTGTGTGTGTGTGTGTGTGTGTGTGTGTGTGAGAATGACAAACAGTGTGTTAGTAATAACCATTTTCTTTGTGTGCATCAACATTGTGTTAAGAAGAACAGGAGATTTGAAGCTCCCTGCAGGTATAGATGACTTTTAAAATGTGTGTGTGTGTGTGTGTGTGTGTGTGTGTGTGTGTGTGTGTGTGTGTGTGTGTGTGTGTTACTTTCAAAGACGACAGCATTAATGATAATGAGGAGGAGGAGGAGGAGGAGGAGGAGGAAGATGGGGAAAGATTGTGTTAATTAGAGCTAATTGCAGTTTGCTGTGTGTCATAAAGAGCTTCTCTCTCTCTCTCTCTCTGTGTTTCCAGATAAAGCAGCATCAGTCTGACCTGGAGGACGATCTGTGATTCTGCAGCTCAGGTATCAGATCTTTAAAGAACTACACTCTTGGTTTAGGTCAGAGGTTCTCAAACTTTTCACATTGAGTACCACCACAGACAATATTTGGCTCTCCGAGTACCACCAATACGGCCATCAGTGAAATACAGCAGCGTAGGATGCTACTCAAGTATTTTTTTAGGTTTGTTGCTAGCGGGTGCTGATGCTAACGTCGCCTCTTGCACTTGTGCTGGGTTCACTGTCGTTGACTTCACTTTCTTCTCTGCTACTCGACGTATCCGCCGAACATTTCTTTCTAATACTTCCCCGTTTGGAGCCACAAATGTAAAATATTTAACCGTCATATTTGCCTCCTCCGCTTGCCATCACAGCTTTGCTTGTCAACCATTTGATTTATACATCTTTATTTAAAAAAATAAGAGACTCCCAGAGTACCACAAGAGGGATCCTGCGTACCACCAGTGTTACTCGTACCACAGTTTGAGAGTGAATATGTTGTTAGCCCATTAAAAGACGAAGCTGGTGTTATTAAATTCTACATTTCTCAAAGGGTGAACAGGTAAATCTCTTAGTACAGAATCTACATAGTAATGCATTTCTCCTCTTTTCTTTCCACATCTTTCCAGCACCAGGAGCTCGGATCAGTTGCAGCAGGGATGGAAGAATCTTCTAGAAGTTGTTGGAAACTTGAACTTTCTTGGACGGACTCTCTTCTCCCCTCTGCATCCGTCTCATCCGTTCATCGCCGTCAGTTTGATTTCTATTCTTTCGCACAAACTCCAGACCACAAAATAAAAACAAACCCCAAATGTTCTCCTGTTGGATCACAGACTGTAAATATTAACGGACGGAGTCTGAGTGACGTCACCCATCAGTTACTGCAGGGGGCTTTGCTGTAACTTTCAGTCAACCTACCGACAGGCTGAGAGCTGGAGCTGAGGCGGGTTTTAACAAACAGTTACATCCCGCCCACCTGTCAATCATGTCAGCTACGCGCCTTATTGTGAAAAAACTCTTTTATTTCATCAAATCAACTCCAGAACATCAACATGTTATTTTTTACTCCTGCTGTGCACAAATACAAACAATATAAAAACCGATGAGCAGAGCCAACATCAAGTCGTCTGTCCATTTAGAAATTGTCTTTGAAGCAGCCACAACCCGCCAGGAGTTGACTTGTCTTTGTTTACTTCAGGGATTTCTACCGCATGAAATTCTGACCAATCAGAGAGCATTTTCCTCGTGCACCAAACTTGAGGTAAGAATGAATCAATGAAACAAACTGGTCCCTGATTCAGACCAGAGCAAACGAGCTAGGGTTGTGAACACGCCCTTACCTATTTTCTTTTCTTTCCCAAACAAAATATGAATACTCTTGCAGAGATTTTAGACTTTCTGCAGAAATGAAAATTAAAAAAGGAACCCAGTGTTTTACATCTTTGTACTTTTTAGAAATCCTGCAAAAAAATAAACAAGATGCTATTATGGGGCCTATAGCCTAGTGGTTGGTGCCCGTGCCCCATGTACGAAGGCTGTTGTACTCCAAGCGGGCGGTCCAGGTTGGAGTCCGGGTCTTGCATGTCACTCCCCACATTTATGAGCTTTGTTTGGCAGCATTTTAAGCTCTTTTGTTTTGTTACATCAAGTATTGCTCCAAACCCAAATGAAAGAAGACAAAAATCTTTACAAAACAAGGTATGCTAATATCAAATCCATTCATCACAGTAACCTTGCTTCCCATGTTGGAGTCACTCTGATTTATGTAAATAACGTCCGTGCGGCAGCAGCTGGTGGCTCCTTATCACACCGTTTATTTTCATCAGCTCTGCTCTCATCAGTGTTTGCAGACAGAAACGTATTATAGTAAAGCGTGTTCAGGGCTCAGTGAGCACACTTTATGACTCTGTGGGGGAACTAGAGACTCTGGTAATTTCCTGAAATGAGCATTTACACTTAATAACATTTACATGTAGTGGTTATAAAAGAGGAGATTGTATTCTTCCACTGTGAAACAATAATAAGACACCAGTATGTCTGCCACTTCTTTATCAGCTTCACTGTTTTCACTGAACCAACACTGTCGACTTGAGCTCACTAGTTATCAGTAAGTACGTTTACAGAAAACACGCTGCCAATTACAAGATTGCAGGTTCAAACCCGGTCGGAGCAAAACGTACACCTGCAGCAGGACGAGTGAGAGCAATACCTGAGAGAAAGACGAGATCTCCAATAAGGAACACATATTTCTAGTCTCTAATCTTAGTGAAATTCTCTTGAGACATAAATGAGATAAACGAGGTCTCTTAAAGGAAGAATGTGCGAATTTTTGATCCAGTAGATGTCGCCCTTGAGCACCAGCATGAAACCAAAACAAACTGCTGTTTGGCCACACCTCCACCATACTGAAGCCTCCGCTCTCCTCCAACAGCACACCTCCAATCCCTCTCAACTCGCGTTCACACAAAGGAGTCCCATCGATGGCGGTCTCCATGCTGTAAATGCTGTCTCACCTTAACTTTCAGTCAACCTAACGACAGACTGAGAGCTGGAGCTGAGGCAGGTTTTAAGCCTCCTGACAAACCGTTACACCGCGCCCACCTGTCAATCAGGTCAGCTACACGTCTAACTATGGATAACACGTATCGTTCATGAAACCAAAACGGATACGTTAGAGAAAAAAACACCCCCCGTACAGTGTGTGCTGATCGAGACATGAGCTAATCAGACCTATTTGTTTTTTTGAACCAGGCTGTAAACATGTTAATGTCTGCTGTAAAAACAGGCTTTTTAGAATGGGTGTGTATGTGACTTCCTGTGCTTCTGCAGCCAGCCTCTAGTGGACACTCGAGGAACTGCAGGATTTTACACTTCCACATCAGCTTCATTTTTCAACACCGGAGGTTGCTGCTTGGTTTAACCTCGACAACAAGTGAATTTTACCTGATTTTTAATGACTGTTTTTTTGACGTGTTAACCAGCTGCACGATACGGACGACTGCATCTCATTGTAAATAAGTTTAAAGTGTTGATGTAAGATATGATGTCACACTTGAAAACATTGATGTGTAAATTAGTGGCTCGATCTTTGTATTTGAACGTGATTGAAACTTTAGAAGAAGGATCAAAATAAAGTTTGAATAAGAAATCCTGTGATGTAAAGAGACATGTTGGGATTCTTCTTTAGATTGTAGTTTTCTGCTGTTGGTGCTTCAGTGTTTGTGATAAGTGTTTTATTTCCCCGTGTGTGTGTGTAGTAAAGATGTTTTTCACAAATAGATGTGTGTTGGAGATTTTTGTGAGGTAATGATTGATCTTCTGCACGTCCTTCAGGTTAAATTGGTACTTGAATTAATACCATGCCAAGAGGAGAGACAGCGACAGACATTACGTGAAGATCTTTTTTCTTTAGATGAGAAGAAGAGAACTCGTCTACATGCCGGGCAGTAGCCATTTTGCAACCGTCCAACAGCAACAAAGCCAGCTCAGCGTTGGGATACCGTTACGATAGTAACGAATGGACACGAGCGCCCCCCTCCAGCTATGCCCTCTTCTCCATTTACTGCCAACGTATTTGTGCAATTTAGACAGCGCGCTCTCTTCTGTTCAGTATTTTTCATTAGTTTCGATCATTAAACTAAAAGAGGTTGTGTCTTTTTCAAATGTGTGGTCTCAGAAAGTACAAGAAAACCTTCATGTAAATCTTTTGATGGGTCATTATTTTAATGGAGGTGCGGCTGTAACAATATCTCAGGGTTGACTACGGTGGCCCTGAAGCACAATCACAAATCAGAAAACACACAAGAAATAAGAAAAGTATTAATAGAGACTACGTCTGAATCAACTGGTTGCTGTCATGTTTTGAAATCAACACTTACCTTCCGGTTTAAAAAACAGACAGTGCGTTCGTCCAATCAGCGACGATTCTTGTCGACCGCAGGTACCTACCTTTTCTGTTAGAAGTTAATGTCATTGTGTTTTCTTGTGTGTTTTCTGATTTGTAGTTGTGCTTTGCACTTCAGGGCCACCGTAGTTGATTTGGGACGGTCAACGATCTTTTCATGGGGCCCAGAAATCCTGGAGACGCTCCTGGTTGCTGTTAGTCAATTCCTGATGCGTTGAGACCAGTGGCGGGCATAATTTATCTCTTATAGACCGGGATGTCCATTAAAGTTGGTTATCTTGATGCTAACACATAATGGAAAATGCTATTAACTGGCTAACAGAATTAGCATTGCAATCATTTTAGCTGAGGAAACAACAATCCTCTACAGCGGATCATCGTAAGCTACGACAGCACAAGCGATGTTCATTAGGAGAACTTTGATACAAGTTTGAACAAAACCGAAAACAAAACAAATATAAAAGTTAAAAACAGTTAAAATACGCAGCACGTGTTCTTGCTGTTTACGTTGAGTGCTTTTCTTTTGGCTTTCTGAAGCAGTTTTATATTGTTGTGTACAGAAGCCCTTTGAGGACATGCATCTATACATTTTATTCGTCTCCGTTTTCTTCTCATAAAGAGTTTATTTCAGTTGTTTCCTCCAGATCTTGAGAAATTAACTCGTTTCCACGGCAAAGCCAGCGTTATTACCCCGAGATAAATATGTCGAGATCTGGAGACAACAACCTAAATTGACTCCTAATCATGAAAAAGCAGGGTGAAATAAAATGGCTGTGTGTCCACTAAGGGCTTCCGTAGCTGGGTTGAATTTTGAGTT
>CM036539.1:31652156-32062156 GCA_020745685.1 Tautogolabrus adspersus | reverse complement strand
TTTTTGAAGTCTTGTGTTAGGTGCCTAAACGTTCTTTTGTCCTGTTTGTGTGTGGTTTTTTTGTGTGTGTCTCGACTGTGATTTTCAGCTGCTGTAACAGAGTCAGAGGATTAATGAAGTATCTAAGTTGAAGTGAGAAGCACAGAGATTTGATTTACATTGAGTATTTTCTTTTTTACATTAACCGAGACCAAGACATACTCGAGACCAGAGCGCTCAGAGACCGAGACAAAACCAAGACATTTAGGGCTCGAGACCGAGTCAAGACCAAGACCATAAATATCTCTGAAAAATC
This sequence comes from Tautogolabrus adspersus, assembly GCA_020745685.1. NCBI lineage: Eukaryota > Metazoa > Chordata > Actinopteri > Labriformes > Labridae > Tautogolabrus > Tautogolabrus adspersus. The sequence continues at coordinate 32,061,861 of CM036539.1, read as the reverse complement.
ATCATCTAGTGTGCAGCAGGCGTGTAACTCACTTAGTCTTTAGCACCGGGAAGGTCGCGGCCGTAACCGAGGGATAAAAATCCAACTCCAAATGAATTGAAGTTACAAGTTGTCTTTTCCTTGCCTGTCCAGCAGATCATGGCGGCAGCAGAGTCCAGCCCTCTGACCACACATGTGCTGAACACCGGAGACGGCGTCCCTGCAGCCCGGATGGCCCTCAGTCTGCACCGACTCGACTCCAAGCTGATCTGGAACATGCTGAGTGTCGGGTAGGGAACCAAATGTAGACACAATCCATCAACGTTAGCGAGGAAAAACGATGACATCAAAATATGTGATTTTGAAAATAAGGCCATTGTTTTCAATGGGTGGCCTGAAGTTTGTGTGCACACAGCGAAATGAAGAGCATTTATTTACCCCTTCTGCCTGCACTCATCACATCAACTTCTAAGTAACACGAGATAATGTCAACACATCTACAGTCTTATTCTTCGAGGACTCAAAGTCACAATTTTGTTGTTGCTATTAATTATTATTAATGTTAACAAAACATATTTTGCCCCACATTTGATGACGATTCTGACGTCAAGTCGGCAAGTCGGGTACCTAATTTTTTTCCGAGTTTCGGAGTTGTTGTTCCGACTTGAGCGGGTGTTCATGTGTATTTAACAACTCTGAAACTCGTTTTTCCGATGTGTCCGACACCACCTGAATGCAGCATAATGACGATGTGCTGTCCAAACTGATCAAAGATTGGCCCAAAGAAGACAAACGGATAAAAGCTGAATCAACTTTGAGATGCACAACATCACTTGAAATGTATCGCAGGAGCTTGTTCTTTGACGTTTATCAGCACTTGTCTGACGCTCTCCGTCTCACAGACACCTGCTGGTGAAACAGGAAGGGAGGGGCCGGGGAGCTGAGGGAGGAAGGAGGTGTGTGGTCTGAAAATCTGCTCTTTTACAATTGAGCTGTTTTCTGATTTTAGGACAACAAACAAAGATGGCCGCTGCCCTGGACTCATCGGCCGTGAAGCTTTCAGCCCGGGCATGTACAAGCTGCGCTTTGAGACGGGTTCATACTGGGAGAGTCTGGGTCAGACCTCATTTTACCCGTATGTAGAGGTGAGCTTCAGGTAGCTGTGGGATTGAAGCTGTTACCAGTGACAACCACAAGATGTCCCCAAATCTGAAAATAACCATCATAAACACTGTCTTCAGTATGTTTTAAATAAATACTTTAAATCAAACTTCGTCATCACAGAATCATGATAATGCCAAACACAGACTTTGTAGAGATCAGTTTATGTTTGTGTTGCTGACCTGTGTGTTTCTGTGTGTTTCCAGGTTGTGTTTACCATCAGTGACCGGGAGCAGAGGTTCCACCTCCCTCTGCTGATGAGTCGCTTCTCCTACAGCACGTACAGAGGAAGCTGACCAGTCATGTCCTCTTTGTGGCCATGTGGCAGATATGTTTCAAACACTTGATTCTGACAATTTGTGTTATTTTTATCTATCGTTTAATGTAATCATGATCATGCATGTAACCGCAGACTTGACAGCGTATTAAAGAAAGGCTTCTTTTTGTCCCGTTAGAATCATCTGCAGTGGTTTTTAATGTTATTAAATGTGATTATATTTCTCATAACACTACAAACTTAATTTTTATTTTTGGAGAAAAACATAATTTCTGTTTGCAAATGAACGTCTGATGTATCAGGTTTCTGAGTGAGACTGATATTAAGGCAGAGCAAGTTTATTTATATCGCACCTTTCAGACACCAGGCAAATCAAAGTACGGCCCGACCAATATGAGAATTTGGGGGCCGATATCGATATTGATATATCGGCCGATATCTTTCTTAGATCTATGAAATCTGTAGAGATAGATAGATATAGATATTTATTGTGTTGATCCCTCAAATGTAGTTATCAAACATTTGTGAAAAAGATTTATAAAGAAGACAAGATGATCACTCGACTGGAAAGTAAGGAGGCACGTACGTGCGTCATCGCTAGACACTGCAGAGTGATGATGTGTGTTGTAATCCATATAGCGCCCTCTGCTGGTGACAGAGAACTGCTAGTGTAATACAATGATGCTCAAAATAAATGCTAATTGACTTGTGAATAAATTGAGTAATATCGGTGCATATCTGCGATAAAATAGCCGATACCGATAGTCACTGGATCAGCTACTATCGGCTGATATTATCGTCGGGCTTGAATTCAAAGAGCTTCACACAGGCACAAAAAGCATTTTAAACATTTCATTAAATAATATTATGTGTGCATATTAAAAACACACATTTCTACAGAATGCAAACACCATTTAATCAAATGGTCAAATGTGCAGGTACATGTACACATGAACACAATATAAAAAAGTTGTAACAAAGATGTAAAAAGAAGATTCGGGTACAAATAATTTAAATAAATAGTCATTGATTCAAAGAAAACAATATAAAAAGTGACCACTGCTAAGAGTTATTGTTGGTTTGCAGGTTACAGAATACTTTTAGCAAAGCGAAACAAGCTAAATGTGACTTTCATTATTTTGTAGACTTCTAAAATCTTTACTTTTTGTTATATTATCACTTTTTTTATACTTTAATCTCTTCTGAAAAACAGTTTCAGTTTTTTAACATTAAATCGTCTTATTAACTAAACTGTTTAAATATGTAATTCGGTCACGTAGTTTGTGGAAAACGCAAAGTCACTCCATGTTTTGGTAACACGAAATATTACATGAAAGAAAGTGCGTCTCTGTCTCAGCCAATCAGAACGAAGGTGCGTTGTGAGGACCCGCGGTTGGCTTCACTAATGCCTGAGTAAAATTAAACAATGTTACATTTCTTCAATGAATTTCTTTCTTCCACATTTAAGAACAATAATATATATGACTATTTAAAGGAGTGACAGTCGCTGACCGTAAATCTGTAAGAAAAAGTCATTTATTTATTTTTCCCGAACAACAACGTCCAGCGGGAATCTGAAGAGACAGTCCGTCGGGTCTTTAAATCATCCTCTCGTTGACATTTCATGCTGTTACTCTTATTCAATAACACCCGGAGCTCCTACAAGAAGTGGACAATAAACAAAATCGTCGTGTTTTGGACTTAAAGACTGGACACACGGCACTGGGAGGATGTCTCAGCTGCTGAGGCTTCTCTCGGAGGCCGCTCTGCCTCTCTGCCGGGCCGGAGCTGCCCGCGCTCGGTTCTCCGCTGTGACGGCGAGTCGGCTCTTCGCAGCCGGGTTTCGGAGCTCCGCTGTCCCGGTAAGCAAACGTGGAGCATTGTAATGTAATGTTTACAGTTTTTTGAAGAATTAAAGTCTATCAGTGACTTTGTAACCTATGATCCCTTTCCGTTGAGGTTTGCAGTTAGATTTAAACTGAAATCTGTTTGTGTGGAGGAATGGCTACCAAGCAAAGCCTGGCCACAAACCAAACCTCATTACAAAATCTTTATTTTAAAGAATCGTCTTCTGAATGTTGTCTTTAAATCTCACTATCTGATCCCATCTGATCTACTTTGATGTACTTTTTCATTCGGCATTGATTTCAACTAGAAAATTAACATCCATATCTAGAATAAGAAGGTTTGCTTTCTATGTGGACCCAGTGGCGATTCTAGAGTCTGTTTGGGCCCAATGCAGAAAATCATTTGGGGGGCCTCCAACCAGGGTTCAGCAGGGCAACGTGTTTGGTTCTGACTCTGGAGACAGATAGTAGACCTGTCCCAAACGACCTGAGCGGTCTGGATGGTTCGTAGTTAACCAGAAGGTCACTAATGTATTTTGGTCCTAAACCAATTTAGCGCTTTATTATTTTAATTTTGGGTTAGGATAGGATAGGGCAGCTGAAGAGAGACAGGACATGTTGGGAGGCGAGAGAGTAGGGGATGACATGCAGCAAAGGGCCGAGGTCGGATTCGAACCCATGGCGGCTGCGACGAGAACTATGGCCTTTTGTACACGGGGTGCGAGACATAACCACTAGGCTACCAACGCCCTCCATTCAGCACTGTATAAACCAGCAGCAGTATTTTAAAATCTGTTCTCTGACAGACTGGGAGTCAGTGTAAAGACCTCAGAGCTGGACTGATGTGATCCACTTTCTTGGTCATGGTGAGGACTCGAGCAGCGTTCTGGATCAGTTTTAGGCAGACCTGTAAAGACACTGTTACAGTAATCAAGTCGACTGAAGATAAAAGCATGGACGAGTTTTTCCAGGTGCTGCTGGGACACAAGTCCTCTGATTCTTGATATATTCTTCAGGGGATAGAAGGCCGACCTTGTAATTGTCTTAATGTGTCTGAGTCCATCACTACATCCAGATTTCTTGCCTGGTCTGTGGTTTTCAGTGTTAATGCCTGAAGCTGCGTGCTGGTGTATTAAACATTAGAGTTAATGAATACACCTTACACAACAAAAATGGCAAGCTGTGCAATATTCTGCTTCGAGAAGAGCCACATCTGAGACCCTGAGCTTTCTCTGGTCAGGAGTTTTTTTTATCAAATTACCTTCAGCGTGTGTTTGTTGACCCTGTTAGCGGTCTGACAGGCCGTCACGTAGCACAGAGGCATCACATGTTTTGTTTTCCCCTGCAGACCCTCTCTGGTTGTTGTGGTTGTGTACTAACTGTTTCTCTGTGGTGTTTCTTTTTCAGAACGTCTCCCGGACTCCAGGGAACCTCCTCTCCTGTCGTAGATTTCAGACAGCCCAGAGACGGCTTTACTCCACTGAACCCAAAGGTGAGAGTGAGAAAAGGTGAAAGCTGTGTTAACCAGCAAGGCGGTAAAAAAGAAGAAGCGAAGTTGTCCGCAAACGAAAAATTTAAAAGCTTTGAAAATGTAATCGATGGACGCAACATTTTTCCAAAAGCTGGTGACATAAACGGGCTAAACTGAGGGCAGTGTGTGGAGCGTAAAAAGTGCTGCGAGTAGTTAAAAGTCTGTAGCCTCTTTTAGACTCTTTTTTTTTGCCGTAACTAAGCTCAGCCGTCATCCCGTCTTCGTTCATTCTTATTGTTTCTGCAGTTTTTGGCGTTGCTGAAGCGCGGCACAGCAGGAGCTCCACATACACACACAGTCAGACATGCACACACACACAGCGCTGCGCTCCCCTGCTGGCTCCGCTAAAATTGCCAAGTCCATTTTCAGGAAGGAGATCACATGAAACAAAACATTACCTTTTTTAATCCAATGTTCAGACTCAATTTTCAAACAGGCCGGCGAGTTCAATCCTTCATAACTTTTCTTGTAGACTTCATCAGAAAGAACTGCAGTCACACTAAAAATGACTCTGGTCAAATAAACAGCTGAAAACTAAAATTTGATAAAGTGACGAAACCAAATCCACACTGTCGAAGAGAATCGAGCATTTCACAGAAAACAAATGAAACATTTGAAGTGTGTCGTTCTATTTTTAGATATCACTTTATTCTCAGTTTAACATTTAATTCAGACAGACGTATAATCTAAAAAATCCTGTGTGAGTCTCAGATGGAAAAGGAGGCGCAGCAGGAGGAGGAGGAGGAGCAGGAAGATCAGGTGGAGGGAAGAAAGGAGGAGGAAAAGACTGGTGGAGCCGGATGCAAAAGGTACGTCTGATCACGGCTCCAAAATAAATCTCAGTTGTTTTTCTGATGCATGCTCTCATATTCAACAAATCATTGTGTGTGTGTGTGTGTGTGTGCTGCCCTGCAGGGAGACTTCCCCTGGGACGAGAAGGATTTCCGTTACCTGGCGCTGACCGTGAGCGGGGTCAGTTCAGCTCTGCTCTACTTTTACTTCAGAGACAACGGCCGAGAGATCAGCTGGAAAGACTTTGTTCATCACTTCGTGGGCAGAGGAATGGTGAGGAGAATTTAAACTTGAAGAAGTCACACTTTACTGAATACCTCATCAACATTCATGACTGTACGACCTGTAGCCCTCTCTGCTAATGCTCATACATTTACTTTTACATCTTCATTGAATTTTTCAGGAGGAAACACAAAGTTTTAGGGAAAGAAATCCTCTGTGGAAATGAAAATGGTTATTCTAAAGACGTCTTTTCCTTGCAGGTGGAACGTTTAGAGGTCGTCAACAAACAGTACGTCAGAGTGATCCTGGTGCCGGGAGCTGATGCCGACGCGGTGAGAGCAAACGACTCTAATCCTTTTTTTATTTCAACTTTTATGACATGACTTCAGCAAGGGATCAGTTGGAAAAAAAACACACACTTAGGATCATCAGTGCGTAAAAACTACGATTAAATGTAATATTTGCTCCAACAGCACATCAACACCCTGATACGATCTCACTGCCAGGGGTGAAAGTAGTCTTTATTCTTACCTGTACCACGACCACAACCGTCATCGCTTCATATCGTTCACCTCTCCTCGGCTTCAAGAAAACGTTTCAATGTTTTCTAAACTGTATGTAGTAGAAAGAATAACAAAAGATTTGTTTCTAAAGGTCACATATCCTCCTCCTCTTCAGTGTAAATAAGTCTCAGAGCTCCTCAAAACATGTGTGTGAAGTGTCTTGTTCTAAATCCACTCTGATCCTGTATTTGATCATGCCTATAAACCCCTCTATTTCAGCCCTGCTCAGAACAGGCTGTTTCTGTGTCTGTAGCTTTAAATGTAAATGAGCTGTGTCTGACCACGCCCCTCTCTGGAAGGGCTTGGGTGGCTCGGGCTTTCTCGCTCCATGTCCTATTGTTTACGGTGAGAAGGCAGACTCAGAGGGCAGAACAAACACCTAGCTGTGGGAGTGTCACCCACCTGGGGGAGGGGTTACTGCCCTTTGTGATGTCATGAAGGGAAAATCTCCAAACGGCCTGTTTGAGCACACATTTTCTGAAAAGTGGAGCAGGCAAAAGACGGAGAGGATGGACTTTTCTCATCATTGGGGGGTTTGAAGACAGACTAGAGACACACATTAGTGTTAGAGGAACATTGTAAACTCAAATGTCCCCGCGACTGCAAACAAAGCTGGCCAATCGAAGGAGAGTGGGCACGTGGGGAGGGGGGGCCTTAAAGGGACAGCAGCTGAATTGAAGCGTTTCAGGCAGAGGCTGATTTTACTGACACCAGTATCAGATCAATAAGGAGGTTTTTGAGCTGCACATCTCTCAACTCTACTCAAGAGGTGTCCCAGAGTGACATTATGAATTCATTACCTAAAATTTGCCAATTTTCTTGTGCAATTTAGACGGCGTGAAGGAGTTTGTCTGCAATTTCGTTTACATTTAAAACAAGAAATTACCAGATATTTGGTGCCCAGGACTTCAGTTTTTATTTCGGTGGTATTTATTTTGTTTGATTTTTAAAAATTTCATATCAAAGGTTAAAACTCTGGCATCATGCATTCCTTCTTCAGAGCTACGTTTGGTTCAACATCGGCAGCGTGGACACCTTTGAGAGGAACCTGGAGGCGGCTCACATGGAGCTCGGTCTGGAGGCGTCTCACCGACCTGCTGTTGTGTACAGCACCGAGAGCGACGGGTGAGTTTAACACGCAAACATCATCGATATAAACCCCCCCCCCCCCCCCCTACTGATTATAACCCTCCTCCTCTCTTTCCTCAGCTCCTTCATGCTCAGCATGGTCCCCACCCTGCTCCTCATCGGCTTCCTGCTCTTCACCCTGAGGAGAGGACCAATGGGAGGAGGCGCCGGCGGTGGGAGGGGCGGACCCTTCAGCATGAGCGAATCCACGGCGAAGATGATGAAGGACAACATCGACGTGAAGTTCAAAGACGTGGCCGGCTGCGAGGAGGCCAAACTAGAGATCCTCGAGTTTGTGAACTTCCTGAAGAACCCACAGCAGTACCTGGACCTCGGAGCCAAGATCCCTAAGGTACAGATATTTGTCAGGAGCGAGACTCGAAAGATGACGCCATTTTACTGCCAGCAGTGAAATGACTGTATCGTGTCCTCTCTCTCAGGGGGCCGTGCTGTCAGGACCTCCGGGGACCGGAAAGACTCTGCTGGCTAAGGCGACGGCCGGCGAGGCCAACGTCCCCTTCATCACCGTCAACGGCTCCGAGTTCCTGGAGATGTTTGTGGGCGTCGGTCCTGCCAGGGTGAGTGTGTAACCAGGTTTAATATACAGTACGTATGTGTGAGTTTATGTCACTAAACAGATGATTATGGGTTTTTATCCGTCTGAGAAGTCGGACACTTTGAGGACTTTTGAGGCACCAGGAGGAAATTAAATGCATGCTTGACCGCCAATTTAATCACGAATATTAAAGGACCAATCAGTGAGATGTGTAGAGAGTGAAATGATAAAGTGACCTTCCTATATGATCAGACATTAAGGAAACATGCTATGTTGAAGTGCTGGCTTCTCTGACAACAATGCAGCAGCCAGTATGTACACGGATTGGATTTCTGCTGACTGAGTTTGTCCTCCACAGGTGAGGGACATGTTCGCCATGGCGAGGAAGAACGCCCCCTGCATCCTCTTCATCGATGAGATCGACGCCGTGGGGAGAAAGAGAGGAGGGGGGAACTTTGGGGGTCAGAGCGAGCAGGAGAACACGCTGAACCAGCTGCTGGTCGAAATGGACGGTATGTTTGAGATGAGTGGATGTTAATGAATGTTTCTGATTGAAGTCTTTATTTCAAACATTTACCTTCTTTTATTTAAAGATCAAAAACAGCTCTCTGGACTGCAGTACTCATTTTAAACACTAGGTGTCACAGTTACATATTGCTCCTTTAAACAGTAAAAGGAGTGAACAGGAGAGAGAATGGAGAGATCTGTGATCTTTGGCTTTACTCAGGAACTTTGACACCATCTATTTGTATCTGTACTCGGGTATTTTCCAATTAGGTCATTTATCTTTAATGTTAGTGACCTGTTTCATTTTTTTTTAATGTTCAGGTTTCAACACGTCTACTAACGTGGTGGTCCTGGCTGGAACCAACAGACCGGACATCCTGGATCCTGCTCTGATGAGACCGGGACGCTTCGACAGACAGATCTACATCGGTAAAACTGAAATGAATAACTTCTTATTATCATTAGAGTCTTTGAGTTATCGTTAATAAAACTTTATCCATCCCCTTTAGAGGAAATTAATTAGTTAGAACTGCTTTAAAAAATCAGATAATCAAAAACAGTAAACAAGAGATGAACTGAGAGAAATACAGGAAGACATTTAGGTTTCCTCATTTCCAACGCCGTCGAGTTTACCAGCACATTAAAACAAGCAAAAACAACAACAGACACTTCAAATCATTTCAACTCTTTCAATGTGGGTAGAAATCAAAATCCTCGACTCTGCAAGAGAGGGAAGAACTTAGCTGGAGGGCGTTCCAGATTCACCGAGTTCAGTGACAGCTGGAGAATGAGCCAATCAGAAGAAAGATATGGCGTCTCCACTTCATTTATGGAAGAAGGGAGAAGAGAGCGACAGCAAATGTTAAATCATTTCCTCTCCTGTGACTGGTGAAGTAAGACGCCCTCAATGCTGCCGCCATGTTTGTTTTGCTGATGCGCCACTTGGCTGAGGTCGGCAGCTGTCAGAAACCGGGGGAAGGCGTGAACCATCAGGGTGTGATGTTTATGAGCGCAAACTTTAAAAAGCGGGATACTTCAGTCAATGTCGACACAGTCTATCACAGATTCTTACGTTTATTAAAACGAGTAATGCGGTAAAGCTTTAAAGGACCATGACTGTCTCCTCTCAGGTCCTCCAGACATCAAAGGCCGAGCGTCCATCTTTAAAGTCCACCTGAGGCCGATCAAACTGGACCCCATCATGGACAAAGACTTCCTCGCCAGGAAGATGGCCGCCGCCACACCAGGATTCACCGGTAAGCTTCATCTACATGTTCTATTGGAATGCAGCGATTGATGATAAAAATGAAGTTAAAGCAGAGTGATGGAGTGCACACCAGGATTGTTCAGACTTTAAAGTTTAACGCTCATGAAACCTTGGAGCGAACAACAACGTTTGGCACAGTGGCTTCCTCAGGTTCGCTCTCCGCTTGAGATAAATATTGAGATCAAGTTAATGAAGTCGTGTGTTGAGATTCAGCGCCTGCAGCGTGTTTGTTGATTGAAGTTTATTTCTCTCTGAATGAATCAGGAGCCGACATCGCCAACGTCTGCAACGAGGCAGCACTGATCGCCGCCCGACACCTGGGCCCGTCCGTCAACGCCAAACACTTTGAACAGGCCATCGACCGGGTCATTGGAGGTACGCGGTGTTCAAAAAGCAATGTTCAGTGTGTCTCAGTATCTGTTATTCAGTCTGCAGGAGAATAACGACAACGAAACAACAACATATTTCTTTCATTGCACCAGCAGTGAGTTCTGTGTGTTTGTGTCAAGCTAACATGTAGAAGTGCAAAATCCTGCAGTCCCTCGAGTGTCCACTAGAGGCTGGCTGCAGAAGCACAGGAAGTCACATACACACCCATTCTAAAAAGCCTGTTTTTACAGCAGACATTAACATGTTTACAGCCTGGTTCAAAAAAACAAATAGGTCTGATTAGTTCATGTCTTGATCGGCACACACTGTACGGGGGGTGAATGTTTTGATGACTCATCAGTTTTGATTTGATGAAGGATAAGAGTTATTCACAATAAGGCGTGTAGCTGACCTGATTGACAGGTGGGCGTGGTGTAACGGTTTGTCAGGAGGCTTAAAACCCGCCTCAGCTCCAGCTCTCAGCCTGTCGTTAGGTTGACTGAAAGTTAGACTGAGACAGCATTTCCAGCATGGAGACCGCCATCGATGGGACTCCAGCGCCCCCTGCAGGAACAGACAGGTGACGTCACTCAGGCTTCATCCGTTAATATTTACAGTCTATGTTTTGTGTTTGAGGTCTGGAGAAGAAGACTCAGGTCCTGCAGCCCAATGAGAAGAAGACGGTGGCCTATCATGAGGCGGGTCACGCCATCGTGGGCTGGTACCTGCAGCACGCCGACCCGCTGCTGAAGGTACGACTTCTATCTGCTGCGACATAATCGTACACAACACGACATGTTTCACATCACAGAGTTCAGTTTGTGCAGTTAGAAACTTTGAGACTTTAAAAAGTCCCCCTTCCTGTGTGCAGGTGTCGATCATCCCGCGGGGTAAAGGTCTGGGTTACGCTCAGTACCTGCCCAGAGAGCAGTACCTGTACAGCAAAGAGCAGCTGTTCGACAGGATGTGTATGATGCTCGGGGGTCGCGTGGCCGAGCAGACCTTCTTCGGCAGGATCACCACCGGAGCCCAGGATGACCTGAAGAAGGTCACACAGTCTGCCTACGCCCAGGTACACACACACACACACACACACACACACACACCTCTGCAGAATCTGTCTGATTAAGCAATAAGAGTGTAGTTGTCTTTCTTTTATCTGAAACCCCTCCTCTTCCTCCCTCAGGTCGTGCAGTTTGGCATGAGCGATAAGGTGGGGCAGTTGTCGTTCGATCTGCCCCGGCAGGGCGAGATGGTGATGGAGAAGCCGTACAGCGAGGCCACGGCGGAGCTGATCGACGAGGAGGTCAGGGAGCTGGTGGACCGAGCGTACCAGAGGACCATGCAGCTGATCGAGGAGAAGAGGGAGCTGGTGGACATGGTGAGAAACATCGATTCAACGTTTCGCTGAGGAAATAGAAAGATGAGTGGGCTGGTGTGGCTCGGTGCCACGTGTCCTTGGACAAGACACTTAACCACAAGTTGCTCCCGCTGTTTTGGCGGCGGTGTATAAATGTGTAGAGAGGCTTCTGTTTCTTTGTCTGCCAGACATTTTTGTTGAAACTCTCCACATTCATCCCTTGGTTTCCTCCTCAGGTCGGGCAGCGTCTCCTGCAGAAGGAGGTCCTGGACAAGGCGGACATGTTGGAGCTTCTGGGCCCGCGGCCGTTCGAGGAGAAGTCGACGTACGAGGAGTTCGTTGAGGGGACGGGGAGTTTTGAGGAGGACACGAGTCTGCCCGTGGGCCTCAGAGACTGGAACCAGGAGAGAGGAGAGGAGGCGGAGGAGGCGACCCAGACTCAAGAAAAACAGCAGGCCGTGTAGAGACGGAACAGACAGATAGGAACTACAAAGCTGCATTTTTACAGAGCCTGGGGATATTTCATAAACACCTCCCTCACATTAATACAGCTTTGTTCTCCGGTACACTCAGTTAAAAAGGCTCAATAAGACTTTACAGCAATAACTGCTCAGGTTCATCCAACTTCTTCTCCTTAAGGAATAACTCCGTCTATCAACGCGGACGCGGATTTCTTGTATTCACATATTTGGATGACTTCAGCAGATTGGTACAGCCGCCAGCAGTGAAACACAGATTACTGTTTAGTGTTTGAAAGCTTCAACGTTCAAATGAGAAGAAGTGAGAGTCAAGGAGTTAAAGACAGATTTTATTTAAAGAGACGGTGCATTTAATGTTGTGTTTGATGCAAAGTGAGACCCAATCGGCTCAAGACGAGATCCTCAGAGCTGCCTTCAACTGGAGACCAACATCAACAGACTGATTAACGTGAACGATGCACATGTTCCCTCAGTGTGTAAACGTTGCACATGTTCCCTGTGTGTAAACGATGCACATGTTCCCTCTGTGTGTAAACGTTGCACATGTTCCCTCTGTGTGTAAACGTTGCACATGTTCCCTCTGTGTGTAAGCGTTGCACATGTTCCCTCAGTGTGTAAACGTTGCACATGTTCCCTGTGTGTAAACGATGCACATGTTCCATCTGTGTGTAAACGTTGCACATGTTCCCTGTGTGTGTAAACGTTGCACATGTTCCCTCTGTGTGTAAACGTTGCACATGTTCCCTCTGTGTGTAAACGTTGCACATGTTCCCTCAGTGTTGCACATGTGTCGACAGACTGATTCATGTCTTTTTATTTATTATCGATAGAAATGAAGTTTTTTGCTCGTTGACTGAAGACTCGACAGGAAGACAAAACGTCGTCTGAAGAACTTTTTGGAGCAGAGCTGTCACATTTTTCATCAGGTTTAAATATTTTGAAGTGATTTTTTGATTTCTGCAGTTACTGCTGATGTTTTTTTTCTTGTATTCACTGTAAACACTGAGCGACGTTCATTTCTTTCCTACCAACACACAGATGCTGTAAAAACAACAACGTGCAGATGATTGTAAACTGTTTGTGTAATAACTGCTGCTGTCTGAGGATTACATGATTTAATCACGATTAATCACGTCTTTAATCGCGTGTTTGAAATTCTATTATTTGGCATTTAGAAATAAAAATGAGGCTTTTATTTTGAATTTTGTCCGGTCTTAGGGCACACCCACACTAGGCAATCCGTACCCACTCATGCTTCACCCTCAAAGTCCACAATCGTGCTCAATCACGGTACAGGACAACTTTACAGTAGGTCTAGTGCGAGTGCTCCTTCAGCTGAAAGACGAGGACAAAATAGCCTGCGATTAATCGTGATTCTAATAAATCAATTCATTGATCTCAGACCTGAATTAATCGCGATTAACTCGTTAACACTGACGGCCCTCTCATCTTAAAGCAGCTACATCTTCACTTCGTTACGTGACAGGAAACGGTTTAATTTTCTTTCTGATGGATTTTTGTAAAAACTTCTTCAACACAGAAATCAAAGTAGTTTTTTAATGACTTCAGGGAGTTCAACACTTCTTTACAGCTTTTATATTTACAGGACGATTAAAAAATCTAAGACATTTAAAAAGTTTTAGTTTGAGCTCTTCTGACTGAAATCACTCAAACTCTGAATTAATGTCCGACCTGCTGATGAACTAAAACAGTCCAGTGTGTGAAATGTAAACGTTCTCTGACCAATAAAATCAGGGTAATGCAAATATTCTTGTTTTTTTTTAAGTCATTTAGACTTTAAACCGTTTCCTCCTTCATCACAGGATTACATTTTTCTTACAATTGCAATAAATTTGAAGACCAATGTTTAACATCATCTTGAAAGGTGGAGTCAATAGAAATATGAACACAACATTCAACCATGGCCCCTCCTCCTGGGCTCATCGCCCCCTGCAGGACGTAGTGTGTATGTTTACAGCTTGTACCTACACTGCAAGCACCGCACGCCGGTGTTTATCACCTGCCTGTCCAACAGGAAGCAGACCAACTCCACGTCCACGGGTAAAAGCCAACACAAGGTTCACCCTCGTTTTAGAACGAGCTTTATCCACTTGGTGTTTCACCTCACTGTGATTATATTTACTCTTCTTTGCTGCTACGTCCACGTCCGTCATATTCACCGGTTTGAATCGCGTCCAATCGCTGACTTGTATCCACTCCTAAACTCACCTGCTGCGCTCTCATTGGCTGGAGGAAACACACCAGCTCCGCCCAGAAACGTCCCGAGTCAACCAAAACAAACCAGAACAGTAAAATCCAGTCAGAGGACAGGGTCTCTGCAGACACAGTCACCAGCACACATGTACGGAGGCCCAGAAGGGACGATGGAGCAGCTTTACTTTAGGAGAAGTCTGTATTTTATTTTGAAGGAGAAAGATACTTAAGAATAAAACAGCTCACATGACAAATGATAAGATTTTAGACTCTTTGCTGGAAACATTGGCTGATGTCATGACGATCAAAAACAGCAAAGTTTAAAGTATTTAGAGGATTTCTATTGTTTGAGTGTTGTCATTGTTTGAGTTGTCCAGCAGGGGGCGTCCTCGCTTTAACTTTAGCGCAGCTGCTGTGACTCAGTGACCCTGCAGGAGGTTTTTTCTTTCACTCAGAGTTAAAAAGCTGACAAATGACAGAAAAAGAAACAGATCAGTTCAATCCTCCTGAACATAAACGTAGTATTTATTTTTTAAAGGTTTATTTTTAGAGATAGGACAGTGGATAGAGTCAGAAATCAGGGAGAGAGAGAGAGAGTGGGGTAGGACATGCAAGGAGCCACAGGTCAGATTCTCACCCGGGTCGTCTGCTTGAAGGACTATCGCCTCCGTACACGGGGCGTGCAAACTAACCAGTAGGATACTGCAGCCCCATCGACTAAATATTTGATGTGTTTTTTCCGCTGAAGCTCCTCCCTCCTGTGACCTCACATGTGAAGCGCAGTAATGTGACATTTACCTTAAACAGTCCGCCAGCTGCAGAAATGAGTGATCACGTGAGATTCTGTGAGATCTCGTGTCTGTGGAATCGTTATTTCAAACAGCAGGTGTGTGGTGCCACAGTGCGCTCGGAGGATTATAACGTTAAAGTCGATTGAAACCGTCCTCATGTCTGTGTCTCCCACGTTTCTAAAATCAGTAAGCGTAAATCGTCTCGTGTTGAGCCATCCTCAATAAACAAAGAAGTATACACGTTTGATGTTAAAGCTTTTTATCATGACGGCTCGTGAATGCTGTGAACACGTGCTCATTAAAAAAGTCTTCAGCACTGAAAGCCTGACTCTAAAAGTTTTTGTTTTCATGGAAAAATCTGGAACTTTTAGGAGGACTAGCTCGCTGTGGAAACAAACTGAGTTCTTCCGAAGGTTCCTGGTCCAGAGAAAAAAGTTCCTGTGGTGGAAATCCGTCCAAACCTTCGACCACAGAGATCTGATCTGAGGACGATGCTGCTTCTTCACATTTATTTCACAAAGTCAAACCTCATGAGAATCTCTGACTTCCCCTCAAACCACAGCCGACGCAGACGCTCCAGCGCCTCATGACTCAGGTGATTTCACGTGTGGCCTCTGTCTGTTCTTTTGAGCCCTCACAGAAGATGAGATCCTCAGAGTGAAGGGCTAGACCCCCCCCTCTCTTTCTAATCGTTAAATAGAAAATCACCTAAATGAAAAACTCTACTTTTATACATTACTTCTGTATCAAAAAGTCGTAACATTCTGCCAGTGTGATGGCAACGTTTCTCCACAAGCTGCCACGTTTACGTCCGTCAGAGTCTCGTTCCTCCTCCAGCTACTTCAAAAAGTCTTCATCCTGATTCAGTTTGTGTCAGAAAGAAGATAAGCTACATTCAAGTAGAAAAGAAGAAGAAGAAATAAAGTCCGATAGCCCTTTGATCCTCTCTGCAGAGCGAGATGAAACTCGTCTGAACGGCAGGAAAACAAAATCTGAGCGTCCTGTTCGATCTCCTTTTGGCTCCTCCTCCTCAAGTTTCCTGCTTCCAATCCCTGTCCCCGCCCTCGGAGCGTCCCGATTGGATGGTTCTGGTTTTATGTCCAGCAGTGGAGGAGAGACGAGACGAGCAGGGAGGAGAAGAAGAGAGAGAAGGACAGAAAGATGGCCGCCGCTCCGCCGCACTCTTTAGCGTTTTCCTGTCGGAGGATTTCAACATATTAGTGTTTTTAAAACGACACACAAATGAATTTATATGACTAGTAGAGGATGCTTTTATTTTGTAATCACTCATATTTTATAAACCAAAGACAGATGTTGATCATTCGCTGATTGTATCGATGACATCATCGTCTTCAGGTTTCTATCGTCCTGCTCGATCCAAACCTGATGATCTCATTCTCTGAAAGCAGTCTGCCTCCTGATTGGATGCTTCTTAGCAGGTAGAGAACTCACCTTTGGGTGGTATGCGTGGCAGGACTCTGGACGCCGTCGCACCTTCTGAGACTTCATCCTGTTACACTTCACCGTGGCGTTATGTTCACTACCGTCAAGGAAAACACGACACTGAGGAGTTCAGACTGAAATCCATCAACGTGTTTTAAAAATGAGTTCTGAGGCTCTGACTGTTTTCATCATCAAAATGTGTCCTCATTTAAATCTGACTGACGCATCACTCCAGATTCAATAACGCCGTTACAGTCACTGACATTTAAAGCCCTCGTTACTCAGCTGACAACAAGCGGCCGAGGTTACGTTAACGTCAGCACAGCAGCATTCTGGGAGAAAGAACGCCGTGCTGCAAACAAACACAGGAAGGTGATCATTCAGCGGTCAGCTTTCTGTCTCTGAAATACCGACATCATTTTCCTCTGCTTGTGATCTGGAGTCTGTGTGCAGGAAGGAAAACTTGTCTCACAAGAACGAAGCACCGAGCTAAACAACGACACGCTTCTACTAAACAAGCTGTCAGAGAGCGCGGAGCTGCAGACACCGGAGACCCAGGTGCAGCTCACGTTAGCTCTGTAGCCCAATGAGAAACAGCCGGCTTGATTTAAAACACAGCCAGCTCCACGAAGTGTAAGCCGGAAATAACCACTTACATTCGGCAGTGTTTCACATTCCCATGAGATCAGCTCTGTGTTTGGTTTGTTTGTAAAGAAACAAAAAGTAAAGTTAACATGTGATTGTAATATTTGGGGTTTAGTTGAGTTCCTGCTGCAGAAGCTCCAGTATCCAGCAGGGGGCAGCGCTGTGTCAGTGAACGTAAACAAAGGATATATTTGATCTCTTTGGGCTCCAGCAGGATCTTTCCGTACTGACGGGAACAGTCGCAGTCGGCCTGAGTGACGACCAACACCAGGTTACTGTCGGGAATCTGCTGCACCACAAACATCCTGAAACACACACACACACACACACACACACACACACACACACACACACACACACACACACACACACACACACACACTGTTATTATATCGGGTCAATAACAAACTTGCAGGTTCGTGATATTGCAATCAACGTTTCTTGTCGCTGCTGTTTTTAATAACTTTTACTTCCTGGTTTTCTGACGAAGGTTTCACTTCATTTACGTAACAGTCGTATCATTTATCTCATGAAATGTTTGTTTGAAATGTTTGTTTGTTAACTCAGGACTTTTCCACGTGTGGAAACAAAAGGATGACGTCTCTTACAGCTGGGTGTGTTAGCGCCCCCTGTACTTTAGAGAGCGTATTGAATGACGAGCCAAAATGCCTGTCTCTGCCCCGGGTGCTTTTATTGTGAAATGCTGTTTACATGGAGGAACTTTTGGAGCGCCGCGAGAATGAAGACAGAGGTGATACATCAAGGTGACACGTGTGGGGATCAGAGTTTTCAAAGTCCTTGTGGCCTCTTATTCAAGGTTTTTCTGTGTGTGTGTGTGTGTGTGTGTGTGTGTGTGTGTGTGTGTGTGTCGTACTTCTGGCAGCGTCCACACTTGATGAGGCTGTTTGCTTCTTTGACCGACGGGTCGTACATGAAGCCGGGGTACGCCGTGTCGCACGGCTGCAGAGCATCCACCTTCTTCTGTTTGTGAGCTGAGACACACACACACACACACACACACACAATTTACACAAACAAACAAACAAACAAACAAAGTTACACTCCTTATTTGAATTTAAACTCATCCAAAGATTAAAATGTGAATGTTATATCTAACACGCACACACACACAAACACACACACACGATGTACTCACAGGTGTGATATCCAGCCTTGGCTGAATGGATGAAGATGGATCACAGTGAAGACAGTGCGGTGATGATGATCATGATGATATATGTGAGGCCGCCATTATAAAACAGAATGTTTGAGAATGAGACATAAAGCAATGATGACACGATGATCACAAACACACCGGCCCTTCTTTCATAATCCCGTCTTTACATCTGTACCCGACCTAAAAAGCCTCTGCATGTTTCTAATAAGCTCCACGAGCAGAAACGTGCTCAAACTAGGATCAATATTGGAGATGCTTTTGAAAAATGGAGAGAGGTTAGAACGCAGAAAGGTTTACAGACCGATGCAGAGCTGGATAAACACTGAAGCTTCAGTGTCCACCACATGGTGACAGAGGTACATACTGCTCCTTTAAATCTGCCTCTTAGCATGCTAACACATGCTAACTAGCAGTTTATACAAAGTGCAGCAGAGGCTGGATGACCATCAGAACTTCTTACCGTCCACAAAATAATCAGAGTGCCAGAGACCACAGAGGTTAAAGTCCAGCAAGAACCTGACAGGAGACACAGACACACCTCATTAAAGAAAATAATCATAGAAACCTGTTGATAACACACAGACACACACACACACACACACACACACACACACACACACACACACACACACACACACAAACGTTTGTTTTTTGTAGCTCTAACTCGGCCTGCAGACTTCGTCCACACTTTTACAGATTCATGTTTGTGTTCACTTTAATGACTGTATGTTTTCATGAACCGTCTTCAGTGTTTAGTCTTCGCTGGTGTGTCAGTGACAGAAGTTTGACAAAGAAAAGCTCAAAACTCACATCAGAGCGTTGGAGAAGAGCCATCTCAGTAACGCCACGATGCCATAGAATGGCTGCAAAAAAAAAGAAGACAACATTTAACAACAACAATATGTAGGAATTCAGTTTGGCGCCCACCGAAGGACTCTTAGTGCAACTGCACACACATAGTTCTGTTAGCGCCTCGCCCTCTAAGACAGCGTGCATTAGTTGACAATCAGAGGGCGGAGAAGCCGGCAAAGATGTGAGAAGATAAAGAAACACGTCGACTGACAAGGTTCAGTAATATCACAGGATTTAGATCAAATCTGACTCTGCTAGCGTCTTCAGCCTGTTGTTAGCTAGCTGTTAGCATGTGGGATATGTGTCTGTGTATTCAGCTGTTACCATGACGACTACAGGCCGTGGCTAAATGTTCTACATCAGAGAGGCTCATTTATAAGACGCTAGTTGGGATGGGTTTGTGATGTTCCAAACTTTTAAAGTTAACTTGAAGGTCGTCGAGGAAAGAGACTTTTTGGTGTCAGATGGATTTTTTGATTTATTCGTATCAAACTTGAGACATGACTCGGGTTAGACGACTTTCTGCAGCCGGTAAAGCTGCCAACGATGACAGAGATAATGATACCGGCTAACGTTACGTTCTGAATAATATCTGTAGGGATTAACACTCTGGCGTTTGATTGTTGCTTTCCTGTTAGCCGTGAGACGGATCATAACACCTACATGCTGCGTGACAGTGTGACCAGTTTGCAACCGTCCAACAGAAACATAACCAGCTCGGCGTCAGACTGTTTCGTGAAGCTCTCGCCAACGTGTAAAGGCCTGTCAGATATTTCCTCTAGTCCAGCTTCTCGCTCGCTCACTTAGCTTCATCCGTCTCCGTCCTCTTCCTCTTAACTTGAGTCGTCGTATCAAACAGTACAGAGACGGGCTCACTGGCTGCTTTGATGCTGAAGGCTGCTGAGTGAACTTGAGCCGTAAAGACGTACGCACTTCTCACGAGACGACCTCGGCCCGCTGCCAAAGTTACAAAGTGCTAAAAGCAGGTCATCAGGTCGCGCTGTGGACATGAGAGAGACGCCATTCTCCCCGTTTTATTAAATTGACCTCTGAAGCGACTGTTTTAAGGTGTAAAAGTGACATATCGTTGCTTTAATGATTCTTTAAAGAAGCTCAAACCTGAAGCTGTAACGGACAGAAGTTTTATTATTACGGTGACTGTGTGCAGAGACTCACGCTCAGCAGAGGTCGGGCGCTGTTGGCGTGATGATGACTGTTCTTACACATCGCCTGGTAGTCAAACAACGACACTCTGCAAAGACAGAAGAGAAACACAAACAGATAGTTTACAGTGAAGAACGAGCAGAGAGGTCACACGTTTAACCACGGAGACGAGCTCATTGAGCGTGGTTAAATGAACGTTGTTGTTGTTTCATTATTTTAAAGCAGGAGTGAAATATCTTCTGTGATTTGTCCACTTTGTGTTAGATTATCGTTATTCCTCACGCATGAATGTAAAAAGTTGAATGTTGTAGTTGGACGATATGAGGCTCATTTTGAACTGACTGAATTATTTCAAATGGATCAAATTATTCAAAGGGAAATCTGCAAATCCACACATTTACAAAGCTTTGAATTATTATTTCCACTCAAATAAACAAATACTTCAACCATTATCAACATTTCTGTCAGTCAGCAGATGATGAGCTGGCTTTGTGTTCCAGCTGGAGATTGTATTTTTGGGCTTTTTATGTTTTTATTGCAGAGATATGACGGTGGATAGAGGGAGACATCAGGGACAGAGAGGGAGAGAGAGAAGGAGCCACATGCCAGACTTGAACCCGGGCAGGACTACAGCCTCCGTACATGGGGCACGCACACTAACCACTAGGCCACCAGCACCCCAATGCACAAAGTCTTTAAAGCCGTCGTAAACAAACAGTGGAGTAAATGAAACAACAACATATTTATCCCTCTGACGTTTCCTCGATGAGGTTTTATATCCTTTAATCTTACTTTAAGTACATTCCCATTTTGATCAGCGACGCCATGACCGACCCGTCCACCTCGCCAAAGAATCGCCCCACCTGGAAGAAAACGACATGAACAAAGATCGTTAGTTAAATATGAACGTAAGAAGAACGATATGATTCAGTGACTGAAGAGGGCCAGTTGTGTTTGTTCTATATTTGTGCAAGTATTCTTTTCCTTCTGTGGTCCCTCGGCAGGTTGGTGACGACAAACAACAACATGAAGTGTACATCAGCTGACAGAGACGCGTTTATACGAGCATTAAGTGGCTGTGTGATGTTGTTCAAACGAACCAGGACAAAGCGACCTTCAGAGTTAGTGATGTAAAGTCTCGGAGTGTTAAAGTGCAAAAGTGCTGCGTTACTGCACATGATTCTCAGGTACTGGTGCTCATTGCACATTTAAAGGTTTGTTTATATTTACTTTACTTTTTGATCCTTCACTGTAGAGATAAGACATTGGACAGAGCTGGAAATCAAGGAAAGAGAGAGTGGAGAACGACATGCTGGAGAGGAGCCACAGGTCAGACTTGGACCCAGTCTGCCCGCCTGGAGGACCACAGCCTCCACACACGGGGCGCGCACACCAACCACTACGCTACCTGCGCCCCTGTAAATTGCGCTTTTGCACTGGAGTTGGTGTCTGTACCAACAAAGGATATGTGGTGAGTATTTAAAAGGTACAGCTCACTGCTATGATGGACTTCACAAGTTAGTATCTGTGTTATAAGCGGGATGATGGACAGTGAGCTGTCGGGGTTCAAGCTCAGTACGCATGATCCCTTAGTTATTGTGTTGTGTATTTCTGTATTGTATATATAATTCACATATTTAAGAGTTGTTTTACTTCTCTTCATGCTTTCATTCTGTATAATCTGTCAAGAAGGCCCAGCAGAGACCGTCTATTGCCGCTCCACAGAGTCTGTGCTGAGCTATGACATATCGCTGTGGGTCGCTAAGACAGGAAAGCACTCCAGAGGGTCATTAAAGGTCACATATTCTCCTCCTCTTCAACCAGTTTAAATAAGTCTCAGAGCTCCTCAAAACATGTGTGTGAAGTGTCTTGTTCTAAATCCACTCTGATCCTGTATTTGATCATGCCTATAAACCCCTCTATTTCAGCCCTGCTCAGAACAGGCTGTTTCTGTGTCTGTAGCTTTAAATGTAAATGAGCTGTGTCTGACCACGCCCCTCTCTGGAAGGGCTTGGGTGGCTCGGGCTTTCTCGCTCCATGTCCTATTGTTTACAGTGAGAAGGCAGACTCAGAGGGCAGAACAAACACCTAGCTGTGGGAGTGTCACCCACCTGGGGGAGGGGCTACTGCCCTTTGTGATGTCATGAAGGGAAAATCTCCAAACGGCCTGTTTGAGCACACATTTTCTGAAAAGTGGAGCAGGAAAAAGATGGAGAGGATGGACTTTTCTCATCATTGGGGGGTTTGTAGACAGACTAGAGACACATGTTAGTGTTAGAGGAACATGGGGAAGATTATTTTGCATACTAAGCCCACAGCTTTCTCAGGTACTCGTCCCACCAGGGAGGCCACCATCATTTTTGACCTGTTGCTCTCTGGGAGGCGTTTAAGACCTTAAAACAGACTCAAACACAGTCTCTACTCTAGATCCATGATGGCACCAAATCCTGCTCCAACGTGAATGATTCTCTCACCTGTGCAAAATCTTTTAGTTGAGTATTTTATACTTATTCCTTTTCATCTATAGCTCCTGAAGCTCTGAATGTGAGAGCGGCTTCTTCTTTCAGTCTCGTTGTATTTGTGCAACGACAACAAAGAGATTCTGATTCTGATAAGAGCAACTGGAGCGCACACATTTCCCCCGGGGAGTATTTCTAATGCTGAATCTTATCTTTTGATTTATTTCTGAATCCCTTCACAAAGCATTTATATAAAAAAAAAATCTACTCTCAGAGCGCCGATAGCAAAGCAGTTATGTTGCGTGCCCCATGTACAGAGGCCGTAGTCCTCGTTGCAGCGGTTGTGGGTTCAGGTCCGACCTCGGGCCTTTGCTGCATGATGTCCCTACTCTCTTACCCCAACTTCTCTCTTCAGCTGTCGTTGTTCTGTCCAAAAAAGGCAAAAAGGCCCGTCCAAAAACAAACCTCTAAAAGCTTCCACTAAAGACGCAGCAGGAAGTCCCCAAAGAAACATGTGAAGCCATTTATTTGATCATCCTCACTGCAGTTTGTTTAATGTCTGCAGGGAGATTGTTTCCAGGATTGCTCCTCCGGTTTACAACCTACAGAAAAGATTTAAAGACAAAATAAAGGTCTGGTTGAGGCTGCAGCAGGAGAGAAAAGGATGCAGGGAGTGTAAAGCTGTGATTTAACGTCACTTATGTGTGTCTGCAGAGAGTGCGTCCTCTCTGGCCCTCAGCAGCAGCAGCAGAGTCTCTGAATTATTCAGAGCGTTTTGTCTCAGCAGCTCTGTTTGTGTTTACAAGCTGCTCGCTGCCCACACCTTATCTCCACCTGGACCGGACTTTCCCAGCATCCTCGGAGGGCTCGCAGGTTGCTGAGCGCGAGTACTCGGATGCTGCTTACAGCGAAACCTGACCCCCGACATCAGCAGCATCAGCAGCAGCAGAGGCTAAACGTGCTGGAATAAACAGAAATATAAAGCAATACCAGAGCCAGAGTCACAGTGCTGCCAGGAGCTCTGCAGCAGCTGAACACGCATTTATTTCTGCTTTTAGCCTGAAGAAAGCTTCGAACAGAGCTGAGGTTTTAAAATCAGCACTGCAGCAGCAAACTGAAAACACTGCTGATTGTACAACGTCAACTCAGCTGCACTTTTAGACACAGAAGCGTAAAGGATGTGTTTAAGTCCGTAGAAGTTAAGCGTAGACACAGAGATGTTTCCCACAGTTTCTTCTCCATAAATATTGGACAGATTGACATTTAATCGACTTTGTCTGTTAATGAGAATCTCTTAATCTGTAAAGCTCAGACTCTGTGAGTTGTAGGATGACCCGTAGGCTCATACACTGGTACACCTTTATATATAAGGTAATTGTTGGTCTGCTCTCACACTAGATAGATATAGATAAACACATTTATTGTGTTGATCCCTCAGATGCAGTAATCAAACACTTGTGGACAAGATTACTATCGAAGACAAGACGATCACTCGACTGAAAAGTAACTGAGCATGAACGTGTACTCGACACTCTGCAGAGTGATGATGTTTGTTGTAATCTATATAGCGCCCTCTGCTGGTGACGGAGAAATACTAGTATAATACAATGAAGCTCATCATTCCCTCTATCCCTCTTCCTGCATCTTATCCCAAGTTTTTTCTTCAGCTAGTGCCAATGTAACTTTGGCGAAAGTGCTCATGATGGATTAAGCCGGGTCTTTGTAATATAACAATAAGGTCCTTTACCTGCTTTTTGTAAAGCGTCTTTAGATAACACTTGTTATGAATTGGCGCTATACAAATAAAGTTTGATTGACTGATATGATAATATCGGTCGATATTATCGGCTGGCCGAGTAATCGGTCGTTAGTAGTTCATGCAGAACGTACGGCGGTTCCTGCTTGAGTTTCATGTTCAAGCTGAGCGGATCAGTTAGATTGAGATGTTTTGAAATGGAAGACTGAAGTTGTTCAGTTTTCTGCTGTGATTTGTATATCAGAGTCCCACACTGCAGTTTGTGTTGCCACGGACTGATCGTCTCGTTTATTTCAGGACGTTATAGTTTGTTTTTATCAGTCTAACCCTGAGGATGAACGGCAGCCTCATTGATCAACATTTCCTCTGCACGCGGCGAACACGCCGAACACCACCGACAACAATCCCCGCGTCACCCTGCTCCTTACACTTCCTCTCTCTGACCCGTTTCTGTAAGTCAGCACCGACTCCATTCCTACTCTGATTAAATATTTACCGCGCCCTGCAACGCACCACAAACTGCACCTTCACACCACAGCAGCTTTAACACCGGGGGGGATTCCGGGTGTTTCCACAAACCTCCTGTAAAGTCCAGAGCTCAGCACAAACACGGAGGAAGCACTTCATCATAATATCTGCTTAGTAAGGCTGCTGGGAACGCAGCACACATACAAATCATGAAAAATGAGCGTCCGCAGAAAATGATTCTTACTTTAAGGTTATTTCACACCAGAATATTCTGCTGCTGAGATTTCATTTTAATCTGACTTCTAATTGAATTATTTATAACTTTATAACTCATCTCAACACTTAGAGGCTACAATCACCAACACAGAAAAGTAAATTAAGACTTTAAGTCTTCTCTTCAGTAATATTGATTAGCGACTGTAATTGCTCTGATAGGATTCACTTTCAGAAGCTGATCATTTAATCAGACAGCGAGCTCTGCCAGAGGAGAGCTGCTCTCCACTGCTGGGAGAAGAGAGTCTATGTAAGAGGTTTCAACTGCATACAGTTTGATAAAGGCTTGAAGCCGTCTCGTGAGATTCTTGGTAGTGGAATACAAAGAAACTCAAATAAAATAATATTTGACTGGTGACTGAATCTAGTTATATCGGCGCATATCAGAAATAAAATAGCCGATACCGCTAGTTACTGGGTATGCTAATATCGGCCGATATTATCGGCTGGCAGATTAATCGGTCGGGCTCCAATTTTTAACATTTCAAATTTCCCTCTGAGACTGAACGTGTCAGATTGAGTCCACTGAGGTACCTGAATCGTCACATTTTGAAGCGTAGGGACTCCGAGCTGCTGTATGTGAAGAGTTTGTAGCTTTGAACATGTTGACTTTCAGTCAGCAGCTCCGTCCCTCTGACCCTGACATGGTTACTGATATCACAGGGTCACTGAGTGACAGCTAAGCCTCATCTGGCCTCAGAAAAAACCAGCTGCTGCCGCTGCACAGCTGGCGGCCTCACAGTCACTGAGGACGCCCTACAATAAATCACAGGTTCGAGTCCAGGTAACGAGACCTGACCCACACACCAAGCTGAAGCTCTGGAGAAAGATTAAACGACTAAAAATAGAAGAGAAGATGTCAGCGGAGGAGGAGGCGGGAGCAGGAAGTGTGTGTGTGTGTGTGTGCGGCTGCTCAGCTGTGTGTTTGTGCTAACATGGTTGGCTCGGAGTAATCCTCAGTAATATGGCTCTTAACGGGACGAGTTAATCCAGAGCTAACGAGCAGCTGTCAGATGGACAGCGAGTACACAGTCAGACTCTGTATACACACACGCACACAAACACACACTGTCACTTTAAAGGCCTTTTCAATGATCTGAAATGTGCAGAAGCCTGTTGAGGTCAGGGAAGGGACGGCGGATGAAAACTTGTGTTTACCGCCTCTAAATTGTTGAATGCAATAAAAAGGGACCCTTCACTTTGACCACTAGGGGGACTATTGAGCAAGTTTTAAATGATGCATTTCCAGCGATAAGGAAGATTTGCAACAAAGAAAATCATTGAGATGAAAAAAAACCCCACTTTACTACATCAGTTCTAAGAGGACACACATCCATACATTATTACCCAAAATGTTGGCTGTTTTCTTCAGGTGTAGATTTATTTATCTCGTGGTTCCAGGGTGACAACACTAGTTCTTTCACGATAATGAAAATCAAGAAAATTAACTTATCGTGGTAAAGCCTGCGTTGTTTTCCTGAGATGATGCGATAAACAAGTCGAGACCTTGATAAAACAACCGACATTTACAGAAGATCATGTAGAATAAATGTGAGGTTTCCATATTTCAAAGATGTTTAATAAAGTAGGAAACCCGATCAGCGAGTTTGTTAAACATTCAGGATCAAATATTTGGTGTTGTAAAAAAAATTAACACTCCAATAGGGCTTTCACACTTGCAGAAAACTCCTGATATTTCCAGGAGGAGCTGTATGTGTGACACAAAGACACACATTTTTCGCTCTGACTTCACCTGGAGTTTCTCCTCCAGCCTCCTAGTATTTTTTCCACAGCAAGTCAGAGTGAGCTGATGTGAGAACACAGCAGGATATTCACCGGAGAATTCACCTCAAGCCAATGGGAGGGGGTGGTGACATTTATATCCTGTGATCGCTGCACGACCATAGACTGTCTGCACGCCACCGTTACGATCTCCGTGCTCTAATGAACCTGCTGCATTCTGTTTCCTGTTCTCCAGTATGTTCTTCTCCACTCTTTAGGTCAGATTGTGATTCTGTTGAACTACACGTAGCATTGATAGAAAGACACATATTGTCATTATCGCGTCGTGTAGCGAAATATCCTAAACAGTCTCGCTGAAACTTTTAAAGACTTTAAACTGCTGTGTTTAAGCCCCGCCCACAGTCAGTGAGGTCAGCAGGTGCAGCAGCTGTTATATATCCCTCTGCTAATGCACCGCACACAGATTAAGAGTAAAATCCTGTGAGGCATCCAGATGTTGTTTATGAGCACATTAAATGATCCAGAGCCGCCTGAAGCTCAAAAAAACCCCTCCGGACTCGGAGTCCTGAACTCATCGTGATTGTTTAAAAAATCAATTTAAGGATTCAACCAAGAGGACAAAGTGTTCTCTGCTGGATGAACGAGGACTTTAACTGTTTCCTAAAGCTTACCGTCCAAACTCATTCTCCTCCCTCCAGTGTTCATCTTTATAAACCAAAAATACACATTTCATCGGCCTAAAACTCAAAGAAAGATGTAACGTTGCTACATTATGTAAGGACGCAAAAGGCAGCTATGTTGACAACTCTTCGTGGTGCCTTCAAGGACGAGCCAACATTTAAATATCTGAATGCTTCTGCTGATCAGCGTACTATTCTTTGCAAATGTACCACATTCCCAAAAACCTTTTTACTCTTGAATTGAACATATTGAAGCTCCATTTAAAGCTCACATATGCAAAACACACTTCACCATGTTTCTCTAACTCTAACATGTGTCTCTAGTCTGTCTACAAACCCCCCAATGATGAGAAAAGTCCATCCTCTCCGTCTTTTGCCTGCTCCACTTTTCAGAAAATGTGTGCTCAAACAGGCCGTTTGGAGATTTTCCCTTCATGACATCACAAAGGGCAGTAACCCCTCCCCCAGGTGGGTGACACTCCCACAGCTAGGTGTTTGTTCTGCCCTCTGAGTCTGCCTTCTCACCGTAAACAACAGGGCATGGAGCGAGAAAGCCCGAGCCACCCAAGTCCTTCCAGAGAGGGGCGTGGTCAGACACAGCTCATTTACATTTAAAGTTACAGACACAGAAACAGCCTGTTCTGAGCAGGGCTGAAATAGAGGGGTTTATAGGCATGATCAAATACAGGATCAGAGTGGATTTAGAACAAGACACTTCACAAACATGTTTTGGGGAGCTCTGAGACTTATTTAAACTGAAGAGGAGGAGGATATGTGACCTTTAAATGCTCAAAGGTGAGTTTTTTAAATTGTTCCTGCTTTAAGGTTGAAGCAACAACAACATGAATCTGCCTCCAAAACCGGATCGAAGCCTTTGATATTGTTCTTCCTGCAGCAGTGACCTCTGTAAAATACAGCGGTTCACACTCACAGTCTTCTAGTTCGATGATAAAATCGAGTGGCACCTGTACACACTCCACATGTGATACGTATAAAAGTAGATCTAAAGACACAGGGGCTGGAAAAATGGCCGTTAAAGGGTGATATCAGCCTCCAGAGTGAGCTGCCTTTAATGATTATTTTCATTATTGATAAATCCATGAATTATTCAGACAGAAATGTCTGAAAGTGTGGAAATGAAAAATGTTTCCCTGAAGCAGAGACTGTGTGTAAGATGAGTCTATGGGTTAAAGAAGGAGTGCCTCTACAGGGCGTTTTATAAATGGCCAGCAGGGGGCGTCTCCAGGGGTTGAAGATGGAAGTGGGATTATATAAAAGTCTATAAGAAAATCCAGGCACAAGCATATTCTAGCGTAATGACTAAGTGAAGATACAACAGTATTTGGCTTTCGTTTGCGTCGTGACGAAGTTTGTTTCCATTTAAATTTCGCTCTGACTGTGCGTGTGTGTGTGTGAGAGAGAGAGAGAGAGAGAGAGAGAGAGAGAGAGAGAGAGAGAGTGTGTGTGTGAAAGTTGTCTGCGTCACGTCATATCTGGGGACAATATCTGTAAAAAGATTTTAAAGTCCCGCACAGATCTCAGGAACTCCGAGAAGTTGTAATCTAAAATCTAATCTAAAAGTTTCTAAAATCTTTTTAAAAAAACAACCGGGCCCAGGAGTGCAATGAGATCAGCGTGAGTCTAGGGTGAGTCTCAGGTGAGTCTCAGGTGAGTCTCAGGTGAGTCTCAGGTGAGTCTCGGGTGAGTCTCGGGTGAGTCTCGGGTGAGTCTCGGGTGAGTCTCGGGTGAGTGTCAGGTGAGTGTCAGGTGAGTCTCGGGTGAGTCTCGGGTGAGTCTCGGGTGAGTCTCGGGTGAGTCTCGGGTGAGTCTCGGGTGAGTCTCGGGTGAGTCTCGGGTGAGTGTCAGGTGAGTCTCAGGTGAGTCTCGGGTGAGTCTCGGGTGAGTCTCAAGTGAGTCTCGGGTGAGTGTCGGGTGAGTCTCGGGTGAGTCTCGGGTGAGTGTCAGGTGAGTCTCAGGTGAGTCTCAAGTGAGTCTCGGGTGAGTCTCAAGTGAGTCTCGGGTGAGTCTCAGGTGAGTCTCAAGTGAGTCTCGGGTGAGTCTCAGGTGAGTCTCGGGTGAGTCTCGGGTGAGTCTCAGGTGAGTCTCGGGTGAGTGTCAGGTGAGTCTCGGGTGAGTCTCGGGTGAGTCTCGGGTGAGTCTCGGGTGAGTCTCGGGTGAGTCTCGGGTGAGTCTCGGTGGAGTCTCAGGTGAGTCTCGGGTGAGTCTCAGGTGAGTCTCGGGTGAGTCTCAGGTGAGTCTCGGGTGAGTGTCGGGTGAGTCTCGGGTGAGTGTCGGGTGAGTCTCGGGTGAGTCTCGGGTGAGTCTCGGGTGAGTCTCAGGTGAGTTTTGGGTTCTTACGTCGCTCCGTTCTTTGGACAGCAGGATGAAGCCGTTGTTGTCGACCAGGTAACAGTTGAGATCCTGAACAGGAAGATGAGAGAAGACGTTTGTGTTGAAAGTTTTTAACGTGGAGGACTGAGGATGATGATGATTTAAAAAGGTGACGATGAAGAGCAGATCAGGAGGGGTACTTACGAAACTCTGACAGCTCAGAGGACACACACCCTCCACGTCCGAACACTGAGGGAAAGACAGAAGAGCGCTTACGTTACAAAGTGCTTCAATGAGCCAGCAACAGGTCATTAGCAAGGACGACGTGATGTGAAACACAGCAAACTAAATCAAAAACAAACCGTCATAAGTAATGAGAGTTTACTCACGTCGGTGTCATCGGGCTGAAAGCAACAAGGTGGAGAGGAAGAAAAAACAAGAAGAGATAAAAGAGTAAAGGTGGTTACATTAAAGACAGAAATATTTGATCATGACATTTTGATTCACTTCTTCATTTGTAAAACTTCAGACCAGATGTTTCTACTTTCATTCATTTGCCTTTGCTTCGTCTGTCAAGGGATAAAGTGAGCTTACTCTATGATCAGACATTAAGGAAACATGCTATGTTGAAGTGCTGGCTTCTCTGACAACAATGCAGCAGCCAGTATGTCCTCCTTCTAACTTTAGATTCTGGTCCTGAATGGTCTGGATTTGTTTGGACCAGAGAAGGTAGGCGGTTTTAAGGCACCCCCACACGGCCGTTTTGGACGCCCCTCGGTTTGCCAGATATGAGAGCAGTTATCAGGTCAAACCAACAGGTGTTGCAGCGATGGAAGCGGGCAAGAGAACTGGTTCAGATAGAAGTGATTGTACCCGACCTAAAAAGCCTCTGCATGTTTCTAATAAGCTCCACGAGCAGAAACGTGCTCAAACTAGGATCAATATTGGAGATGCTTTTGAAAAATGGAGAGAGGTTAGAACGCAGAAAGGTTTACAGACCGATGCAGAGCTGGCTAAACACTGAAGCTTCAGTGTCCACCACATGGTGACCTGCGTGAGCATCCACTCTAGAGAGGAGGGGGGGGGGGGGGAGACAGCTCTCTGCAATGTGTTGAATTTGGACTGCAGTACCCATTTTAAACACTAGGTGTCAGAGGTACATACTGCTCCTTTAAAGAGATTTAAAGCCTTTTAAAAAGACAGATCTGTACGACTTGCAGAAAACGGAAATAATAAAATACGTAAACGAGACAGAAAACTTTACACGCCATGCAACAGAGATAACAGGAGATCAAGCAGACCCAGAGATAAGAACCTTTTCTCTCCTGATCTCAAACTGCTCGGCTGTTGTTTCACATTTCTGGTTTTCATTGAGGAGCAGAAACATTTTCTGAACGTCTGAATGTGTGAATGAGAGCGGACAGGATGTGAGCTTGGTGTGTGGACGAGCTAATGTGAGCAGTGAATATATTAAAACAGTCTGTCACAGCTGTCAGCGCTCATTAATAATGTTATCTGCACCGTCAACCTCTAAAGGACATCTGCAGCTCGCCTTCTGCTCCACTGAGCTGCAGGAGACGCTCGCAAGGTCACAGACCTGCACACAGACGCTCTGACTCTGCGTGCGTGTGTGTGTGAGAGAGAGAGAGAGAGAGAGAGAGAGAGAGAGAGAGAGAGAGAGAGAGAGAGAGAGAGAGAGAGAGAGAGAGAGAGTGTGTGTGTGAAAGTTGTCTGCGTCACGTCATATCTGGGGACAATATCTGTAAAAAGATTTTAAAGTCCCGCACAGATCTCAGGAACTCCGAGAAGCTGTAATCGATCGTTACACTGAGAAATACAAATCTCTGAGGATTTGAATTAAGATGAAACTTCTGTCTTTTATTTTGGAGGATCGGGTCCAGACGGTGAAAACAATTAAAGGGCCAACACATTTTATAATTTAGCAAGGATTAAAGTGAAGTGAAAGTGAAAGTTAGTATGGAGGCAATGACATAAGGAAGGAGGGAAGGAAGGAAGTACAGAAGTAAGGAAGGAAGGAAGTCAGTCAGTATGTAAGGAAAGAAGGAAGGAAGGACGGAAGGAAGGATGGAAGTTAGTAAGAATGCAGGTAAGTAAGGGCGTAAGGACGTAAGAAAAAGGAGTTCTGGTATCCGAAGGAGGCTGGAGACGGGACTAATGGGCTGTGGGTCCCTGGGAGACCCCAAAGACAGACTTCGTCTAAACAGGAGGATTCACCTCGAGCGAGTGGGAGGGGGGTGGCGACGTTTGTGTCCTGCGATCGGTGCACGACTGAGACCACTACCATTTCTGTGCACATCACTAAGATGTCTCCAAGCAGAATTTATTTTTCATTAATATGTTTTTTCTGCTCCGGAAAACTAATCACAAGTTCTTATGTGGGCCTCATTTATTCAGAACGTGATCGATGATTTAGCATTTTAACTGAATCACTGAAGTCGACTCCTCAGCTCTCCTTACGTGTGAAAGTGAGCGCAGACTAACGAGCACAAGAAGCAGGCCTCATTACTTTGGTCTCTTCAGGATCAAATCCTGTTGTTTTAGGTTTTAATGGGACCTAATTAAGAACACATTCCACTTTCATCTTGGTTTTAAAAAGTCAAAAGGACTTAAAGGATATAATTAATGGCTTCTGTTCCCAAATGAAGGAAAAGGGAAATGTAAAAAATGACCTCTGAATGCGGGGGATGATTAGTGGACGCTCACGCAGAAAAGAAGCATGAGGTCGTCCTTGGAAACTTCGTGTTGCTTGGAACTTGGTGACGCACGTGCTGCTTAATTTTCCACTTACAATCCGGCTCTATGACGACCTTAGATCATGCAGCTTCTCTTTATGAAGTAAAAAGAAAAGCCAACAACAAAGTTAATGTGGCTGCCATCTTTATATTTGGCTCTGAGGTCTGTTGAAGCATAAAGCTCCACAAGGTGACGTGCAGACGGTAGTTAGGTTTCCGATGCCGTGTTTTAAAACGATGATAACTCTTGGTACGTATGCTCTGCTGTGATTGACAGCTGTCTGTGAGGCCATGGAGGAAACGTTTGTGCCATGGTTCACGCCCACAAGCAGCAGGGAGTCTAGGCGACAAACGACTTGTCGTACGCAGTGAGGCCGCACCTTATGGCATCATTTCAGCCCTTACATCAACATTACTAATCACATTGTTATCTCACAGGGGCGTTGGTGGCCTAGTGTTCAGTCCACGTGCAACTTGTACAGAGGCTGACGAGACGTCCTTGTAGCGGACGGCCCGGGTTCATGTCAGTTCCTGCTCTCTCTCTGTTCACTGTCCTATCTCTCCAATAAATCTTAAACAATAGAAAAAAAAACACGCATGCATCTCGCTACCTGCTACTTTAAGTTCTTGAACTATCTGCATAACGGGACGACAGAAAAACTAATAAAATATCCCTTTTTGAAGCTTGTCATGCATCACTGGTCTGATATTACTCACTGATGTCCATAGAGGAGGAAAATTAAAATGGTAACTGTTTAAATAGAGACCTCTGTTGAGGCTTGGAGAAATTAAAGGTTGCATATGATGCAAAATAAAATTCACCATGTTCCTCTAACTCTAATATGTGTCTCTAGTCTGTCTTCAAACCCCCCAATGATGAGAAAAGTCCATCCTCTCCGTCTTTTGCCTGCTCCACTTTTCAGAAAATGTGTGCTCAAACAGGCCGTTTGGAGATTTTCCCTTCATGACATCACAAAGGGCAGTAACCCCTCCCCCAGGTGGGCGACACTCCCACAGCTAGGTGTTTGTTCTGCCCTCTGAGTCTGCCTTCTCCCCGTAAACAATAGGTCATGGAGCGAGAAAGCCCGAGCCACCCAAGCCCTTCCAGAGAGGGGCGTGGTCAGACACAGCTCATTTACATTTAAAGCTACAGACACAGAAACAGCCTGTTCTGAGCAGGGCTGAAATAGAGGGGTTTATAGGCATGATCAAATACAGGATCAGAGTGGATTTAGAACAAGACACTTCACACACATGTTTAGAGGAGCTCTGAGACTTATTTACACTGAAGAGGAGGAGAATATGTGACCTTTAACCCCTAAAATGTGTAAAATACAGACAAGCTTTAAAGACACCAGAATAACTCTTAACTGCAGATTCTTGATAACTGCTCTTTTAATTTTCATACACTTGAACGCAAGATGCTTGGGCCACTAGTACGTACAAGTCCAATGATGTGTAGGTGGCAGCAAAGTGCACAAAGAGACGTAGAAGTTAGCCGAGGCAGCAAAGTAAACATTTATGATAACAGGTTCGTGTCACTGTGGTTACGATTAACATAGGAGGAAACCGTTTATTGATCAGTTCAGGTCAAAGTTTGTCTTTAGCCTCTGAGACAAATAAACACAAGTCAATATAAAGTCTCCAAAAGTGACATTGTGAGTGTGAGTCATCCCTCACCTGTTTTGCGAGGTCCCAGAACGTCTTTTCCAGCCAATCCAGGGACATCTGCACCCCGATGGCTAAAAATAGAAAACAGACACACACACACAGAAGCATTAGAGACAGACGCAGGGCGAGACAAACGCTGCAGATGCCAGGCTGAACACTTCACTGTGTTTGTGGAGCGAAGGAGGAGGAGGACGGGAAATCGATTCGACCCTGGGTTCACCTCTGTCGTGTCCTGGCTTTAATGAAGGGATGTAAACACTGATGAGCCTGATGGTGTGTGTGTTCCCTGCAGCACGAGTAACTACACCCCCGGTCCCTCTGTAATGCACTGCAGCAGCTTTATTACTCGGAGCATCAAAACGACTCCCACGGCAAGCATTAAGGAGCAAGTTGATAATCTGTCGACAGTCTGTGAGAGGCAGATGAGAGCTAGAGGCGTCATACGTGTTGCTGTGTCTCTAACATCCAACTGAAAGTTTGCTCAGAACGAGTGCTGACCAACAATTGCCCAATCATAGCTGAGCAGTTTGACCAACTATGCATGACACCAATCCATGATAAATCACTGTCATTAAGAAGATCAAACTGTTGCTAAGATAGGCAGCTGGTTGCTAGGGACGCGGCTCTTATCACAGACTCTGGAGGACTAAATGAGTTGTATCAATCAGCGGAAAGTAGTCCAGTTATTTAGCGTCGATCTGTTTACTGTAGTGGACTCAAAGGAGAAGATAACAGCTGAGCAAAGAGGTTAAAAGACGAAAAAACTGTGAGACACGAAAATCTACTGAACTAAAGGTGGCACACGAAGTAAACACGTAACGTAGCGTGCTTTGGGATACTGCAGCGTTTAAAGATGCTGAATGGAAAAGAAAATGTCAACAGACTCTGACATGACGAGGCAGAAAAACTCAAGCAGGTGCTGCGCTGATTCATGCAGATCTGTTCACCTCGTCTCACTTCACCTTCTGTGGAAATCTTCACTTTAAAGGGACAGTTGTGTAGTTTTGACGCGGGGTTGTATGACCTCAACAGTAACTATATTAGCCACCGGAGATGTTGGTCTGATCAGCCCTTCTATTGAACGATTTTTTCATCACAGGTCACACCTACACATTCACACACTGCAGCAACATAAAAACACGCTCATCCTGCTGAGATACAAACACGGAGCTCCGCCTCTGCAGCCTTCGACCCATCACTCTGTGAGCGCGGCGTTAGAGGACCGGCGGGGGTCGTTTTCCACTCACACCGACATAATACCTGCTACTGTGTTTGTCACTTCACTAATGAAAACTCTTCTTCATGCAGGCAGCTGGTCTGAGGCCTCACACAGAGACACACACACACACACACACACACACACACAGAGTAATGAATGATACGAGGCGACATGTGGAGCCTCGTGAGTGCGGCTGTTATTGGCGAGCAGAGCAGCTGTAAAGCTTTTATTTCAGGTCATTTCTGGTTATTGAACATTTCACAGGCAGCAGAACACAAAAAGCTGCTGCCTGTTTATGGAGAATATCTTTGTGTTACTGGTTATTGTACTGTTCATGTCTGTGCCTGTGACCATTAACGCCGTCTGCCGTCCTGTTTTCTTTACAAAAGCAGCTCAGCGTTTTCTGAGCTCAGCGTCCTGATTGCAAAAACGTCGCCCAGTCACAGCGGTCACAGTTGAAAGTAGTTCAACTTTTTGAGCACACTCAATTTCGCTTCTCCTTCAATGAATACTCAAATTCAAGACACCGCTGGACTTCTGATGGTGGGGAGAAACTAATCTGACTCATCTTTTCTTCGAGGGAACGACTTCTACGTCTAAAGCTGCTGCTCATACCAGGACACGATCCACTTACATTGTTTTATGTTTTCTTGGAGATCTTTTCTCGGAAAGAAAGCAGACATTTGTTCTTTGATGTTTTAACATTAGTTAACTATCAGCAGAGCAGCCACGTGCCCAGCTTCGATGGCCGTGAACGAG
This sequence comes from Tautogolabrus adspersus, assembly GCA_020745685.1. Classification (NCBI taxonomy): domain Eukaryota; kingdom Metazoa; phylum Chordata; class Actinopteri; order Labriformes; family Labridae; genus Tautogolabrus; species Tautogolabrus adspersus. The sequence continues at coordinate 32,025,425 of CM036539.1, read as the reverse complement.
TCGAGGGCGCCGCCGGTAGTCAGAGTCGAGACAGCGGCAGTCGAGTTGTTAGCTTAGCTAGCAGTCTAAAAGATTGTTGGGTAGTAAAGAACAGAGGTAACATTCATTAACCAGTCAAAAGGACGATGTAACCACATTTCATTCGTTGGTCTCTTATTATTCATAACATAATGTTGACGAACGCTCGTTAGCAGAGCCCCCTGTAATTTATTGCGCTACATCCTCTAGAATCAGCGCTGAATCTGCCCGTCGATCCACTAGTGAGGCCTCTGAGCTTCAACTAAGGAGAGTAACCCCCGATCCCCACATGATCCGTGCGCTGCGGGCCGGTCCCATAACCAGCTGTACTCACATCACAAGAGAACTACAAGATCACGCGGGAATAAAGAGAAACACGTGCAAACAACATGTTGCTTTGTCTCTCTGAGGAAGATTTGTTGCTCGTTCGGTGAATGTTTTGACGTCATGTCGTTAAAGTGATGAAAAATACGCTCGTGAGTCTTTATGTTGTGTTTTATTTTGAAATTGACCGGACGCTCTGTGCGTTTCCTTGCCTGACTTCCTGTCCTTGTTGTTATATTCTGTCCAGCCTGATGCGTGCCGGCGCTTTTTGCCCCAGCAGCGCCCGCAACCTCCTTTTCATAGCGCTTGTTACCAGCGCTCATTGTTGCTAGGTTACCAAAGTTAACTTATGTCCGTTAGTTGTGTTTTAGCTCAGCGTGTTTTTCAAATTTGCTTCAATTCAAAGAAATATCACCAAGAAAACATAAAGACGATGTAAAGGAGTCGTGTCCCGACATCACAGCAGCTCTACCTGGAAACTGTAAAGACGAGTCAGACTAGCGTCTCGTCCGCCATTGTTATTGTTGACAAAGCTGGTGTCAGAAGTCCCGCCCCTTCTTGATTGTTGATTGGCCGGTGAGGAAGAAGTGACATTGAAGAGCGTTGCGCTGTTCTAAAAGTTGAAGTGTTTTTATCTGAGAGAACAGAGACTAAGAGTTTTATGTTGAATTCATACAGACCGATAAAAGCAGATTACGGATTCATTTCTCGTTAATCCCTGCAGGGGAGATCAACGCTCGCTGTTCTGCGATGCCCTTGATGTCATCTTTGTGAGGAATCCCTGTTTGCACGTTTAACTGAGACACGTTTTAAAATGAGAAATGTCTGTGATCTCTGTGAAGCAGGTGAAGGATGAGGATGGAAGAAAGAGTTGTGACCTTTGGGTCCTTTAAACCTCTCAGACTTCCCTCTCCTCTTTTCTTTTTAGCCTCCAGTATCCTCTCTGCAGACTCAGTGGTCTGCAGCTCTGCTGTTTGATTTCATTTCTGTGTTTTTTTCATCTTCTTTCCTGTCAGCAGCGTCCTTATCGCCGCCCTTCAGCGCTGCAGCTGCATCATCTCTGCTGCAGTCTGCACTCCCAAACAAGGACGGGTCCAGGACGGGACAAAACACCTTCGACACATTTAATTCGACTTTTTAACCTGATGTGTGTAATACTTCATTGTGTTCACACTCTCAGGATTAGTAGATGTTTTTGCGTTTTACTCGGTTTGACCAAAGTCTCCAGTATGACCGAAGTCTGTGTCCAAGCACTAAGCAGCACTTCTCATGCAGTGTCTCTTGTGTTTTTAAACTACAGTATTTGGGCCTTCATGGGTGTGTTAATTGGTATTCTTATTTCCAAAATAAAAGCATGCCTATTTCAGATCATAATAGACTTTACATAATTTCTCTGTTGATCCTGCTGCACACAAGACGATAACCTTTTCAGAGTGCAATTCCACTACTGTGTCGTAATGAAGCCTAAGACATTCACATTGACTCCACAACGGCTTAATATTAATATTAGTGTCCCAGTCAATCAATCAATCAATCTTTATTTGTATAGTGCCAATTCATAACAAGTGTTATCTCAAGACACTTTACAAAAAGCAGGTAAAGGACCTTACTTTTTGCTATATTACAAGGACCCAGCTTAATCTGTCATAGCGTGGCAAGAAAAAACTTCCCTTTAACAGGAAGAAATCTTCAGCAAATCCGGGCTCATGACGGAACAGCCATCTGCTAAACTGCGCTGGGATTCTGTCAGTCTGTGAATTCACGTTTCCTTTGGAAGCATGAGAGAGCAAGGCACAGCAGGAGCTCCACGTACACACAATCAGACATGCACACACACTGCACTGTACTCCCCTGCTGGCTCCTCCGACCCTGTCTCGCCCCTTGTAGCGCCTCTGTGGCTACCTCTGATGGCGACACAGAAGGTGGATCACTTCCTCCTTTCGTTACGACCCCGTTACATTTGTAGTGAAGGCGAAATGGTCACAGGGGCGTAGATATCGCGCCGTAAAAAAGAAGTCTGAACTGGGTTGCAAAAAAAGTCTAAGAGAAATGTTCCTTCATGTCATTTGATTTATTCCCTCAGTAAACATTTTCCTAATTAGTTTGCAGCAAAGGGCCGAGGTCGGATTTGAACCCACGGCACTGTTATGAGGACTATAGCCTCCATTCAATGGCTAATGCGGCGCCCTGCATTAGCCATTTTTTAAATGTTTTTACGCCACCGCTCTGTAGAAGGAAAACTATGTGGGCATGTGCATGTTATGTTATTACAAAGTGACGTCGCCGACTGCTGGCCTGGCTTGTATACTACAGCATATCTGTGGTTCTGTGTGCACGGCGGTTGTTATCAGAATATTGTCGTCTCAATGCTGAACTTGTTTTGAAAACGTACATTCAAAAAACTGCTCTATCTGCATGTGCACAGTCTGCTGTGTTACTGTAAAGAAATGCTACATGTCACACTCCCTCTCTCTCCCTGTGATACAGAGGCTCTCTCTCTCTCTCTCTCTCTCTTCATTCATTCAGAGCTCAGCCTGCAGCAGCAGCAGCAGCAGCACACTCCACTGTTACTATTTCTGTCAAACTGCTTTAATGCCTTTACACACTCAGTACTGAGAGGACACACACACGCACACGCACACACACACGCACGCACCATTAGCAGCAGCATGTGGCTTCGCTCTATCTCTCTCTTAAACACACACAGAGGCTTGCTCGCCCTCAGTCGACAGGCTGGGTGTGTGTTGGACGGAGCTCTGAGACAATCAGAAGGAGCTGAGAGAGCAGGGATGAGGATGGAGAGGATGACAAAGAGCGGCGTAGATCTGGAATAAAAACTCCTGCACAGCGTCTGATTTCTGGTCTGAAGGCGTTTCTCTGACTTCAAGTCCAGTTTGTGGGCTCTGATTTGAAAGACAAATCCAGATTTTTTGTTTTTGTTTCATCACCGAAGAGTCTGGGTGCATTTGCTGATAAGATTCTTTCCCCGTCTCATTCTGTGCCGGCTGCAGATGAAGCAGGAGAAGAACAGTTTGTGTGTTTTCTCTCTCTGTTCGGAGGCTGAAGCAGCGGAGCAGATGGTGAGCGGCGTGTGTGTGTGTCGATACTGAAAGCACAATAATGAGCATGTGCCTTTAAGAGTGAGGAAGAGTGTGTGCACCTCAATGTGTGTGTGTGCATGTACAATATATATCGTCAGTAAAGGGACCCTCCTGCAAACACATTTTATTGTACTTTGGTCTGTTTTCCTCACTTGAACCGTCATGCTAAAGAATAGTGGACCTGCTGCAACCGAACATTATTTTACATGACGATGAGCGGTTTGTCTTTCAAATGTCAAAGAATACTAAATCCATCTCGTACTGTCTTCTAGTTTCCATTCGTCCTGACCAACAGTATAAAACGTACTGACTTTCAAATCTAAGTTTGCAGGTAGTCTCCTGTAGTTGGACTCCTTGTTGCCGTACATTGCTGTGCAGAACACAACAACAGTGCATCAACAGTTTCTCCCTTTTCTGTGTGCACATGACAATCGCCCGTGCAGAGTTGGAGCTCTATAAAGAAAAGATTTCTGCAGTTTTTGTTCGGATTAAACTGAAATGTTCCGACATGAACCAAGATCTGATCCCACAAACCAGTGATGGCCACGTTAACCGTAGACGATCTCTGCAGGCTCATTTATAGATAAAGTGAAATAGATAAAGCATGCAGGTGTAAAAAGTATCTGGTTCTCTTACTGTACCTGCACAACAGCAGCTAGCGTTGACAACAAAGTCAGCAGTGACTAATATTTGTTTTCTTCTTCTAGTGCTGGGTTTATATATTCTGCACCAAAATAAGAGAATCTGTCGGTGTGGGACGGTGTTTTGGTCTAACCCCCGATCTCCACATACTCCGTGCGCGCTGCTGACCGTCAGCGCCGCGCACTACGCTGCCGTTTGCTGCGACTTTAGTCAGTGATTGTGTTTTTACAGCGGGCGCAGCGGTTCGTCTCCGGAGCGTGCCACCAGCGCCACTACGCTCTGCTCAGTTTCAAATACGCTGCGAGGCTATTTTCGATGGAGTCCGCTGCAGACACGCAGCTCGACAGAATATAACAACCCAGACAGGAAGTCAGACAAGGAAACGCACAGAGCGTCAGGTCAATTTCAAAATAAAACACAATATACAGACTCATGATCGTATTTTTCATCACTTTAACGACATGACGTCAAAACAGGCACCGAGTGAACAACAAATCATCCTCAGAGAGACAACGCAACATGTTGTTTGCACGTTTTTGTCTTTATTCCTGCGTAGTTCTCCTGTGATGTGTTTACCGCTGAGCTCACGGTCAAGAAATCCGGTGGGGCAGGGCGCCCGCCTTACGACAGAGCAAAACCGTGGCTCCGACGGACCGTGGGGCACACCGAATATTTGAACACTGGGATCATCTGTATCGTATCGTATCATCTGGTCTCGTCTTGAACTGTATCGTACCGTACCGTCTTGTATCGAGTGAGTTACTCTGCGATTCCCAGCCCAAATCCAAAAGTCTCTATTTCTGTCCCTGGGTCTTAAACTGAAATGGAGGAAGCTTTTGATAAAGTCTCGGTTTGAAGGATTCTTAAGCGCCGGAGTAATTTGGATGCCGGGTGTAAACATGTTCCAAAACCCATTCAGAAAACAAACAAAACCAGAGAAAGAGTTTGTGTAGCCTGTTTTTTTTAAAGATATGTTTTTCTCTATCACTATTGCTGGTGTCTTAAGATGTTGAAATATTTTTGGCCCTGTTCTGTATGAGTGCATGTTGGTGCTTTTAATAGCGACTGAGTCTAAAAGCATGAAGGAGTGATCTGGCGTGTGTGCGTTCTTGTTGTTTACTTCTCCGTCCCTCCTCAGTCAGGGCGCTGCAGTCCATCTCTGCTCTACTCTTTTTGGTCTAAACGCTCAGCTGAGTAGTTCCGAGGCTGTTTGAAGGAAAAGTGCATCCACTGGGGGGTTGAGAGGGGGGGGTGGGGGTCCTGCCTGTCAGAGGCCATTAAGCAGCCAGCAGGACGCCACGTTAGAGCCCACAAAGAAGAGCGATGCGCTGCAGATGAAGCAGGGAGCATCACAAACGGCAGGACTTCAATGACAAAATGGAAACAGCAGAGTTTTAAATCGGGGTAACAATCCATCACAAAAATAAAAGGCGGTTCTTCATGCTTCTTTTAACGGAGAGGCTGAAAAGTGAACCTGGAGCCAGCGTGCTGCGAATTTGGATCCCTATACTGTCAGGAAAACTGAAGCCGACTGATGTATTAGTCTGCAGATATATCAGGACTCTCATGATTTGTCAGCTTGTCCATGTTTGAAAAAGAGAAAAGTTTTATGGACGTGTAAAAAAGCATCGTATCAGAGTCCTGCAGAGACAATTATATTATTTACTGAAGACGATGAAATCCAGAGATTCTTTGCAACATCTTTCTTGAATTGTTGCACTTCTTTCCAGCGCAGTCTTTCACAGAGCCGTGAACTCCTCCTCATCTCTACTTCAGGTAGACTCTGGCTGTTTTCGTAACCGCCTACTATACTACAATTACGACTGATTTGTTCAAAACGCAGTTTGCAGTACGAACAAAGGCGAGATCCGCAGTTTGCCAATAAATACCCAGACGTTGTACTGATTCAGGAAGAAATCTACAGTCTGCACCAGAACAGGCTCCCTAACTTACTGTTTCCCACAATGCAAAGCGTCAGGTCACAGATCGCCATGACGGACAGCAACGTCCATCGTAACGAGGAAATCATCACAAGCAGACCAAACAACACAAAGATACCACTAGTTATCTTTGTTGATTCTCTAAATCATGAAAATCTAAATGAATCCCTCGTCAGCTTTTTCCAGACTGTAAGTGGACGCGGCGTTTGACGTCAGCTGGGCTGTTGTTTGCTTTCTCATTCCAAGACCAGAAACCAGCTCAGCTGGGCCGGGTGTGCTGCAGAATAACCACCGACTAGCATACTGTCCAACGCAGTATGCAGTAGGCGGTTCTTCTGCTTCTTTTATTTTTAAAATAAGATATTTTTGGGGCACTTTTTCCTTTACTGGATAGGAGCGCTGAAGAGAGACAGGAAACATTTGGAGGAGAGAGTCGGGGGGATGACCTGCAGCAAAGAGCCCAGGTCGGATTCAAACCCACAAACACTGTAACAAGCATCTGTACATGGGGCGCCACATAACCACTAGGCTATCCGGCACCTCTGGACGGCTCTTTAGCATTTCACAACTTTTGCAGTCTTTTGTTCCCAGTGTCCGAACTTTTTATGAAACATGTTGATGGGGTCAAATTCTATACGGGCTTATCTTTGTGCAAAAATCAATGAACTATTGAAGTTTAAGCGCTAGATTTGAATTTAAATGTATTTATTGAATCAATTTAACATAGTTTCAATACAGAGCATGAAACTGATGCACACTCTTGTCTCTAGTTTGGCCTTTGGGTAAGATTTGTTTGTGTCGGGTTTTAATGGTTTGAAAATCATCACTTTCTGTCTTTACTCACACTTTAACTGACGTCTCAACTCTCTAGGAAGCAGGGTGGTAAGATAACTAACTGTCCTCCTCTGATCAGAGGAGAGAGTTCGGAGTTGGAAACATAAATACAAAATGTGTATTACACGATATACAATCAGAAACATCAGCTGCAATAATAAAGTGCGACGTGCTATCATCAGCGTTTCCCTCCAAGTAGCTCTGAGACGATGATGTTATCATCAGCTAACATATGAAGAGTTTCCTGTGTTTTTACTACAGCGTGCTGCAAAGCAAAGTCCGAACCCAGCAGCAGATGTGTAATGATGACACAACAGTAAAAACAGGGGGGGGGGGGCGACACCATCTGGACGCCCAAACAGGCGTCTGTTCTCGTTCAGGGATTGAAAACACATTTTTAATCTGTGACCCGACGCTGCTGCTGCTGCTGCGTGGGCGGGGTCTAATCTGTCTGATGATGCTTTTGATAAGCTAAAAAACATTGATGACGCAACGGACCATTTTCCTCTGCAAGTTTGGGAGCAATTCTTAGCTGCCATCACAACAGAGCATCCTCCCTCTTTCTTAGAAAAGATGTCGGAGCCAGAAATCAAACTTGTTGACACGACACGAAACAAAACCTAAAAGTTGAAACCAGGCCTGAGGGAGCCTGCTGATAATCCTTCGCCATCTTTAAAGACTGTTTTCAAAAAATATCCAGGATTAAAACAAAGTAACTTTCAAACTAACACACATCCTTTACAGAAGACAGAGCTACCTAACTTTCCTCGGCCTCAGAGCGTGGGTAGACTCTGTATTTCACTGATACACCTACTGGGTCAGGTTTGAGTTTAGGTGAATCTGACATCTTGTCGACCTACACCCAGCAGCGGCCGAGCTCTCTGTGCTATCCTTAAAAGTCACGAGTCTAAAGAAAGAGCTGCGGCGTAGTTCAGAGAGAGGAGCGCACGCTCAAAGAGACACATGAACGATCAGAGAGACGGTGAATAGAAGGAGAGCAGCCAGGAGCGACTTCAGCTCCCATTAACAGAAGATGACATTCAGACCTCTACGTCGACTTTGTTTGGCTCCTCGTCTTTAAGCTTGATGTGTTTAATGGTGTGTATAAGCATGCAGCGGTGGGTGATGGGGGGGGGGGGGTTTCATGGCTGCACATTCCCGTCAAAGTAAAGGAGTCCAAACGTAGACGTCACAAAGGACTCTGAGCTTTTTATTGTTTCATCCTGTCTGCAGGATTGTGTGATGAGAGGTCTTGTTTTGCAGAAAATCCTCCCTGATGTTGAAAACGTGAAACATGATTCATCATCCATTTGGTGACAGGGAGGAAGGTCAGAGGTCATCCACTCCACAGGACACTCTGCTCATCCTCCATCAGGCTGCAGCATTAGCGCATAATGTGACTGACTGCTGACAGTCAACGTCTCATTTGACTACGCAGGAGTTAGCATCATTTTCTTATTTCTATGTATTCAAAGCAATTGTCAGTATCATCCAAAGACTGTAAATATTAATGGACGAAGTCTGAGTGACGTCACTCGTCTGTTCCTGCAGGGGGCGCTGGAGTCCCATCGATGGCGGTCTCCATGCTGGAAATGCTGTCTCAGCCTAACTTTCAGTCAACCTAACGACAGGCTGAGAGCTGGAGCTGAGGCGGGTTTTAAGCCTCCTGACAAACCGTTACTCCGCGCCAACCTGTCAGTCAGGTCAGCTACTCGCCTAACTATGGATCGTTCATAAAATCTAAACGGAGAAACGTGTGAACGAGCAACTCAGGAAGATTTCATGGGAAGGCTGTCTGAAATGTTCTTTAAATTTCTGGGTGAAAACAACTTTAGACATCTGATAAACGTCCAAGATGTTTTGAGACTTGCAAATGACCAATCCAGGGTTTGCTCTGCAGATCCAAAGAGAAGCATGTGAAGGGAAAATGTTGTAGAGACTCAGGAGGTTAAAAAAGCTTCTTGTAAGGGGGCGGATTAGAAATGAATGTGTTGATAAAAGAAGCAAATCCATACAGGTCAAAAGAAAGTAAAACAAAAACAGCCATACAAAAATCTTTGGCAACAACGTCTAAATATCTGGAAGCTGCTGCTTTTGTTCTTAAAGAGGAGAGTCATTCTGCAGAAACCACAACAATCACATGATTTGAACTTTAAAACAACCGATTCTGTTTTTCAGTCGAGAAAGTCTCACCCTGCAAGTACCCTGAGTTTAAATATTAAGACTGTGACGGACTTTTACTCCCTGTATCTCTTTGTTTTGACAAAGAGGAGTCCAGTGTGGATAATTCGGCACAGATTGGTATCATCTGGATTCAAAAACCATCGACGTTTAGGTAAAACATGCTCTCTACATATTTAAAGATTTGATTGTGATCGTCTTTTAAATGCAGCTCTGACTTTGCACATCTCACTTTTGGGCCCTTGCTAACGTGACGTGATGTTGAATATCCTCTGGGAGTCACATTAGCTTCTCCATCCTCTACCTGCATTGGCATTTCTGCTGTTTTTTTCTTAATGTCAGTTGTGGCCTGAAGGCTCCCTCCTGCCTCACGCAGTCCCCAGTGGAGTGACTGGCATCATTGAGCCAACCTAACAAAAGAAGGAGCTGTAACAAAAGAAAGACCTTGAGGCAGCGTTTCTCTCGCTCTTTCAAGCAGCCGCAGACGCATGATGGAGTGACAGCACTCTTCTTTGCCTATGCAGCTTTATCTCTCATGCACACTCTACCTCTGCATATCTTAGAGCCCCAAACTGCCAGAGACATCTCGGGATAAAAATGAGGGATATAAAAATGAACCATCATCAAAAAATACAAACATTTCCCTTGATTGCACGTGTTAAATGGTGCTGACGCTGTATTCTATCTGCAGAATACAAGAGCAGCGAGTGGGCGTTGAGTAGAGGGAGTTGGCACTGACTTTTCCTCCGGTGTTGGTGTTTCTGGATGAAAACATGGAGGATTATTTCTCCTCATCATGAAGCTCCTTGTGTGTTCTCTGAAGAATGAAAAGGATTGAGGACAAGCGAAAGGCTGTGAAATACAGCACAGCTCCGGCTCGTAATGCCAATATACTGTAGATCAGCTCTGCCAGAGGCTAAGCTGTTGATGTTTTTTAATCAGAACGCACAAAATACTCCACTTAATCTCGCGTATCCAGTGGCACATTTCATGGTGGCTGAGAGGTTTGAGAATCAGGCTCGTAGAAAGAAATCTTCAGGATCCGTGGACCAGATGGAGAGCAGGGAGTGAACGAGGAAATCTTTTGTTTGATTCCAACGTGAATCAAAGTAAAGAGATTTGAAAAGCTGAACAGGCGTAAAGTAGGAAAGGATAATCCTTTAACATAAACTGGTGAAGTGGAAGTTCGTCTGTAAAATGTCCGTCTCATAACAAACACAGGTCACAACGTAGCAGTGGCGGCTGGTGCGTTATTCTCCAGGGTGGACGCAATTTCTCTCCGATGGATCTGGATGTATATCTTAGTTTGTTAGCTTGATGCTAACACATACTGGAAAAGGCCATTAACTGGCTAACATAATTAGCATTGTGTTAACTGAAATTATCTATTTAACTTTACATACTCAACAAACAACAGCATATGCACTCTTAATAACAGGCTTATGTTTCCTGAACTTAAATAAAACTGCTGACTCATGCTAGTCTGGTTGCTGCTCTGAAATGCCATCAGTTTTTTAAAAATGTCGAGAGTGTGCAGAGGCTACGGTCCTCGTCGCACTGATCACAGGTTTGGACTCCTGACCTTGTCGCTGCTTGGCAGTAGAATCCCCCACTCTCTCCCCCTCTAATAATTTCCTGTTTCTCCTCAGATGTTCTATCAAATAACGACCCGAAAGTCCCAAAATACAATCTTAAAGTTTCCGGAAAATACCTAGACATTTAATTTCTCTGTCGAGGACACTAGGGATATCATTAAGACCGTTTTCCAGATTCCAATTCCCAAAGTGGATTAAAACACTTTTGGAACCAGCTACAGTTTTCACGTCACTTGAAGTAAAATCTCCATTTTGTGTCTTCCAGGAGTTTCTCCTCCGCTGTACGTTGGTGTGAACCGACAGAAGACAAAGAAAGCCAGATGAGAGCCTGAAGCCGCCGTAGAGTGGAGGTGTCAGATATGAAGAACCTGGACCAGCATGGACGGAGTCACCTGGAGAGTCTGGGTCAGTCTGGACAGACGCTTCATCCTTTACACTTTGGATATTCACCCAAAGCTTTTTACCACCTGGAGAACTATTGGGAATGGTCATCCATGTAGATCCAAAGGGTGGTAGTTTAGCAAACAGAGAACAATCTGTATGAAGGTTGAACTCCATTATTTCTTTTTTTACTCATTTGCTGGTTTGGTGACTTCTGTTGCTGTTTCTAAGATCAACTAAATGTGTCAAAAAGTTGTCACAAAATATTCAGAACCGAAAATATGACAGCACATCCAAACTCCAAGTCCATTTTTATCTTGCTGACTCTTCTCCTTCTGTCACTCCTCTTGCTGCAGGATGATAAAGTGTCTTGTGTGATATAGAAATTAATCATTTTTTAATGATTCTATCGCTCTGTTTGTTTCTCATGTCCTTCAGTCTGGTCGGCTCTGTGCAGTCCGGTGTTGGTTCTGCTGGGACTGCTGGGCTCGGTCCACGGCTGTCCAGGTGTCTGCACCTGCTACGCTAACACCACTGACTGCTCTGCTGTCGGCCTCATCTCTCTGACGCCCATCCTCGCACTGCTGGACCACGACTCTCTGATTCTCCGCCTGCCCCAGAACAACCTGTCTTCCCTTGGAACGACTGAGCTGTCCAACCTCAGCAGCCTGGAGCTCTTGGATCTCTCCCAGAACCACTTCTCCACCCTGCAGCCTGGAGCTTTCTCAGGCGTGAATGGCTTACGCTGGCTCAATCTCTCTGCTAACTACCTCGGAGTGCGCCTGGTTACCTCTGACCCCAACAACAGCACAGAGGTCTCTCAGGGTTTGAATCGAAGTCAAGGGAGCGTTGGTCTGAGCAAGGAGGTCTTCCAGGGGCTTTGGCGACTACGAGGGCTCGACCTGTCCTCCAATGGGCTTCTGTGGGTGCCCAAAGGTCTGCTGGATGCACTTCCGAGACTCTCCTGGCTTTCTTTGACCAGCAACCGGCTCGTAGCCCTCGACAGAGTCACCTTCGAGCCCCTGATGGGGCTACAGCAGCTCCAGCTAGCGGGGAATCCCTGGGAGTGCGACTGCAAGCTGCGGGACTTTAAACACTGGATGGAGTGGATGATTTTCAGGGGTGAGCAGAGCTGTTAGCAGGCCTCTCCACATCTCAATTACTCTCAAGTTGATAGTATTTGGCAGTCGGCTTAGAGGCCTTTAAAGCTGTACCAGAGCAAATCGCTTTGTATTTTGTGTCTGCACTTCAAAAGCTGTCTAATCGAAGCAATTAATCTGCGCTCTGCAGGATGGATGTGTGCTGAGCAAAGACATCTACAAATATAATGACCTCCATCTCTCTCAATCCTCCCCTGTCTCTCCCTGTTTGCTTCCCGATCCTTTATTCTCTTTCCTCTCTGTGTTGTGGCCTCCCCTCTTCCTCTCTTTTGTAGATGGGCAGGTAGATGCGATGAAGTGCAGTCTCCCAGGAGATCTGAAGGGCAGGGACATCCGCAGCGTGCCAGCCGAGATGTTTAACTACTGCCTGCAGAGTCCGACCAAAGAGGGTGCGCCGGGTTACGCCACCCGGCCTCCCTGCCCGCCCGGCCGGATCAGCAGCAATGACGAATGTATTCGCCAGCGCTACAGGCCTGTCAGTGTCCGCCGAGCACACGGCACGCAAATAGTTGCAGGCGTGATTTGCGGTACGGTGTGCGTCATGATGGTGGTGGCAGCGACATACGGCTGCGTCTACGCCTCGCTGATGGCGCGGTACCAAAGGGAGATGAAGAACCGCGGTCAGCCTCTGATGGCCGAGTCTGGAGGCGACACAGACGTCGAGGACGGGCAAACGTCATCTCCGACCTCGCCAGGAGACTCGCCGCCAAAAGAGGCCTGTGGCATCGTACACGGGTATCGAATCAGCAGCTTCTGACCGGCTGCTTTTCACTGATTTTAGATCCTTCTGAGACGCTCTTGCTGCTTCTGCTCCTCAGCTCTCATCACTGATGAGACGACGTCTTCAGAGAGGATCCCTGCAGCGCTGTGATTGTGCTGAGATTCTCGGGGCGGGGACTGATTGTTCGGCTAATGGAGCGGACTAGATTCAGTGAGAGGGGAACGCTGCGGCACTTCTTTTAATGTATGGATGCTCTGTGAATTTGTTACACCCCCCGCTGCATCTCACAGCCAGCTCCAGAACTCTTCTGTGAAGCTGCTGTTTGGCACTTCTGCACCTTGACTTCCCTTCATCTGTGATTTTGTTCCTTCTTTAGAAATATGAAACTTCCTTTTTTTGTTCAAGCTGTCCATCTTTGTATCTGAGCCCGACAAGCACAAGCCCCAAAAGTACAAACGTCTTTGAAAATGTGAGCTCTCTCCCGTTGTCTGCTGCACACATTTTGTTTCCTGATCATGTTTGTGTTTTTGTGTTATCTTTAAAACTCCCCTACTTTGAGAAATGATTACTCATTCTTCTTTATCTTGATGCCCGGTTGAATTCCCTTCAATTAACAATCACTTTTAGACAACACTAGAGCTCTGCTGCTTTCAGGGAAATGCTGCTTTAAGATTCATCACTGAGGTGCAAATGCATTCAAACAATACTACAGCTGTACTGCCCCCTAGAGGGCAGGCTTTGAGCTACAACAACATTCAACCCAGCACAAACAAACAGCTAAGACGACTATTATTCCCAGTAGAGAAAAAGATGACACACTGAGTGGAAATCTGCGATGTTGTTCGTGTGTTCTGATTCATTCTGTTGATATTTTCTGTGATAAGCACATCAAACGTTTCAACTTTAACTCAAGGACTGTTAATCACGCTGAGGATAATAAACTATATTTATCTAATGTGTTTTTATTTCCTTCTTAGAAGAACATCATTGTTGGTGCAGTATAAAATCTAAGACCTTTTTTAGACGTTTTATGGATCCGTGCACATTTTAAAACCTAGAAATCTTCCATAATTAGGCAAAAAAACGTATTAAAGAAAATGTTAAAACCCCTCTCAGGCAGCCGTGGATTGCACGTTGGGAACACTGGGACATTTCAGCAGGAACCTCTCTGAATGCTCTTACAGTGGGACCTTTTAAAGACCTCCCAGTACCTTCTGCATTGTTTATGGACTTCTATCACCAGGCAGTTGATGAAAGGTGATCCAAAAACGTAGCAGTGAATAAATATGCACAATGAGCTCAGAACAACCACAACATATCCCAGAAGACGTCACCTCGGAGAGACTTTACAACACTTCCATGCTCGAGTGTTTTTAGAGACTCACCTCCAGCCATGGCCGTCTTTCCTTCAGATGAAATTACCACTGACGTCGTCGCCAACATGTACTGCACTCCTGCAAAGAAAAGATCATTCATTTGATTTGTTGAACCTTTATCGAGCCAGGTTGGTCTCTTTTACAAGGGAGACCTGACCAAGACGAGCAGCAACACAGAGTTTCAACAAAAACAATCAGAGATGAGTTTAAGAAAAGATAGACAATGAAATAGGAGGACATTGAGTTTCGGCTACGGAGTCAGACCTTTGTCGTTGATGGGGTAGTAAAAGAAGCTTCCAGGGGAGTTTTCAATGGCGAGGCGGTACCACAGAGGGAAGTGATCCATGGTGAACAGGTTATCTTTATCAGACGCAGTCAGAAACTTCCTGTTGAGACGACATTCATTAAATCCACTTGTGGACACTTTTAGTGTAGTTAATCGCACGTTTGAAATTCCATTATTTCACATTTAAAAATAAAAATTGTTAGGCTTTAATTTTGAAATTGTGTACTAGCTTAAGCTGAGAGTACTTTACTTGCTGTGTGCTTTTATTTTTAAATACAGTAAGGCCCTTCTGGTAGAGTGAAGGTTAGGACAGGAAGTTAAGCACAGAAACAGGAAGTGGTTAGGGATCCCAAACTGAGGTCAAACAGCTCAAAGGAACGGTAACAAAGGTCAATGTGTGATGTCATCAGGTGGATATGACTTTGGACTCGTCAGCTGAGCTGTCTGAGAGTTTGTTAAAGTGAAATGAGACATTCAAAGATGCAGCAGTGTCCTTATTTTACATCACTGAGACTACAGGGAGACACTGAGGACGACCATCTACGGTGAGCCTTAAGGGACAAAATAGGAGGAGATTAATGCGATTGAGCTCGTCTCTGTTTCTGTGAGTTTTTGTTTTTGCTGAGTCAGGAGTTTAGAAGAGACGAGAGTTCTCCTCTGAGACAAACTGAGTCTTACTTTGCCACTCGTTTCTCCACTCCTGCGTATCTCATGATCCTCATCAGGCCGGCACGAGTACCGAGGAAGGCTGTCTCGATCCCCGGCTCCACCCTGCACACACATACACACACACACAAACACACACACACACACACACAAACACACACACACACGCAAACACACATAACAAAAAACAGAAACACCAGAAAAAGATTAAAGATAATTATTTGGTTATTTCACTCATCCCGCCCTCGTGTTTGGAGGAGGTTCATCTGTCAAATCAGTAAAAAAGGTTCATGACAACACGTACATGATTATTCATGGTTAGGGGCGAGCTGTTCAAAAGATCGGAATGGGGCACCAGTGGTCCCTTTTCTAAGATAAACTAAATACTTAATTAAACTTCATTGAACTTTGATAGAACACTTTATTTTTGTATTACTATATTTGTCATTGTGGGTGAACTGTCCCTTTAATACGTCACATGCACAGTGTAGTAATGTAGGTGTGTTGAATGAGTAGCGTCTCACTTTTCGCTGAGCATCAGGGCGTTCCAGTAGGCCTCCAGCGGAGCCGTTACCACAGCGTCAAACAGCGTCTGCTGCAGCAACACCTCGTCACCTAGGCAACAGACAGGCTCGGTCAAACGAAGGTTTGTTTTTACAGTCAGACACTCATCACTCTGAACAAGAAACTCTTAAATGTTGGGACATCAAAGACTTCTTTGAAGATTTTGTTCTTGCGCTTGAGAAATAAGAAAACATATTCTATAAAGGTGTGAAGAACATACACTCGAGGTCGGGTTCCTTCCCCAGCAGGTAGCGGATGGCGGCCTGAAGCTGGGAGTATTTCCTGTGGGCGGGGTCGATGTCCGTCTCACAGTACGTCCTGAGGAAAGAAGGTTGTTTTCATCAGGATCCATAAATACACAGAATCCTGCCTGAACGCTGCTAACTGCTTAACATGTTTTTTATTTATTCGTGATGAAAACAAGATGATGATGCTCTCATGTTTCTTCTGTTCTTAATTGAAGTGTGCGACTTTTTGATTCAGTAGGTGTCGCCCTTGAGCACCAGCATGAAACCAAAACAAACTTCTGTTTGGCCACACCTCCTCCATACTGAAGCCTCCGCTCTCCTCCAGAGACACACCTCCAACCCCCCTCCACTCGCGTTAACAGGAAGGAGTTTAGCACAAGCAGCTTGGCGCGAGTTGCAGTCACCTGTGTCCTGCATTGTTGTGTTAGCATGCTAATGTTAGCGCTCTTTAGTTAGCTTGTAGCTTCACATTGCATGTATATGGACACAGAATGAGAACTAATAAGAACTAATCGTTAAAGGCGACAGAAGACACACATGAACTCCTGAATGTTTCCAGAGAATTCCTGGAGGACTTTAAATAAGAGTCCATGTTTGAAAGAGAGGATGTAGAGATGGGACGTACCACTCGGTGGCGATGCTGAGGTCTGGAGAGGTGAGATCATGCAGGCCTGCAGAGGGAGGAACAAAAACTTAAGTCAATCTTAATCAACATATTGCAGTCAGTTAACCACTTTGTAAAGAAAATACTCAGTTTGCAGTTATTCATATTTGGCGGTATGGCTTTGTTTTGGAAGAGAAGCAGCAAAAACCCCGAACAGAGCAGGCATCAATGACAACATCATGACACAGACACAGCATGAAAGGAGGAGCTCAGGTGGAGGAGGGTTGTAATTAAGGCCTGCAGAGGGAGCAGTACAGAGTAAGCAGGCTAGAGCAGATAACTGCTCTCATATCTGGCAAACCGAGGGGCGTCCAAAACGGCCGTGTGGGGGTGTCTTAAAACCGCCTACCTTCTCTGGTCCAAACAAATCCAGACCATTCAGGACCAGAATCTAAAGTTAGAAGGAGGACATACTGGCTGCTGCATTGTTGTCAGAGAAGCCAGCACTTCAACATAGCATGTTTCCTTAATGTCTGATCATAGAGTAAGGTCACTTTTACATATTGCTCCTTCAACTTTACAGTTTGTATATTTTGTACATAAGCAAATCAAAATTCATTGAGTGATGTTCGACTCATCATGTTTCGTTGGCTGAGGAAGCTGAATCGTTGTCTGAATTCTAACCAACCACAGCGTCAGATATAGCAGCGGGTTTACGGTCTTAACTGCAGGGGATTGTGGGAAATCCTACCTTCCTCCACTGACACATTTCCCATAAACGTGAGCGTCCCGTGGCCATTCGACAGCACCATGCCGAAGCTGCAGAGACACAAACAGAGAGGTGAGGACGGTGAAACCTCTGCACCCTCTAGTGGCTAAATCACAGAAGTGCAACCGAATTTATCAACAGTGAGAGATCAGCAGTTACAGACAACACTGGCTTTATAAATCATTACCTGATAATTATTTCACAGTAACTGAGGAATCTGGGTCATCTTAACAACTTCTCGTCTCAGTCGGACTCTCTGCACAACGACTGTCTTTAAATCACAGCTAAGGAGCAACACTTAGGTCTCTCTGACGAGTCGACCTGTGTTTCTGTTTGTGTCGCTGTTTGTTTTCTTATATAACATACAACAAAAAGCGACAAAGCAGTGTCAGTCTGCTGTTTTTAAGTGACATAGAGACAAGACGCACGCACAAGGACTTCATCCAAGCGCTCCAGAGTGCACAGCCATCACTATTCTGCCCCCCCCCCCCCCCCAAAAAAAAAAAAACACTAGGTGGACACGGGGCCTCAAGTGTTTTCAAAAGCTCCTTTAAAGACTTAGACTTACTTAGACAACTTTATTTATCCCAGAGGGCAATTTGATTCCACAGTCCACATCGGCTCAAAGGGGCAGGAGAGTTGAAAAAAACAAAACGGATTTACCTGAAAGGTGTCTCGTCGATGTTTGTGTAGAAGTAGTCGTTGGTGAGGTACAGAGGTCGTTTCTGTAGGAGACGAAGAAAAACATCAAAGTGGTCTGTCACTGAATGGATGGTAGAGGCTGCTCTGTGAAGAGTCCTTCAGAAGTCACTAATCCCATTCATACACCGCCGACGAAGCAGCGGGAGGAACTTGGGGTTAAGTGTCTTGCCCAAGGCCACATCGGACATGCAGCTGCAGGAGCTGGGGATCGAACCCTCGACCTTCTGGTCGAGAGACGACCGACTCTACCACTGAATCACAGCCATCGTGTTAAATACGACACAATTGACCGTTTCTTTGACAGCGCTTCCATTTCTCTGATACATTTTTTGAAAATCAAAACCTGTTTTTTAAGGATTCAGTTTAAAAAATGTTTTTTTTTTAAGTTAATCTCGGGCTTCTCTCCTTTATTAAGACAGGACAGTGGATATGAACGTGGGGGGAAGGAGCAGCAGGTTGGTGATGTAGTGTAAAGATGTAAACTGTTTTGATTCCTCACCCCTTTATCCACGGACGCTCGGACGTTCAGGCTGATGGTGCCGGTCTCTCCCCTCACCATCGCCGTCCTCAGCTGAACAAACGAGACAAAAACAAAAACAAGTTCATCATAAAGTTACACAATAAATCATTTGATTCTGTAAAGGGTTGCAGTATCAGTATTATTGTCTGATGCTATAGTATGTGTAGACTTGGAGATATGTTATGAAAACATTCATTTTCCACACATGGCGTTTAATCCCCTTAATGTTCCAGCCAATCAGCACAGGAGTGTTTGTGTGTGCAGTTACCTGCTCCTCTGTATCCTCCCACTCCACCTCAGACAGATCCACACTGTTGTAGTTCGGCTTCGGCTTCAGTTTCTTTCCATCTTTATACTGTTGGACAGAGGACACACTGTTACTGAGTGTGTGTGTGTGTGTGTGTGTGTGTGTGTGTGTGTGTGTGTGCGTGAGTAGTGAAACACGGTATATCTGCCCTCATAAACACTTCAGACCTCTTTCTCTAAACACAAGGTCTACAACTTTAGCGTCTACTCCGTTAAATAGAGAAGAAGAGAATCAGAGCTGCTGTAACTCTCCTGCAGAGACAAAGAAGGAGAAGAACTCACCAGAGGTCGGAGGTCAGGGTGAGCCAGGATGTAGCCGTTGTTTGTGATGAGGAAGGCGTAACCGTGAGGTCCCAGCTGAGGAGGAAGAAGGAACAAAAGATGTGAAATGAGTTCTGTCATGTCTCAGTTTGGATCAGAGGCTGTTTGTGTGAGAAGAGGAGGTCATCTCTGGTTTCTAGTAATGAAACCTTCATTCTTTCTAACGACCACCAGGGGGCGACTCCACTGGTTTAAAAAATGGTATCGTAGTATATAGCCGTTTAGACATATGCACTCCGGATAATATCTAGATATTACCGGAGGACTGCTCCAGAGATTCTCCTGACCTGGCTGTTCACATGTGCTCCTCACAGCGGGAGACTATCCCTGTCAGACGGGAGGGGGGCGGGGGGTCTGCTGAGGTAAGACCATTGACCTCCAGTTTCTTCTTCAAAACAGCCTGATGTTCATTTAGTAAATCAAGGCCCCATTTAGAGTCAAAAGCCCTGTTTCCACCAAGCGGTCCGGTTCAATTTGGTTTGGTTCTGTACGGTAATAATCATTTATTGGCGTTTCCACTGTCAAAGTTCGGATTAGTACCCAAAATAACCGATCCGTACCGTCCTACTTTTTTGCCAGCCTTCTGTTTGGGTGCCAAGCTTACCGATCGAAGGGTGGAGCTGTGTATTGAACCAGGCTGTAAACGTGTTCTTTTCTGCTTTTTAGAATGGGTGAGTATGTGACTTCCTGTGCTTCTGCAGCCAGCCTCTAGTGGACACTTGAGGAACTGCAGGATTTAGTAATTTGGTTGCTGCTTGAATGAACACAAACATCGGGCTTGTTCTCTTGTTTAATGTACTCTTTGTTCTGGATAAATACAAATTCCTGCAGTTACACGTGCCTGAACTCACCATGTATCTGGGCGCCAGCTTCATCACTTCCATCAGCGGGATGTCGGAGCCGACCACACCCAGCAGGATCCCATGGGACAGCTGCAGAGACAAAACTAGTCACTATATAAACATAACTATAAATAATAATTTAAAACTACATTTTTATGAGTCACGTCTGCCGGTCTGTCTGCTCCTCAGTTGGAAGTAAAAACTGTTTCCTGTGTTGTTTGTTTAAGTTCATCAAGTTATACGACTGAAGAGCGGAGAAGTCAAGTTATTATCGTCTTTGTCATCAAGCACAGTGAAATTAAATTGTCTGCATCCTCCAACACAGTATATGTATATCTTAAAGGTCACATATGATGCAAAATATACTTCCCCATGTTTCTCTAACACTAGTATGTGTCTCTAGTCTGTCTACAAACCCCCCAATGATGAGTAAAGTCCATCCTCTCCGTCTTTTGCCTGCTCCACTTTTCAGAAAATGTGTGCTCAAACAGGCTGTTTGGAGATTTTCCCTTCATGACATCACAAAGGGCAGTAACCCCTCCCCCATGTGGGTGACACTCCCACAGCTAGGTGTTTGTTCTGCCCTCTGAGTCTGCCTTCTCACCGTAAACAATAGGACATGGAGCGAGAAAGCCCGAGCCACCCAAGCCCTTCCAGAGAGGGGCGTGGTCAGACACAGCTCATTTACATTTAAAGCTACAGACACAGAAACAGCCTGTTCTGAGCAGGGCAGAAATAGAGGGGTTTATAGGCATGATCAAATACAGGATCAGAGTGGATTTAGAACAAGAAACTTCACACACATGTTCTGAGGAGCTTCAAACTCTTAAATACTTCACGACACTGACCGTCTCTTTCTTCTTGCTGAACACCGGCATGGCCACCGAGGTCATCAGCAGCAGACTCTGAGCCTTGGTGGTGAACAGCTGAGACACAAATAAACATTCAACACACAACAGGATTATTTACTGATCTTTGTTTTTACAAGAATTATTTTCCTCTACACTGATGTGACTTCAGGCTGCAAAAGTGAGCTCATATTAAAAAATGTAAAAGATTAAAAAATGAAGACGTTACAATAAGCTCCACGAGCAGAAACGTGCTCAAACTAGGATCAATATTGGAGATGCTTTTGAAAAATGGAGAGAGGTTAGAACGCAGAAAGGTTTACAGACCGATGCAGAGCTGGATAAACACTGAAGCTTCAGTGTCCACCACATGGTGACCTGCGTGAGCATCCACTCTAGAGAGGAGGGGGGGGGAGACAGCTCTCTAATGTTTTGAATTTGGACTGCAGTACCCATTTTAAACACTAGGTGTCAGAGTTATATACTGCTCCTTTAAGGCTGTAGCTCTGGTCAGCAGAGATGATTTCAACCTTCTCCTCTTCTTCTGTCATCAAATTAAGTCTTTCAACACAAAATAAAACCAAAAACGATCTTAACAATAACTAAACCTTAAAGTCTGAATCCGTCCTAAATATGAAATTCTGCTTTTCTACAACTTCTACAACTACAACTTATTTTTTACCTCATTGGTGCTTGGAAGCTGCAGACACGATGGAAGGCGAGGCCAAAAGGATCATGGGAGAATGAGCGGACACACAGGGAGGAAGCAGACAGACAGATGAAGGTGAAATGATCACGATGATGACGATGATCAACGTACGGATTGAGGACTTACAGGAGTAGATTTTTAAAAAATGAAATAATGAAGGTAGATGCTTAAAAATGTGTTTCAGCTCAGATTGGCTGTCTCCTCTCACCACTGTGTCCATATAGGCCTCCGTCCAAATGATGTCATGGTCGTGGTTGATGACCATTGGCCGGCTGAGCACGTGCAGGTACTCCATTACGTTCTCCTGGACGTCAGCTAGAGTAGAGATGTGTGTGTAGTAACCTGAAATACACACAGACACACAAATATGATAAACATGATGAATGTAGCCACACTGATCCCATTGGTTGTGTATTTTCTTATTTTGCATACTGGCAGGAAATGACCATATTTGGAGAAGAGGGTGGGGCTAGGAAAGAGCAGTGAGTAAGTAAACAGTAATAGTTATATCTGCTCATGAAGAGGCACGCTGTCCTTTCTGCAGGATAAACAAACAACAATGCTCCCGTCTATTGTGTGAGGAACACTGAACAAGCTAACCAGCCAGGTATGGTTATAAAAGGTAAACTTGCTAATTAGTGACTGCTAGACGGTCTGTTGGTCCAATAAAGCTCACAGAGAGACACATTATTTGTCTGATATTTACTTGAAAACATCTCTAAAAGACTCTAACAGCACAAACAAGGCCCAGAGGTTAAAGGTCAGGGACTGAGTTAGCTGAGGTGACCCCTAGCAGCTCCCACCTGTCACTCAAAGAGGCCACGCCCCCTAATTCTGAATCTCTTTAAGCCTTTATATAAACATTGAGCCTGCACAGTTGTCATGAAGAGAGAAATGAGCTCTAGAGACCCAAACGGTTTTTGTACCAGGCTGTAAACATGTTTATTTTAACATGGGGCTCAATGGGGACTGACTCACTGTTAGAGGCAGCCTCTACTGGACACTGGAGGAACTGCAGCTGTAAAGTTGGACATTTTAACATGGGGCTCTATGAGGACTGACTCACTGTTAAAAGCAGCCTCTAGTGGCCATTTGAGGAACTGCAATTATTGGCATTTTGTTTTTTATTTTTTCAGCCCCAGAAGTTGCAATTTGAAGAAGCGCAAGTGAACACGGACACCCATGTGCATATTCCTCTTATTTATCTTTGACAGGATATTGCATACACCTCCGTTTATTGTGAAGCGCTAACCTGGAGTCATACTCCAATTACCAACCATAACCAATTAACCTTAACCATACCTTGATACACAGTTTAGGTGACACCCACCAGGATCTAAGACTCAAAAATCACCCCCTAAAGGACTTGTGTTTGCTTCCCACGAGGACAACTAGCTTCGATATGGTCGCTGCTTATACTCGTAACAGTCACTAAACAGGTGTGAAGAATCAACACACACACACAGAGTCCTGACCTTTGTTGTTGCAGGCGATCCACTTTGTGTTCTGAGAGAAGGTCATCTCTCTGCCGATTAGGTAGGTGAAGACTCGCACCTGAATAGAGAAACACGTGTTTACATCCAGGTGTGTGTTTGTTGTTTCAGGCTGTTCACAAGTGACGAAAAAAAAAGAACTCGTAAGTAGTGGATGAAGCAACAGAGTCCTCTATACGATGCTATGATGAGAATATCTGTCTTTATATCAATGCTACGTGTAGTTCAACAGAGTCACAATCTGAACTAAAGAGTGGAGAAGAACATACTGGAGAACAGGAAACAGAATGCAGCAGGTTCATTAGAGCACGGAGATCGTAGCGGTGGCGTGCAGACAGTCTATGGTCGTGCAGCGATCATAGGGAATAAACGTCACCACCCCCTCCCACTCGCTCGAGGTGAATTCTCCTGATTATATCCTGCTGCGTTCTCACATCAGCTCACTCTGACTTTCTGCAGAATAAATACGAGGAGGCTGGAGGAGAAACTCCAGTTCACACATACAGTTCCCCCGACAAATATCAGGAGTTTTTCAGGAGTTTTCTGCAAGTGTGAAAGCCATATTACTTTGTAAAGATGACATCCTACCATGCTGTTGCCCCTGCATCGCTCTGTGTACAATGAGGTGGCTAAATAACTGAAGAGCAGAAAACATGAGTCGACTCAGAGTCTTCCTGTCTCGTTAAGACTCACCCTGCGCTCAGGCCAGTTAAACTCCTCAAAGACCGACTCAAAGTCCTCCATGGCTCCGTCTGTGATCAGCATGATGGCCTGGTTACACATGCTGCCCTGACCGTTCACCCTTGCCTGCACACAGATGTACAAACACAAACACAGTGAAGAACTTCTAAAGAACATGCACAGCAATTAAAAAATTCAAAATGATCAAAACGATCATTGTCTTCAGGTGAAAAGAAACTGAATATGTTGATCAGGTACATGATGATGTCTGAAATGGATCGCAGGAATTTCTGAATCAAATCAAATCCAAGGCAGACTTTGTGAGATCGGCTTTTATTGTACCGTTGTCCAAAGAATTGATATAATATGGTAACGTAAAGAAAGTGGTGTTGGACACTCCCTACAAACCTCGTTGAGGATTTTGAAAGACTCCTTCATGGCGTGCTTGATCTTTGCTTCTCCTTTGACGTGCAGGTCCTCCACCAACAGCTTGAAGTGCTGACAGACGGAAACAGAAGGAGAGATTAAAAGCATCACAGATGATACTGTATGAAGATGAAGATCTTTGATGGTATGTTTCCAGATTCTAAAGAAATGTGTCCCTCACATACAAAGAGGTGGACTCTGGAGCCTACGGCCAGATGGCAACAGTGCAAAGAGATGACGTGAAGGGTGGAAGGGGTCCGACACAGACAGGGACTCTGAGGCACCTGTCTGTGTATATTTTGTCCACGGAGGAGAGAGGGACATCTATAATCTTCTCTGCTGCGCTCACTGTCCTCTGCAGGGTTTTCTATGTTTTATAAATGACAAATAAACTGAGAGATAGATAGATAGATAGATAGATAGATAGATAGATAGATAGATAGATAGATAGATAGATAGATAGATAGATAGATAGATAGATAGATAGATAGATAGATAGATAGATAGATAGATAGATAGATAGATAGATAGATAGATAGATAGATAGATAGATAGATAGACTTTATTGATCCCGAGGGAAATTCAAGAAAGTAAGAGTAAGAGTAAGAATAAAATCCTTTTTGTAAAAGACAGTCTTGAGTTGAGAAATAAAAGAGGGGCTGACTCTGCAGGTCTGATCTCCTGTGAGAGGCAAAGTCTGGGGGGGTCTGACAGTAAAAGCCTTGCCCCCTTTAGTGTTCAGCCTGGACCTTTGAGCCAGCAGAGCTCTACAGACGATCTCAGGAGGGACTTTTTTCTTAGTAGCTTTATTTTACCTCTGAATATCGGCAGGTGAGAAATAATCACCTGCATCCTTTTAACTGTTTGTTGTAGTTGTTATACTCATTCTGGCCACTAGAGGCTGAGGTGCACGCAGATCAGTTGTTCTTATCAGTGTTTCCTTTGCAGTGAGCTTACATTTCTCCATCCGCTCAAAAGATAAGGCAGCATAATAATGTTCTGTGTTTCCAATGTTACTTTTACATCGTTTCTTTGAGCTTTAAATTTATTCAGTGCAAAACATATATCCATATTTTACCTGCATAACGTTTGTTTGGACCTACTCTGACACAGGAGCAACAAAGGTTCCTCCAAACGGGGTTCTAGGAACTAAAACAGTTCACAGTTCCTACGGTGAGGAATCGATGAAAAAGGGTTCCAACAGTTCTATGAAAACGTCCCTGCGCTCTGAAAAGACCTAGAGATACAAAACCTTCAGTTTGTTTTGGGATGTCACTCCAGGAATTAGGCCAGCAGGTTGATCAGGCGATGAGGTCACGGGTTTTCCTGTGTGAGTGCGTGCGTACTGTGTGTCGGTGTGTTGGCTGCTAATGCTCCTGTTCAGCTCTTAAAGCCGCAGTGAAGCAGATAATGGCCTTACCTCTCTGTTGTCCAAGTCGGCCTGGACCAGCGTCCCCCTGAAGCACGGCTCCACGTACCGAACGTAGTCCGTGTACTGCACACACGACAAACACACACAGGAGATGCTGGTTCAAATACAAGGAGCAGCAGCTGCACAAATATCTTCATACCGTCTCTATTCAAGCAGGATTTAAACCTTTCATTGCATTAATGTGGCAAACTACGTGGATGAAAGAACTGTTTCGAGTACACTCTTGAGGTATTTGTACTTAGCTTCTGCTTTTTCTTTTCATTTCACTCTCGATGACTCCTCCGTGACATTTAACTGAATGCCTCGGTTACTTTACAAATTAAAATCTGGCATTAAACAACATTCAGAATGCTTAAAAATGATAACGCAACAGCCTGATGCTCTGATCTGTTCCTATTACAGGTTACTATTTCTCACGTAAAACACTTTGTCCAAACTTCTTTAAAGGAAGGATGTTCGACTTTTCCAGTATATCCAGTCAGGCCGCCCGCTGAAATGGGCGGGCTCAGCGAATGGGGACCTCCCGGGATATGATTCAAATCAACGTGTGCACATTCGATCAGAACTGTGAGCGCTAGCTACCTGGCTAACATTAGAAATGTTCGCATGCCCTCAAAGCGAGCAGCCTGGGTTGCTCGCATGTGTGCACGTGTGTGTCTTTGTGTGTGTGTGTTTCTCACAGCGATGACGTTGACAAAGTCGTTCTCTCCCAGCGTGTCCAGGATGGTGTTGATGGTGTGTTTAGCGATGGTCATCTTCAGCCCCTTCATGCTGCCGCTGATGTCCACCATGATGATGATGTCTTTAGGAGACGTGGCGGCCTGAATGTACCTGAACACACCACAAACATTCATTCACCCTTTGCACGAACATCGCCGTAGACCAGCACGGACAAATGACAGACTTATTGAGTATTTTAAATCCTCTGCACATCGTACTTCATCAGGCTCCAAACTCTCCATTAAATTATGATTAGTACCTCTGACTGTAATTCTCTGTTCACACGTCTTAGCATCACATCGTTGACTTGACTTGATTTATGATATATTTATGTGGAACATGTCACACAGTCTACTTTTAATAAAGTTTTGAGGTGTGTCATATTGCCATGCCTTTGTTTGAGCTCTGAATGTATCAGTTAAGCATCTCTTCAAGTAAGGAGTTAATAAGCGTCTTGTTGCTTTGTCAGAATTCAGTCAGTATAATCCTCTGTCTCCACTTTGTTATAATAAATAAAACTGATGTGTGACTCTGAGCAGCGTTTCCTCGCAGCAGATGCATCCAGCAGCTCTTTCCAGCTCAGCTGCAGTAATGCGGCATGGCGCTGCGTTCAGGGACATTCGCAGCTCTCTGGTATTATTTACAAATGCATGAGCAGACACATATGGTGCCATGTGGGCAGCAGTGACCCGGCTAAGGAGCAGCTTATCGTCTTTCCAGGGGATCAGGACTGTGGCTGGACGCTGCTCAGCCGACACACATCCAGCAGAGCGGCCGACTCAGACGGACTCACACTGGTTTGTTTTTGTCTCTTGTTTGTATTGGAAGGGCTCAGTGAGGCTCTTAATACAACATTTTAAATGTCACAAATCTGACTCGACTGGATAATTAAAAAGACTTTTACTCTGTGGTTGTGAGGATTTACTTGTGATCACTCTTCCTCTTTGAAAATGCAGTTTCCTTTTTTTAAAACCTTTACATCAAGCAGCATGTGTGACTGATTTAACTTCATGCAGACACATCTTCTGGGCAAGAACCATTTGGCTATTTTAACCACAAACTGTAAATATTAATGGACGAAGCCTGAGTGACATCACCCGTCTGTTCCTGCAGGGGGCGCTGGAGTCCCCTAGATGGCGGTCTCCATGCTCGAAATGCTGGGTAATGGGGGTAGTTTCATGGCTGCACATTCCCGTCAAAGTAAAGGAGTCCAAACGTAGACGTCACAAAGGACTCTGAGCTTTTTATTGTTTCATCCTGTCTGCAGGATTGTGTGATGAGAGGTCTTGTTTTGCAGAAAATCCTCCCTGATGTTGAAAATGTGAAACACGATTCATCATCCATTTGGTGACAGGGAGGAAGGTCAGAGGTCATCCACTCCACAGGACAATCTGCTCATCCTCCATCAGGCTGCAGCATTAGCGCATAATGTGACTGACAGCTGACAGTCAACGTCTCATTTGACTACGCAGGAGTTAGCATCATTTTCTTATTTCTATGTATTCAAAGCAATTGTCAGTATCATCCAAAGACTGTAAATATTAATGGACGAAGCCCGAGTGACGTCACCCGTCTGTTCCTGCAGGGGGCGCTGGAGTCCCATCGATGGCGGTCTCCATGCTGGAAATGCTGTCTCAGCCTAACTTTCAGTCAACCTAACGACAGGCTGAGAGCTGGAGCTGAGGCGGGTCAACCACATGGCAACCTGCGTGAGCATCGACTCTAGAGAGGAGGGGGCGGGGGGAGACAGCTCTTTTTGATGTTTTTAATTTGGACTGCAGTACCCATTTTAAACACTAGGTGTCAGAGTTACATATTCCTCTACCTCACACCACAGGAACATCAGACAAGATCACCTGTAGAACCATTAAAAAATCTGGATTTTAATTCCCCTACACACCTGTCTCATGAAATGGATGGACGCAAGCCAAAACTAAAGGGGTGATAATCTAAAACATTCATGTGTGCATGTCTCTCCATCCGGACAGACCACTTTGCCTCTTCATCATTTGAAGTTTGAACTCACCAGTTTCTGTTCCTGCAGTCGAACGCTGCCACACCGTTTGAGTCTGGAGTCCATTTAATACCTGAGAGAGACACAAGGTTTCATTTCACAGCAACATCTACCTGAGAGCGGTACTGCATCAATGTTAAACAGTTTGTTTCAGTCTATATAAAATGAGCAACGTGATCACTTTAGTACACATGAAAGAACACAGAACAGAACGATCCTGTTTCACCTGCACCTTTGGAGTAAACAACAACAACAGCCCCCCCTTTCCCCTGTCGATAATTTAACTTCATTTGGACTTTCAAACACCAGCTGGCTCTTGAGTCTTAAACTGACCGGGGTAGATCCTGAAGAAGCCGGTGGAGCTGCCAAAGAACTGCCAGGTGAGCGTCGGGTCTTTCTGGAAGTTACTGATGAAGATGTCGTTTAGCGCCTCCGAGTTGTAGATGGCGTTCATGATGTTTGGATCTGCACACAGAGAGGACAGAAAGCACCAGAGTGAGAGGGACTTGGTCCGGCGAGGGGACAGGTGTTGTTGTGGGCTGAAGTCTGACCTTTGTTGTAGACGTTGGTGGGCACCTGGATGTCGCTCTGCTGTGTGTTCACAGGCAGGTTGTTGAAGTGCTCGTTCTCCTCCAGAGGAAAGTCTCCGCCCAGCTCCATGGTGTTCCCGTCCTCGTCCACCGTATTGATCAGCATCGAGTTGTAGTAATCAAACTGATCATGACACAGAAACAAAAGGGGGGGGGGGTGCCTTTAGATTGAGATGTTAACTTTAGAAAAAAAAGGGGAACAACAAAAAGGACGTGAATGAAGTGATGTTTTTAAGCACGTCTTACTCGCTCTTTTTTCTCTGACTCTGCTTCCTGTTCCTCCACCCCATACCCCTGTGTTTTTACCGGGACCACTGAGGCTCCATACAGAGAGCGACCCCACCCAGAGTCTCCATCTCTTTGGTTTCCTCATGTCGTACCAGCATCAGCTGACACCAGTCGATTGCCCTTCTTCTACATGCGTCAAACTCAACCGCATTTTCCTCTCTTACCCTCATCCCTTCACCCATCCACCCCTCGACCCTGACCTCCACCCCTCGACCTTAACCTTCATCCCACATCCCTCCAGCCTTAACTTCGTCCATTCATCTTTTTAAGTTCTTATTTTATTTGTTCTGATGTTATATCATTTAAAGTTGTATTTTTTACTGTTTTCTTTCCATGTTTCTGTCCTCATTTGTGTTCTTATGCTGCAAGTTAGCCTCTCTGCGTCCTCGGGTGGGGGAGGGGTTGCTTCCCATTTACTTACCATAATTCCCCCCCAATTATTAGAATCGCTAACCCTATCCATCCTCTCCGTCTTTTGTCTGCTCCACTTTTCAGAAAATGTGTGCTCAAACAGGCCGTTTGGAGATTTTCCCTTCATGACATCACAAAGGGCAGTAACCCCTCCCCCAGGTGGGTGACACTCCCACAGCTAGGTGTTTGTTCTGCCCTCTGAGTCTGCCTTCTCACCGTAACAATAGGGCATGGAGTGAGAAAGCCCGAGCCACCCAAGCCCTTCCAGAGAGGGGCGTGGTCAGACACAGCTCATTTACATTTAAAGCTACAGACACAGAAACAGCCTGTTCTGAGCAGGGCTGAAATAGAGGGGTTTATAGGCATGATCAAATACAGGATCAGAGTGGATTTAGAACAAGACACTTCACACACATGTTTTGAGGAGCTCTGAGACTTATTTACACTGAAGAGGAGGAGAATATGTGACCTTTAATTATTACAAAAAATAAATCCCTTTTAAAAAGTACAATTTGAAACAAAGTGGCTCGAAATCAAAACCATAAACTCCGAAGGGAGGGAGGAGCTTTAGTCTTCAGAGTTTATATTCCTCAGAGTCCGAGCTGTGACTGCTGACATGTCAGATAAGGATTAACTCGGGGCCTTTGTAGATTTTTTGTTTTGTAGACAGCTGATAAAATCAAAAGCAATAACACTGAGATAACAAACACAGACTATGTTTGTTTCTCTCCTGTGTGTAGTTACTCCGCTGCAGCCTCGACCCAGTTTCCTCACAGGATCAGTGAAGTTTGATCTGATCTCATTTCAGGTGTCAGTCGCAGCTTTAAAACCTCAATCTGCTGCAGGGACCACAGCAGACTGACCGACTGTTACCTCTGATCCACAAATACACACAGAGATGGCGAGCCAACACGCTAACGCTAATGCTAACGCATCTACCATCTGAGCAAAGTGACAAATAGAAATAACAGCTCTCTCCCTTCTCCCCTTCCCCCGCTGGTGGTTAGTTTGTCTTCACTTTTGTACAACAGGAGGAGGTGGCAACACGTCATCGCTCATTATATCCACACGATGGTTTTGAGTAAAGAACAGGAGCACGTACCTCTAATGAAGTGTTGTATTCGTGGTAGAGGTCCGCGTCTTCTGCAGACTCGGCTAATCTCTGAGGCGAGAAGAGAAACAGAAAACAAAAGCTTAAAGAACTGTTAGGACTCAAAGATCCTTTACTGCAGTGGTTTCTATCCTTTCTGGATCGTGACGTCGTTAAATAAAGTAAGGTCTGCTTCAGCATCGTCACAGGTTCTTTAAAAATAAGAGGTGTGAGGAACCAGAGCAGGGTGAACCTCTACAACCCTTTCAGGTCGTTGAGTTATTTTCAGCATTCAGAAGGAAAAGCAGAAATGAGTAGAACCTGATGGTAAAGATCAATGAATTAGTTTGAAATGATCAGTGTCACTAAGGCCAGCTCAGCATTCAAACATAAAGACACTCAAGATGCTTCACACAGTTACAAACAAAACATTTAAAAGTTAAAAAAAGGACATTAAACACAAAAAGGGCGATTAATGATGAGTTATAGATAAGATACAATATGTACCGTATAACCCGGTGTATAAGACGCACTTTTAACACTTAATTATTCACCTTAAAAGTGCGCTACATCTTATCACCGGTGCGAGCAATATTAGAGGTGGGGGAAAAAATCGATACAGCATAGTGTCGCAATATTCTGCATGGCGATATTATATCGTCTCATGGCCGCCAAGTATCGATATTTTTATTATATAAGTAGCAAACAGCTTTTTCAATTGAATTGCTGAAAGGGGTTGCACAATTCATTTTGAACAAGTTGCATTGTTAAAGTTTCCTGCAGTTGCACCGTAGTCCGTACACGTTGGTGTTCAGTAACGTTCGATCAGAGTGAAATACCAACAGTTCAGATTGTGAGCTGCATGCAGCCGTTTACAGGGTTTGACTTTAAGTGTTGGTCAGTGAGAGGGTTTGACTCCCGTTGTGTAGAAATAAAAAGACTGAAGAGAGATGAAGAGACTGAGATTTTTTTCTTATTTGACAAAACAGTTCTTGATTTAATTACATTTTGTGGACATAATATGAAGTTAAAAAAGTTAAATCACAACTTATTGTGATGCTTCTGGTGATTCCCACCCCTAACCAATATACCAGAATAAAATGCTGACACACACACCGACATTACCGAGAGTGCAGCCCTCACCATCACACACTGCACGCCACCTGACGCGATTGAAAATTCTTCCCCATTCATCGTATATCTCACGCTGTGCTGGGATACATAGCAACGCAGACCAGTCTGGCTGTGCTACTTTTTAACATCTATTTCTCCCTCCCTCATGTATTTAAAGAAAACAGTGATATATTGTTCTGTAAATAAATCTTGGGGAGTGCTCTTTTGATTGAAGGTCTCCTATATTAAAGTTTAGGAGTGACCTTCCGAGTCGGGCAGCACGACTCAAGGGACAAGGGTCTGTGCTGCCCGACTTTCACTGCAGGCTGAGAGCTCAGCTAGCATAATGTAGAAGTGCAAACTCCACAAAGTGAAAACAGATGGAACTAAAAGAGCGACACAGCTGCACAGAAACTTCACTTTGTCGTCGCCACTGAACGCAAAATCGTCACACAGAAAGAAAGTTTGATCCTTTTTAATTTTTCTGGGAAACCCCCAAAAAGAGACTGGGCCTCATTCACTAATATGTGCGTACAAATGTTCTTACTCTGCGCATAAAATAAATGCATACGCAAAATCACCGTTGGATTCATGACACGTGCGTACCAGCCAGTTTTGTTCTCACCACCATGCGTATGTTAGTGAATCAGAATCATTCTAAATCGTCAGGCGCGTGCCCGCAGCCTGCAATCAGCATACTACCACGCCCCCATCTCCCCATATAAGGACATCCGATTGGTGTATCAGGACGAGAGCGGTGAGGTGGAGACAGTAGAAGTTTCAAGAGACGGCCCGAAAAGGTAAAACAGAGCGGTGTGTCCACATAGTTGCAGCTTTACGTGCATTGGCAGTCGGAATCAGCTGATCGGTCACTCGTCACACTCTTCACACGTTTTGACGCTCTCTTCTGAAGGCACCGGCTGCAATATCTTTCAGCAAGGCTGGATCTTTACACTTTGAGACATAAATCACAATCATGTTCCCTTCATGCTCTTAAATAAGCTCCAATGAATCAGCTGGTTTTGGTAACAGATGTTTCATGGCAGTATTAGTGGGAGTGGTCGACGATTAGATTTAAGATTTTAGATTAAAGGATGAAAAGGCATTTCATGATTACTTAATACATTTAGTCAATGCATTAGTTAATTCATGTTTTTAATTCTTGTCTTTTCAGAAATTAAAAATACATTTATATATATATTATTTTTACTGAATGTATGTTTAATATGTCATGCATTTAGTTAAGAGTGTACATTATTTGAGAAAGCTGGTCAATCATTTGTGCATACGCATGGTCTCAGGAGGTTCTAAATTGTGTTCGCAGAGTAGAACAAATTCAAGTAAGAATATATTGATGAATTTCAGATTTGTGCTTCAAACGTTCGTACGCACGGTTTAAGCACATATTTGTGCGCACGCAATGTTAGTGAATGAGGCCCACTGTGTCTAATGTGCCGGTACGACTTATATTCTGGACTTTAGGGTAACTTTTCCACCTTTAATTAGTCTTTTCAAATGTTAATTTAGTGGCACAATAACTTTCAATAAGGAGAATGGCGTCTCTCTCATGTCCACTGCTTGGCCCGATCGCCTGTTTACTGCCAGTGTCACCGTCATCTCGAGAGAAGTGCGTACGTCTTTCTGACGATCGTTCACACAGGAGCCTTCAGTTATGAAAAGCAGCCAGGTAGCCCGTCTCCGTACTGTTTGATACAACGACTGAGGCTTAATTAAATTAAAACATTCAAGCTGATCAACTTGTTCTCTGAAATATCGCAGACTGGGATGAGCAGCAGGACTACTGGAATCATTTTCTTTGTCCTCACCTTCACTGACTTCATCTTGCTTCCCAACATCCGCTCGATTTCATCCGAGTAATCCTTCACCAGCTCTTCTCCGTCTACCTCCACGATCTTAACGATGGGCTCCACGTCTTTCAGTTTCTGAAACAAAAACAGATGCTGTTGATAAAAGCACAGCCGTCATGATGATGCTTCGGCCAGACAAAGACTGATTGGAAATTAGTTGGAACCTGTTTCATCGATTCTGCGTCATTTGAATTGAAACCACTTGTTACACTGATTTTTTTTTCCTTCATAATCAGGAAGAAGAGCAAATAATACAAAATAAAAATCTTCTGTAGGGAGTACTGAAAGCCTATTGGTTAGGTCTCGCGCCCCACGTGCAAAGGCTATAGTTGTTGTTGCAGCAGGCCGTGGGTTCGAATCCGACCTCGGCCCTTTGCTGCATGTCCTCCCCCTCTCTCTTCTCCCAACATTTCCAGTCTCTCTTCTGTTAGCCGATCTAATAATGCCAAAAAGGCCCAAAACTCTTCTGTAGTTTGAGACAAACTCACTTATTGTCATCATTATGTAATTGTTCATTCAGCGGTGGTCTAGGAATATGATTTGCAAACGAGTTATGATGCGATATCCCAAAGTTATATCTTAAATGAATTCATCCTTTAATTCTTTTTTTAATCTGGACAGTAATCCTGACTTGATCTGCTTTATTTCGGGAAGTGTCCTCATACAAGGTGAGACAGTGAAGCTTACCTCGCCGTGTTGGCAGATTGGTTTGTTTTAGGTGGATATTTCAGTCAGAGGGACTAGCCCAGATTAAATTTAGCCGCTGCTGTGAAGCGATTCTGTTTTGGTTGCGAGGTAATCAGGTCACTCTCTCTGGATCAAGAAGCTAAGAGCGAGGATGAGGGACGATCGGTGCGGTTATTTACTCACTGATTCAATCGATTAAGTCCTTCTCTAATTCCAATTAGACCAAGCAACCCATTTTACTGATGAGCCAAACATGTAGAGTCGTCTCTGTAGAGTAACTTAAATAGAGTCGCCTCTGTAGAGTCACCTCTCTACAGTCACCTCTATAGAGTCGCCTCTTTAGAGTCACTTCAATAGAGTCACCTCTGTAAAGTCACCTCTATAGAGTCGCCTCTGTAAAGTCACCTCTGTAGAGTCACCTCTCTACAGTCACCTCTGTAGAGTCACCTCTGTAAAGTCACCTCTATAGAGTTGCCTCTGTAAAGTCACCTCTATAGAGTTGCCTCTGTAGAGTCACCTCTCTACAGTCACCTCTGTAGAGTCACCACTGTAGAGTCACCTCTGTAGAGTCACCTCTATAGAGTCACCTCTGTAGAGTCACCACTGTAGAGTCACCTCTGTAGAGTCACCTCTCTACAGTCACCTCTGTAGAGTCACCACTGTAGAGTCACCTCTGTAGAGTCACCTCTCTACAGTCACCTCTATAGAGTCACCTCTCTACAGTCACCTCTGTAGAGTCACCTCTATAGAGTCACCTCTCTACAGTCACCTCTGTAGAGTCACCTCTGTAAAGTCACCTCTGAAGAGTCACCTCTGACCATGGTTTAAGTCTGCATGATGACTCTACACTCTACATTTTTTAACAAATAAAAAATGTAGATCATGCAGACTTAAACCATGGTCTGGGTTAGGGTCGGGAGAAACAGGCATACATTTAAAAAAACGTGCGTGGTTAGTTTAAATTGTTTGTATTTAATGAATTAATGTTTCACGTACAGTAACTCTTGTGCTGCTATAATGGTTTCAATAAACGTTAACATGTTCAACTATCGGTTTAGAAAAATGACTGAAATTTGCAACCCTATATCGTATCATATCATAAACTGTAAGTTCATATCCTATTGTATTATATTGTATTGTATCCTATCATCCATCCATCAATCAATTACACTATCTATACCGCTTTCTCCCATTCTGGGTCGCAGGGGGCTGGAGCCAATCCCAGCTGTCATTGGGTGAGAGGCGGGGTTACACCCTGGACTGTTCGCCAGTCAATCACAGAGATAGACAACCAGCCACACACCTTA
Source organism: Tautogolabrus adspersus (assembly GCA_020745685.1). Classification (NCBI taxonomy): domain Eukaryota; kingdom Metazoa; phylum Chordata; class Actinopteri; order Labriformes; family Labridae; genus Tautogolabrus; species Tautogolabrus adspersus. The sequence continues at coordinate 31,989,647 of CM036539.1, read as the reverse complement.
ACGAGCATGTCGTTGGACTGTGGGAGGAAGCCGGAGTACCTGGAGAGAACTCTCTCATGCACGGTGAGATATCTTATATATCTTAAATAAGCCTGTTCAGGATGAGACATCACTTTGTCTGTGCTTCCCTCTCGAAATCAGAAATAAAAACAACCCCAACTAAAAAGTCAGGAAGTAAGCGTGTAAATTGAAGGTGGCTTTATGTCCTCACAGAGAGGTTTCCTGGTAGTTTGTTCTGAGTACATGACATGGTCGTGTGTGTGAAGGACGACTGTCTATAATACATCTAAATCTGACAGATAAATGGATGAATGTCTAAAATCGGAAAAAGCCGCAAATCCTGACGCTGTTAAAGAGGGCTGGGTCCTCAATCTGGGCATTACCATGATCCCTGTGTGTGTGTGTGTGTGTGTGTGTGTGTGTGTGTGTGTGTGTGTGTGTGTTAGAGCTTCCTGGTAACATATAAATAGACACTCTGTCACACTCACCCACACTGTATTGTAACTTTATTTTAAAACATGCTATATATCTGGTGTTGTTTGTGCTTTACGTTTCTTTAGTCCCCTAGATTTAAAAACTTCAATGCGTGCTTGCAGCATTTATGGCAAAAACTTTAAAGGTTTTATATTTCAGGAAATGAAGTAAACATCACAGGAATCCAAGCAATAACTTTGCATCATTACAATAAGCCTTTACGCAGACAATACTCTTCTTTATCTACCAAAAAAACTTTATGTGCTACCTGAAACCATTCCCAAAAATTACCACGTACTTGATTCTTGCGATGCTAGCTTATGGAAAAGCTTATGGAATCCTGGGAAATGTAGGAATCCACAAATTAAAGGTACATTTTACTTCCTGCCTTAAAACAGCAGTGGAGGTTGGTGTGTGGACCATTTGCAAAAACTATACAAGTTAACACTCACTCAACACCCACAGCACCAGACACAACAACATCAGCTGGAGAAAAAAGAGACTACGGGTGTTTTCACATTAAGCACGAATGTTTCGTACCATGCCTGAGCACTATTGCTCCCCCTCTGGTCTGTGTTCACATTAGTAACATCGCTACATGCCCAGTACACTTGCGTACACAGTCCGATGCAGCAGGTGGCGGTATGCACATAGTTGGTTTGCAAATCTGATAAGAAGCAGAAAGAAGAAGGACGAACCATGGCAACTACTCTCGGGCTGAGTCCGTCCTGCTAACTGTGGATGTTTTGGTTATTTTCTGAGACGCCAACAACATCTTCCTACTTCCACATCTATTGTGCAGCTCAGAGGATGAAACAGGCCCGTGCTGCGCTGATAAAAGGTTTTCGGAAGCGACAGGAGCTGTTTAGAATGACGTCATCTAGTGGTCCACTTCCTTGTTTAAGCACAGTTGCGTTCACATCTCCCGCAGACCATACACCAGTACACATGAATCATGCCTGAGACCACCTCTTCAAGCAGACTCCGGCATGGTGCCTGAGTGTGTGTTCACACAGATCAAAAGAACCGGACTTTGGGGTCAAGTGTACTCGGGTCCGGGTTCCTAAGTGCAACCACCCTAACACATATCTATGTTCATAATGAGGTAACAATATATTTTTATTAAATCAAAGTAACCCACAGAACACCTCCAAAGTCTCAAAAGTTGAAGTCTGATCTGATTTTTTCATCTTAACCTCTAATTTGTGTTTTAAAGAATCACTTCTTTGTTTTACCTTCTGCAGCAGCAGAGAGCCAGAGTACTTGATGCTGACCTCTCGGAGCTGGACAGAGAACACATTCGCCCACTGCTGCACCCTGAAACAAACACACACACAAGCAGCTCAATATAAATGTGCATGATACAGGTAAGAAGAACACAGCAATAACATCTACAGTGGTGATTTGTATTTCAAAGAAAACTGATGAGGAAATGTTGCATGAACATTTTCAATAGTCTGACCATATGCTGTAAAGAAAATATGTTTCAGGAGTCATATCTGTAAAACATATAAAATATCAATGTTTATTATAGCAACAATATGTAAGAATTCAGTTTGGTGTGCTTCGGCACCAAGTGGCAACCTCTGGTGTTGAAAAATGAAGCCAATGCGAAAGTGCAAAATCCTGCAGTTCCTCCAGTGTCCACTAGAGGCTGGGTCCAGGAACACCAGAAGTCACAGACACATGACTGGCGAAAAAGAAGTTTTTACAGCATACTGGCACACACTGTACGGGGGTTCTTTTTTTTTTAAACAGCTCCGTTTTGATTTTATGACACAACGTGTTACCCATAATTAGGAGCGTAGCTGACATGATTGACAGATTATTTTGACACAATATTTGACCCTTAAATACATAAAACTGTTAGAAGTAACTTGTGTTAACAGTGTGATTGTTGAACTCGTTGCTCCCAGTTTTGCTGTCTGTTAACGTTGTGATGATCCGCAGCAGCAGTGACAGGAAAAGGCTGTTAAATATGACGGTGATGAAGAGATTTAGTTAATCTGTCCTTCATGTGGGTCAAACAGAGAGCCGCAGGTGTCTGCTCAGCACAAATTAAAATGACACAAAACACTCAAATACTGAAAACACACAAACAAACACAGCTGGGGGCGGAGTCTTGAGAGATCAGGAGTCTGTCTTTAGAGAAAAAAGAGCAAGTTTGTGTTTAATTCATAAAAACGGACAATCCACGATGTTACAGCATTTCTGATTGTCAAAAACAATAACCAAACTGTTGTTAGGCCACACCTCCTCCATACTGAAGCCTCCGCTCTCCTCCAGCGACACACCTCCAACCCCCCCTCCCCTTGGGTTCACACAAAGGAGTCAAGCACAAGCGGCGGACAAAATTGTCCACAACTGCAATCACCTGTGTCCTGCTTTGTTGTGTTAGCATGCTAATGTTAGCGCTCTTTAGTTAGCTCGTAGCTTCACATTGCACATAAATTGACACAGAATGAGCGTGATCTAAAAACTCTTACGTGACATCCAAATAATCAGTGAGTATGTTTTTCTTCTTCTCTCTAGTTCTTGACTAAAACAGCTTTTATACACAAGGGGAGGAGCCGGCCATCCCGTCCATGTAAACACGGCTCTGACAACAACACAGCCAGCGGGACTTGAGCTTCTCCCTCATTGTAGACAGTCATGACTCAGAGACACATTTACACAGGAGAGACTTGATCTCTGATATATATTTATGTGGAACATGTCGCACATTCTTCCTTTAAAGAAAACTCCACACAGCTCAGCTGACAAGTCAAAAGTAATATCCACCTTGTGACGTCAAACATTCCACCTTTTTACCGTTCCCTTTAGCTGCTTTTATTTACTTTTCAATCTGTAATGAACATTTTCAAGTACATGTTGACACGGTGCAGCTGGCTGTTAATTAAAGTGCCTGTGTGGCATTTGGCCCATGAGGATTTTTTGTTCTTTACAGTCTACAAATACTGAGGTATGTTTTTTGGTCCATACCGACAAACAGATTAATGTACCGCTTGCTTGATAAAACCCTTTTTCTCTCAGTCCCTCAAACTGCCGCTCACACAGAAACAACCAGCGTTCATGAATCCTTCCATGTGGCGTTCAGTTCCCCACAGATTTATTGTGAAGTCTCCTATCTCAGCTCCGGCTTTTAACAAAGGAGCTCAACGGCAAAGAGAGCTTTACAAATTATATATAACACTCCAAAAAAATACTCTTTTAGAGTGGGGTGGGACACTAACTCTTTTTTTTACTTTATACCACTCTGTGACTTGCAAAATAAACGTCTATATTCTAAATGATCAGTTCATCACACATGGACAGTACAGAGGTTTCAGTGTTCAGATATTTATCATCTTTATAACTGTTGTGTCTTTCCATCAGTCACCAGATTCCAACTAAAATGCCCAAAATTAATCCTCCATCAAATCACCTCTAAATCTAATCATCTGGTCCTCGGTGCTGCAGCAGATTTAAACCCAATCTGACCCTGGACACCAACAAAGACAGACGAATCACAGCCATCATCTCATTCTGTGAGCTACAACCAACTGAAAGAAGTACGGATGGTCAGCAGTCGAAAGAATGACCCACAGTTATGTAACTGAAATGATAAGTCTGTCTCAGATATGAGCGACAGAAGCAGAGAGGTCGGAGGAGCCAGCGTTGAAGGTAAAGCGAAGATATCTCATTTTTTGCCTTTTTTTGTCCTATGTACAAAATAACCAGAAGGAATTATTCATGTTTTATGTGGCTGCCTGATCAGTGTTGATGCACACTGAATCTTATTGGATCAATTCAATCTTCAGTGCATGCTACACTGAAAGAGAAGCTTAGTTGGTTGAGCCATGCAACTTGAAAGTAGTGCCTTCATGTACCAGAATGCATTTCATATATGCACCTGCATCAGGAGCTCTGTTTCTTCGGCGTTACGTCACACAGACAAAATGTATCCTCCAGTAAATTAACCAAATGAGCCAATGAGTGCGTGATGATACAGAACAGAATAAGAAAGATCCGCTTTCTTTAAGGCTAAGCCACTCGCTCTGTTGATCCAAACATCCGTCTAATCTCTTCAACCTCTGGACACATTTACATTCACAAAAACTTCAGTTGTAGGCAGGGGCGGGCGTGTCCACACTTTTTTGACTTGGGTGGCCCACCTGGGCAATTAGGCTGAATAGGCAAATTTTCCAATCACAGATTTTGGATTTTGGGGTGGCACCTGGGGTGGCCAATTAGATTTGAAGGAGGGCCCATACCCTTCCTGGCCCCCTCTCTGGACATGCCCCTGGTCGTAGGTTCAGTCAGGTATAACAAAAACATATCCATACATATAATCTTGCAGGGAAGGTTTGTAAAGATTCCGCTGTAATGTTTGAAATGTAAAAGTCCTGAAAACAAAAACTGCAATACTTTATTTCGAGCTGTTTGTAGTTTCTTTACAGGGGCGCGAGATGGCCTAGCGGTTATGTGGTGTGCACCATGTATGGAGGCTATAGTCCTCGTTGCAGCGGCGGTGGGTTTGAATCGGACCGTGGCCCTTTTCTGCATGACATCCTTCACTCTGTCCTCCCAGCGTTCCCTGACTCTTTTCAGCTGTCTTATCTAATAAAGGCAAAAAGGCTGACAAAAACCCTTTAAAAAAAGTCTCTTTACACAGTCGTAGGGTGAGTATTGTTATCATTTTTGTGACTATACAAGATGGCTGTCACTGTTCAGTCCTCTGTCGGTGTGTCAAGTGTTGAATGTGGGTCAGAGTAGAAGGTGACCGGGCTAACCAGGGCTAACCAGGGCTAACAGGGCGTGTCTGTTGGCCCGGGCCCAGGCGAGCCGAGCTGGTCTCACAGATGGTGATGGAGGAGGGAGAGTTTTACCCTGCAGCTGCAGAAAGTGACGGCTGCACCACAGCTTCATAATAATGAGGTTATTTGACTAAGTGAGCGAGCACAACAGAAGGAAGGCAACAGAACCATCGGGACTGACAGTCTTGGTGAATTCTGGGAAATGCAGTTTGAAATGTGAACAAAGGAAACGATACAGAGAAGGGTTTGAAAGAAAAACACTTTCGTTAGGTTGAGAGTCTCAACGCGCTTTTAACACGGCAGGTCACACCTACACATTCGCACACTGATGGCAGAGGCTGCTTCGTAAGGTGATCAGTATTAACTCATCCATTCATACACATTCAAATGCCAAAGCAGCGGGAGCCACTAAATGTGGAGTAAAGCCGTCTGCGAGGACCCTTTACAAGGGTTAATTTAAGACATCGCTTATAAAAACTGCGGCGCAGTTACCACCAACTCTCAACAGATGGTTTGTGCTTCACTTTAACTGCTTGTGGCGAATTGGAGTATTTTTTGCAATGAGGCTTATTTGACCAGAAAGGGGCCAATTTCCCCCCTAATTACTGCATAATGGCTCATTTAAATATGCACAACCAGGAGATGTGCAGGATCTCATCCATAACTAGATAATGTTTATCAAAGTACTTTAACTTTCAACTTATTTGTACACACTTTAGGAATATGACGCTTTTGAAAATACTCCAATAATTGTCTTTACAATAAACAAGATCACAAAGGTAGATAAATGCAGAGTGTTTCTTTTGCAGAGTTTAAAGGGTTAAAGCAGTAGTAATGTTGGCACGTGGCATCAGCTGATTTGTGGACACAAACAGAGAAGAGCAGATTTGAGCATCAGAGTCCTGAGGGACAGCTACCATCAGCTGACACAAACTTAGTCCCTCAGGATGGTCGTGACAACAAAATGCACTCTGGGAATTTACTGTCGTCATTTATCTGGAACATGGCCATCCAGGATCGTAGGTCTGTAGGCTATAAATAGATCAAATGTTCACTCAATAATTAATGCGAGAATGTTTTAAGATGAAACTTTTTGATTACTCTTTTAGAAAAGTTCCACATCTACCTCCAGAGAGAATTAAATGGAAGCGTAAAACAAAGACAGGTGGCACAAAAAAAAACTAGAACATCAACTTCTCCCTTTAAGTTTGATTTGTGGTCCTCTAAAGAGAACCCAGAGCCTTGTGCACATGTGACTAATATGACAAAAAGCTTGTAGCAAAACATTAATATTTGACGCATTGGGGTGACAGAGTGTTTGGGTAAACTTTCAAACCTGAAAGAAAAATCAAAAAAGATCCCCTTTGGGTGCTGGATCCCAAAAACACGAAAGGTATGGAAAGCAAAACAAGATCGGCACGCCAAAAAGCTCCCGTTTGAAAGATTTATTAAGTGACTTTTCGAGCAAACATGCTCCTCAGACTTGAAGGCGTAACTTGTGAGTTGCCATCTTAAATACACATAGACACACACGTGACCCACAAGCTTTCAAACCTTACAGACCGGTGTGTTGGTTGTTACAATCTGAAACTCAGCAGCCGAATGCTTTAATGTTTCTATCATGATAAAGTTTCTAAATGTAGTATGGGAGGTAGAGCGTTCAGTTATCAGGCTCTGTTCCTTTGGAATCATCTACCAGCCATGTACCTTTAAGAGTAAGCTTAAACCTTCTTTTTTGATAAAGCGTGTAGTTAGGGCTGGCTCAGGCTTGGACCAGCTTCTAGTTATGCTGCTATAGGCTTAGACTGCTGGTGACCCTGTCCTCTCTCTCTCTGTGTGCATTCACATCATATTACTGCATGTCACTATCTGTAAATCTTCCTGTACCATTTAAGTTAATATGAAACATCAAAAAAGACTCGCACATCCCTCAGTGGGTGCTGGACCCAAAAAACACGAATCGAGCGAACATGCTCTGTTGGCCCGAAACGTCACTTATTAATAAATCCTTATAACGGGAGCTTCAAGGTGTGCAGATCTTGTTTTGCTTCTCTTTACCATTTATGTTACTAACCACATATCTTCCTCTGAGCTCTTGAGCTCCCTTGTCTTGTAGGTTTTTCTAGATCAGTGGTTCTCAACTTATCTCGCCTCAGGACCCACCACCAATATTTTCCTACCAGTCAAGTTTATTAAATGAAAAATTGTGCTATGTGGACCTCAGGTGGTAGAAAGCTTGTGAAGGAAGAAAGAAAGTGAACAAAACGCAGGTTTCTCTGGATCACTGGTTCTCAACTTGACTTGCCTCAGGACCCACCAAAAGCTCTTACAGGCTTATTGACACAAGGTTTTTACCAGGACTTTTGACCCACTTCAATCTGTTTTGTTCATTGCTGCTTCTCTGTTTGTCTCTCTCTATCTATTTTTTTCTGGGAACCCAGCACAGTCTCTGCAGAAGTCTCTTCAACATGAGTCTGGTTTCTGTCAGTTAAAATAAAGATTTTCCTCACCCCTGTAACTTTGCTAAATGTTGCTTAGTGCTGAGCTCATGGTGGATTAATGTGGGATCTTTGTAAATAACATAACAAAGAGTACAGTCTAGACCTCCTCTTGTGAAGTGTGTACAAATAAAGATCGATTACTGATCTGATTGGAAAGCTGTAACCATGAGACACTTTCAACCTTGAAGTCCTGTACGTGGAAAAAGCCGACACCTGCATATTAGAGGGTTAAATCAGTTTACCAGCTCATGTGATAAGTGTCCTCTGCAGCAGGTGGCTGATTCTCAGAGCTGAGATCCAGTAACAGAAGTGAGGATACTTACGTCTCCGGTGGGATCTTCATCTGAGCCTCAGCTGTAATCCATAGGAAGAGAAATCCCAGAATCCCCAGTAGGGTCTTCCTTCCCAGCGTCCTGCCCTCCATCCTGCATCCAGCTCCCGACATTTCCCACAGTCTAAAACCTTGGAGGTTGTTTTTACAAACTGGAATCAGCTGTGAAAGTTGAAGAGGATCATAAAGAGTCTGTAGGAAAAGGTTTCCTCATGATGGCTAAAGCGAGCTGAAGATAACAGCCACAGTGGTGGGCTTCAGATCCTGAATGTTCTTCTTCATGTCCTGATAAACCCGTCCTGCTGCCGGCATCGTCTCTCCACCTCTGCTTCTAGCTTGTCATCTTCAAGGAAACTTCCAGAAGATAAGTTTAACTTGAAAGTCATGCAAAACTAACTGATGAAGCAGTTAAGGCAAATTTGGTGCAAGAAACCAAAAAACTTTAGTTGAAAATAGGTCCTTCAAAGAGACTCCACAGGAACAGTTTTCTCTGCACCTGCTCCAGGTTGTTCCAGGCTTTCTTCAACTTTGCTCCTCATAAATCCAGGACCTAAAAGTGGGTTAATTTCTCCACCTTGCAGGCGTTCAGGAGGGCATAGAGCCGGCAGTCTGCAGCAGATTTTGCAGCCACTCGGCTCCACTGTCACCCAATTTGCATCGTAATCCACTTGGATTAAAAACTGCTCTTCCCCATGGAGAGAGAGAGAGAGAGAGAGAGAGAAGGAGAGAGAGAAAAGGAGGGAGGGATTGGAGCAGGGGATTGGACAAGGTCTCTGTTTTATCTAAGAGGATTAGAGTGATTTGTGGAGACAGACTCCTCTCTGACCAATCAGAGCAGCCGGAAGAAGAAGAATAAAAAAAACTCTGAGGTTTGGGGAGAAAGGAGCGAGCGGTGATATGATGCCCTGAAACGCACAGACGTCTCATGCTGATCGTTGTGACGTGTGTGTGGACGTTTTCAACAACCAGCAGGTGTCCATTACCATGTCTGACCCTAGGGTTGTCACGGTACCAGAATCTTAAACTTCAGAAGGATTCTAGAAGAAAATCAAAAAATATTGATATCTGTTTGGATAGCAAGGCAACTAAAGTAGAAGTCTCAGTCACCCCAGATTTGGTAATTTCTTGTTTTTGATCACCAAGAATTGCAGGAAGACCAAACATGCCACTGATATTGGTCAATTTAGACATTGTGCATAAGTTTGCCTGGGTTAGGGTAAGAAAGAGAGAGTGTATGGTTTTAAGAAGGCTGTGCATGAATAAGGACGGTGGTGGTTGTGGGGATGACACAGTCCGATGGTGGTGGCTGGGCGTCAGGGATGCCAGGTGGTAGTAGTGCCAGATCACCTCGCAGAAGGTTGGGGGGGCTCCGTCTACTCAAGAGCCCGGCCTCTGCTGCCGGGACAAGGCCTCCGGGGCATATGGTCTTAAAAAGTCGAACCCCCTACCTTCCGGTTGAGAGACGATCGACTCTACCACTGAGCCACAGCCGCCACCAAGGAGAAACACTGTGTTTGGAGTCAATTAATCACTTGATTCAAATTAAGGATTTGTTTGTGTCTGACATTTTAAGCCGCTCTGAGTCAGTTTGAGTCCAGCTTCTTAAACTCTTAAAGTTATGAATCTAAAGACCTCCACAGTATCTTATCCCTGTGTGTCAGATCACCTAACATTTCAGTTCAGATGTCCCAGTCCCCCTGAACTCAGTGCAGCAGTTTGAAGGTCTCACACTTCATGAATCATTGATCAGTCACCAGAATAACCACCGAGTGATCGATCGATCGACAAGAGAAGATGTGATCCTGCCGCGCTCTGACCGAGCACGCTGCATTACAACGTTCACACGCTGTGATACAGCACCGAGCGCAGACACACTAAGACTGAGATTTATCTGTTCAAAGAGGAGTAACACTAAAGAGCATCAAATATGAGAGACATACCAAACAACTTTAAGTGCAACAACAAACCATTGTGAGGGTTAAAATCAAAGAAAATGTACCTGAAAAAGGATAAAAAGAGGTGTTAGGGGTCAAAGTGCGAGCTGTAATCTTGTCTTTAAAAGTGCACGGTGTAGTTTCAGGTTACAGATAAGAATAGCCGAGGCAGAGACACGTCAGCAGAATACCTGAGGGATTTGACTGACTAGATGGGGGTCACAGGTGCTTTGCCGAGGCAGCGGCAACACAACATGAAAAGTCTTTTTATTATGAGTAGTGTAAAAATACTTTCAGCACCTTGTAAAAATGTAACATAAGCCGGCCAAATTAGACTGTGGTGGGACAAGTTAGACTGTGGTGGGACAGGTTAGACTGTGGTGGGACAGGTTAGACTGTGGTGGGACAGATTAGACTGTGGTGGGACAAGTTAGACTGTGGTGGGACAGATTAGACTGTGGTGGGACAGGTTAGACTGTGGTGGGACAGGTTAGACTGTGGTGGGACAGATTAGACTGTGGTGGGACAGATTAGACTGTGGTGGGACAGGTTAGACTGTGGTGGGACAGATTAGACTGTGGTGGGACAGGTTAGACTGTGGTGGGACAGGTTAGTCTGTGGTGGGACAGATTAGACTGTGGTGGGACAGATTAGACTGTGGTGGGACAGGTTAGACTGTGGTGGGACAGGTTAGACTGAGGTGGGACAGGTTAGTCTGTGGTGGGACAGGTTAGACGGTGGGGGGACAGGTTAGACTGTGGTGGGACAGGTTAGACTGAGGTGGGACAGATTAGACGGTGGTGGGACAGATTAGACTGTGGTGGGACAGATTAGACTGTGGTGGGACAGGTTAGACTGAGGTGGGACAGATTAGACTGTGGTGGGACAGATTAGACTGTGGTGGGACAGATTAGACGGTGGTGGGACAGGTTAGACTGTGGTGGGACAGATTAGACTGTGGTGGGACAGGTTAGACGGTGGCGAGCCGGCACAGTTTGGGCAATTAATGGGAAACACTGAATGAACATATTAAAATGCTGTACTCCACATGGTATGAATATTGTGCTCCACTTTTCCTCCTGCAGAATCTCTAAGGGGATTTTAAACAGACTCTCAGCAGAGAACACCTCTCCCTCTGGATGGGTCAACAGCTCCCTCTAGTGTTCAAACAGAGCGATTACAATTGTGTTCTGCAGAAGAAAACGTAACTCTTTACTGCCTCCTGGTGGACAAAGTAGGTAAAGAGGACTCTGCTTCTGAAGGAACAGAATCAAAGTCACAGCTGAACACCAACCTCGTTTCAATGGCCTTGAATTCAGGCTGACCTTTTTTTAAAACTTTATTTAACCAGGAAAGAAACTCATTGAGATTAAAAATCTCTTTTTCAAGAGCGTCCTGGCCGAGACGGGCAGCGGTACAATTTACAGAGTTTTACACAAACAACGAGCTGTCACATACTAATACGAAAAAATACATCACAAGACACAAATAACAAGTTTGAACAAGATCATCCACAAACAGATCAGGGAGAACATCCACAGCCAGAAGTGTCCGCCTCCAAGTCATTTAACATCCCCTTCAAAGCATCCAATGAGAGCAGCTCGTTAAGTCTCACCTCTTCTTGTGATTCCTTCAGAGTAAAGGGAGCAGCAAACTTAAACGCCTTTTTCCCCAGTTCAGTTCTTACTTTGGAAACAGACGGAGAGAAAAGATCCTGGGATCGAAGACGATAAGTCCCTGTACTCGTCTGCTTCGTGTAGTTCAACAGAATCACAATCTGAACTAAAGAGTGGAGAAGAACATACTGGAGAACAGAGAACATAATGCAGCAGGTTCATTAGAGCACGGAGATCGTAGAGGTGGCGTGCAGACACTCTATGCACCGTGCAGCAGTCACAGGATATAAACATCACTCCCCCCTCCCATTGGCTCGAGGTGAATTCTCTGCAGAATATCCTGCTGCGTTCTAGGGGGCTGGAGGAGAAACTCTCTATAAAGTCAGGGGGAAATGTGGCTGTTTGTGTTCACACATGAAGCTCATCCTGCAAATACTTTTTAGTAGTAAATAATTTTTCAGGAGTTTTCAGCAAGTGTGAAAGTCCTATAAGTTGAGTGATTGTCACCTTTTACAGTGCATGCCTGCAAGTTCTGAAACTACCACTACCTAATCAAAACGTTTAATTTTACTAGAACCTTATCCAAGTTCAAAATTCTGTTTTCTGACGGCCCTAACTCACACATCTGGGTAGAAAATGTTTAATATGCATGTTTGTGTGTCTCTCTATGACTCCTGCTGCTGAGGACAGACGTTATGAAACATAAAGTTCAACATTTTTATGATCCTCACAGCAGCACATTCTTCACTCGGACTTCTCAGAGCTGTGTGTGTGTGTGTGTGTGTGTGTGTGTGTGTGTGTGTGTGTGTGTGTGTGTGAGATATGTAAGGTGCTGATGAGGTGGGTTCCAGGTACTCAGGGTGTCATGGAGCTGATGGAGGATCTGGTAACAGTGAGGTTTCAGTGTCAGAGCTGAGAGTAAATCACACAGTTTAGAGGGCTTCTCTGACACACCCACCATACCACACACACACACACACACACACACACACACACACACACACACACACACACACACACACACACACACACACACACACACACACACACACACACACACACACACACACACACACACACACACTTTACTTTCTGCTTCAATCTTGAAAATAATGATAAGTTCTTCTGCTGAGGAGGAGACGAGCTCAGCAAAGAAGAATAGGACACACACAGCACTGCTATCACATTCAGAGTTTAGGCTCTTCCAGGAGCAGTTAATTATTCTTTCTGGATTTAATATTTTATGCTCTTTCCCAGCTTCGCTGTGCAGAAGTTTTGTTTGAACATAATTAAAGGCCCTTCTCGCATTGATGCGTCTCCCAAAAAGGCAGGGTCATTTTATAGACGGAAGTAAAAAGCAGCTATTCATTTAAGTTTTTGGATCTCTCCCTCCTCCCCTCAGAGCAGCACGCTGTCATAGACGTGCTGTTTTATGACATGGTTTGTAAATTAAGATTAATCAGAAGGGTGGCCGTCACTAATAAAGGCAGGCGGAGTTTATAGATTAAAAGAAATGAAAGACTGTGCTTGAATGTTCCTCTTTAAGAGCTCCCTCTCAGGATGTGTAAGACCCCCCACCTCCCCCACCTCCCTCCCTCCTCTTCTGCAGTTGTACATAACTGTGACACCTGAGTTGTGTGTTTGAAGTGAAAGATCATCATGAGGGCTCCTCTTCAAACCCCACCCCCCCCCCCAGGTCGAAGGTCAGGAGATGTCCAGAGGAACATGCCAGTTACATAACCTTTTCACACACACGCACGCACGCACGCACGCACACACACACACACACACACACACACACACACACACACACACACACACACACACACACACACACACACACACACACACACACACACACACACACACACACACACACACACACACACACACACACACACACACACACACACACACACACACGAAACCAGGTCAGAAGGACCAACATGTTTTTTTCAACAGGGTGTAATCAAGTTTTTTTCTGTTGTGAAGTTGAACATGGAGCTCTACAGGGATTTACTCCCATTGGAGGCAGCTTCAAGTGGCCACGTGAGGAACAGCGCGAGTTAATTTGTGATACGAACTACTTCGAACGAGTGTAGAATATGACACATAACATTCAAACACATTTTAACACCCCCCACCCCGCGCTGCACAGATACAAAACTTGACTTAACTTTACTGTTGCAATAATGAACCTAAAACCAAACAGCCTGTTGACAATCCGAAAGGTCTGATTTTATTTTGAATATTATTCGCCAGAACACAGGTCCTTGGACTTGATTGGGATCGAGTGCAGCTCTCTTTATTCACAATATTACCTTCTGATGAGAACTACCGTTCAGAGTGAACAGCGGTTCGCGGTACACACAAATATTTGCGGGTTTGTAGCGACCCTGTGTCTGTCCATCAAAGCAGTGAGCTGCTGTCTGCAGAGAGACGAGTCTCCCTCGTTAGTTTGCATCTCCTGAATCGCTCTCTGGCCTCAACATTACACTTTCTTCATTTACTGAGGTCAATAGAGCATGCAACGGTCAAGTTACACTGACAGCGCCCTCTGCTGGATCAAACTGCAAACTACTTCAGGCGGCCTGATAGACTGAACAGCTCATTACATTTTGAATGTGAACTTTCTCCCCCAGTTTTGAATGAATGTTTGAACTTTGAATAAATAATGACATCCCTGCAGCAGTTCAGTGAAGTCATCACCAAGACGAAATATTTGATCCTTAGTTTTTATTCTGCCACTGAGAATAAGAGATGTCAACAAAAGGTAAAAAACAATATTTAGAGTTTTATGTTAACATCAGGACGATGAACTGGTCTGATGTGTTTTCTTCTTCTCTGCAGTGTTTTGTGCGTTTGTGCATCTCTACAGAGCAAACAGCTGCTGAGCTCTCAAAGTCCAGTCCATCATCCTCAGCCTCATGTTAACACACCAGCACACGCATGATCACTGCTGTGTGTGTGTGTGTGTGTGTGTGTGTGTGTGTGTGTGTGTGTGTGTGTGTGTGTGTGTGTGTGTGTGTGAAGATATGGAGGGCTTAACCAGCCTGAAGCACAACAATGGTCGTATTCAGGAGGACATTGCCCCGCGTGGCCTGGCGTGGATGGAGGGTTATGGGGGGTTTTGGTAGGGGGGTTGATGGGGATGTTTTTTGAGGGGGGGAGGGGGGCTGGGTTGTTATGCATTGAGACTCTGAGCCCTGCAGCTGTTGCCTGGCACGCTCCGGCCTCGGGGAGAACCAACAGCTCACGTCAGTGCCAAGTGTCCTGGTGCGGCCGATGGCGGGGGCCTCTGTCATCGTGGGGCATCTGGAGGGGTCTAAAGTGAATGGGGGGGTGCAACGGCCAACACCGCAACACCACTCGAGCGCCCCACACCTCTCCCTCCCTCCCTCACCCCTGGGCTGCATGTCACCCAGCTGCTTCACCCTCTGATGCCCTGTAACACGGAACGTGTCACGGTTCGAGCGTCGAGCCGTTTATGCCGCTCACACTCGATCTGTCGTCAAAACCAGCAGCTGTCAATCTTTATCGCAAAGCAGGCGAGTCATCGACCAGCGAATACACAGAGGACTTAACCTCCACTGGAGCTGAATTCATAAGAGCAGCAGACACCAAAACCTCGGTCTTCTAAAAACTGACTACAAGCTATTACTCACTCTTCATAAACAGACTTAAAATCATTTTTATTTGTTATTTGAGGTCATGAAAACAAAAATTAAAAGACGTCAACATGACAGAAAGCATCTCTGTCAAGAAAAACAAGAGGTAGGAGAACTGGGATGGAGACCAAATAGGACTGTGTTTGTTATCAACTCATTACATTGAGGAAAAAAAAGGATTATTAGCTCAGAACCCAAGATTTAAAATATCTGTGTATCTCCAAATTCAGATATTTTGAATCAGATAAATGCCAACTTTAACAATCACAACGTTTGGACTCTTCATCAGGTCATTTGAGTTTTCTCTGCACCTTTTTATAAGGAGTATGCACATCCAACTATCTCATGAATTATGTTCGTAGGACGACAAACTATCACTTAACAAGAATAAATCCTGCACACTACTCTTGTTAAGCATCACCAGTTTATTAGAAAAAATCACAACGTTTCTGTCCCTCTTTGTCAAGGTCACTCTGCACCAACACGACGTCTGTAAAACCCGCCTACTTCAAAAAGAAAAAATGTACCCTTTAAGAAAACCTTATTCACACATGAAAACTGCACTTTTTGGATCTTTTGTTTCCTTAAAGCCTTCATGAGAATCTTTGCAGTTGTGTGTTTTAAAGGGAAAATGATATCGAAGCAAAAATGGCTTCCCAAAATTTGAGTGAAGACCATGCAAACATTTTAAAGTGTTTACATCACGCCAAAGGAAGACAGCAAGCGAGGCAGAGAGCAATGCATCCTGGTACATGTAGGCTCTGCCTGCACAGCTCTCAGAGGAGGAGAACTGTACAGCTCACGATATGCTTTAAAAAGTACAGATGTGTACGTCAACTAAACAGTTCAACGTCATCACTCTCACTCGTCGGTTAAACGATTTATTTATTGCTATTCAGGCCTTCAGTGCCGGTCAAAGTTTTGCTTAAACTGCAGCCAAGCCGCTTAGCTGTAGCTCTGGTTAATGGGCCTGCCCTCCTCGCTCTACAGCCTGGATGTAAACAAGCACAGTGAACTGTTAGCATGTGGGAGCAGCGTGGTTCGACAGTATTTTGATCTATTGGAGATAAAGTTGTATGTAGGCTGCGTCAGGTTAAAACTGGCTTATCAACCTGAGCAATGCGTAACCACGTTTAGCCCGAGCATGAGGATGTTAAGCTGCAGGAAGGACCGAAGACTGTTGGTGTAAGCAATGCTAACGTTAGCCACAATCTGCAAACCAAATCACATCAATTTTGGCTTTTGTCTGAGTGTTTTCTCATCTTCAGCCTAAACGTTTAACAGGAAATCATTGGACTGGGAACATCCCTGTTTGAAAGATGGACCTGAGGAGGTCACGAGATGAAAAGTTACAGAATCACTGAAACCAAAGGGCCATAAGCAGATTCAAATATTCTGAAGGCTTATTAGTATAATAAAATATAAATGCTTTAATGTATCAACATGCCGTCTCTGTGTTTGGGTACACGGAGGAAACATTAAACCATTACAACCAGTAAACCATGAGCTGTGGGTCACTGTGCACTTAATCCTGTCCAGACTGGTTCCTGACAGGATTTACTCCACACGCACACACACACACACACACACACACACACACACACACACACACACACACACACACACACACACACACACACACACACACACACACACACACACACACACACACACACACACACACACACACACACACAGACACACACACACACACACGCACACACAGCTTTACTAAGGCCTTAGATAAAAATAACTGAGGAGTCAGGTTGAGTCTAATTTATTTATAGGAGAATTACAGCGATGCAAAACAGTGAGCAACATTCAACAAACTATTTAACAGAATAAAAACATCAGCCGCTTGTATCTGCACTCTTACTCGTTCAGTCACTACCTACAGTATATCTCACGATCACAGGTGAGGGTTGGAACGAAGATCGATCAGCAAATCAAGAGCTTTGTCTTCAGGCTCAGCTCCCTCTACACCTCACTGCACGCTGTGTTTGGTTTTTATATCGAAATAAGATGTTTATCTGGACTGGTGTAAAGAGATTTTTTAACAGTGTTGTTGTCAACAAAGATCATACCCAATAACCTCTCAACATATATTTAAACTGTTAGACCTTTTTAATGAGCCTGGGACGCTATGAAGAGATGTCAATCAGAACAGTTGAACATTCAAGTTGCTTTGAGTTCTCATTGTTGCTGAAAACCTCAAAATGTGATTGAAGCTGCAGATCGTAGAAGGTGTTAGCAGCCAAGATCACAACATTTTAAAACCAGCAAAAGGATATTTCTTGTCAGATGCATCTTGGGAGTCGTGGTTTACTTTTTGTATAAAGTTTTACTGAACACAAGATTTGTACCTTTAACGTTTTCACCAAAGAAACAGATGTTTGATAAAGCAGCTGTTCATGATTTTACTTAAGAGCCAACCACAAAAATGTAAAACCATCCAAGCCACAGAAGTGTTTGAACTGTTTGTCATCGAGTATTGTCTTAGAGGAGAATTACTTTCACTTTAAAGTCCGGGAGTGTCTGAGCCAGCTCCTCCAACTGAAACTCAAGAGGCTGCACTGTTCCTCCTCTTTTTGTCCGTAAGACATCATCATTTATGAAATAAAAAATAGGCCAAAAATGGAAATAAAAAACAGAACACGACAAAGGCAAGGGACAGAAACACCAGAGGAAAATATATCTCTGTGCGTACGACCTCTTCAGTGGTGTAGCTGTGGTCGTTGGCCTTTTGCACATGCTCCTCGGCTTACTGGCTGATCCCTCCACGTCTTACATCACTGCCGTCCGTATCGTGTTGCTCAAAAAGTTGAAATATTCGCGGTGACATCTGCTCAATTAAAAATCCTCATCGATCTGTGCCAAACCGCGAGTGCAGAGGTTTAAACTGCCGCCCTCCTCCTCCTCCCGCTGCACCACGTCTTGTTCTCTGTTCTCGCTGAAGAGCGGCGCTCGGCTCACAGTTGGTTTATTATTTATCTGCCGGCGTCGGGCCAACAGTTGCTCTTCAGCCTCTTGTCCTCTCTGAAGCCCTGAGCTGACACCTGGAGCTGTCACTTCACTTTAGTGCTGCTGCTGCTGCTGCTGCCCAAAACTCTGGAAACACGATGAGCTGATTTCAACGTGCTGCAGCGTTTAGAAACTTTCAAGTCTCTCTTATTTGTCAATATGACTCGTGCAAATCTTCATGTACAGGTTCATTATTTCTGTGTGCAGCATGATTCCTTTGCAGGAAGTGGACATCCAGTAAAACGACCTCAACATGATGTCTCCATAAATGAACACCTTTAATGTTGATAAGCCGGACATTTTGACTTGATAAAGTTAGTTTTAAAACTATAATGGATCAAACAGCAGAATAACAGCCAGATAGTCTGCAGTTTTTTCAGGTCGATTTGTCCAGGTGTCAACAGGATGTTTTAAAACTCGTTAAAACTGTTAACAGAGTGTTTCATTTCAGAAATCAAAGCCTTACATGTGCTCTCACGCATACACAGTAAAAGCCAATTTCTGCAAAGTCCGTGCGCTAAGGTCTGTCAGCGCTGCACAGTACGCCGCTGCTCGCTGCCAATCTACACAATGCTCCAGTTTCCACAGCAAGCGCTGCCGTCCATCACTGGACGCTCTGCTCCGTTTCATTTCTCTCGACGGAGAGCATACAGCAGCTATTCTGAAACTAGGGACGTTAATGATTAATAGATTAATCGTCGTTAATAAAAAAATTGATTAACCGACAGTCTGTTTACAATTTTACCGGCGGTCATATGTCATACCATTTTACACCAAAAGAGGGCGTCCTTCATCATTGCACCTCAGAAAAACTACTCTTATGGAAGAAGCAGTACTGAGAAAAGTGAGGCAAAAATGAAGCCTGTTTTCTGCAGCTGGACTTATTGGGAATAGACACGACTCATAGACGTGCTCAACTTTCTGTTTTATTAGTTTACATTTTTTGTATTGAATGAATTCATGTTTCAAGTAAATCTTGTGCTGCTATAATGGTTTCAATAAAACATAAACTAAGAAAAAGACGTTTTATAACTCTTTCATTTTTAATTATTAATCCAAAATTGATTGTTGACGTGTTCAACTATCGGTTAAGAAAAGTGACTGAAACTTGCAACCCTATATGACACTAAGGTCTTATTCTTCGACTAACATGAGGACAAGAGGAGCATCATGTCTTGTATTGAGAGGATTTCTTAAGTTGTCGTGTTTCACATTGTTTTCAACAGAAGCAAACGTTCCAGTGGATAAAGCCAAGAGAGAACTCGACTGAAGCCGCTTCATCTAAAATGTCACGGTGAGCCTTTGGTTGATTGTTGGATTTGATACAACTCGGTGGAAAGTGTGTTTGAATAAATCGGTTTGAAACCTCCAACCGTGTTTTTGTTTGTGTTTGAGGATTTGTTGGTCCTGACCTGGGAGAAAAGGTCACGCTACCTCTGACGATTCGATGAGCTTTAACATCAATAACTTCAGCAGTTGCTCGTCTGTTAAAGCTTAAACATCATCCCTTAGACGCCAACTTCTCCTCACCCAGTCTACCTGATCCTCATATCCACCTTCGTAAAGCCTCCAAACAGACTCGCAGTAAAGATCGGGGCCCTCCATCAAACCGAGGCCACTCGCCCACCGTCTCCCTGTGAGGTCCCCAGTAAACCCGTCCTCGTGGCGGCCCGTGGCACGGCCACTTGCCTTTCACGTTAAAACACTTGTTAAAAAGCCTGTTATCTTTGGACTCACCTCACAAACATGCACACACACACACACACACACACACACACACACACACACGCAGATGGTTTTCCACTTTTGAAGGTTGAGTTCGATAAACAATCCAGCCGAAAACAAAGAGGTCTCACTGCGGATCGAGACACGGATGTAGTTTCATTCACCTGTTAAAGGAAGTAAAGGGCCGTGTTGTGTTACAGTCGGGTCACATACTGTCTTTACATCTTCAGTCTTCTTCTGTGGTGTTTTTATTTGAATGGAATTCAAAGCAGGGTGGAGGTTTAAGAGGCCGACGCGTGTGGATTGGATTGTTTGTCTGCTAACACGGCTGAAACAAAGTGGTTGAAGTCTCTGACCACATGTTGTGTGTCCTCCTCTTTGTGTTTTTACAGCAGGCTACAAGCTGAATCAGAGGTCAGTCACTCATTGCAGCGCTCAGAGGTGATGATTCAGTTTCACAGTTAAAATGCTTCTGAAGACTCAGGACCTTTAAATGTGAAAACCAGACTGAAGAGTTCTTTAACTATGGCAGATATTTGCATACACTACCTTCTGCAGCAGATACACCAGATATATTAAAGGAGCAATATCTAACTCTGACACTGTCTCTCCCCCCGCCCCCTCCTCTCTAGAGTGGATGCTCACGCAGGTCACCATGTGGTGGACACTGAAGCTTCAGTGTTTATCCGGCTCTGCATCGGTCTGTAAACCTTTCTGCGTTCTAACCTCTCTCCATTTTTCAAAAGCATCTCCAATATTGATCCTAGTTTGAGCACGTTTCTGCTCGTGGAGCTTATTAGAAACATGCAGAGGCTTTTTAGGTCGGGTACAATCACTTCTATCTGAACCAGTTCTCTTGCCAGATTGCATCCTTTGCAACAACAACATCTTTTTTTAAATCAGCCGGAGACATGAAGGAGATGCTGAGAAAAATCTTCACAAAAGAAAAAAAACAGCAGAAAGTTTGAATCATCCTTGTCCTTTCCATCAGAGGTCAGAGGTCACTTCCAGCAGCACAAACATTAACTCCAAAGCAAATCGTGCCTCAAACTTCTGGCACGGCCCCGGCCTCCAGTTCTACCCCTTCAAACTATCAATAAAAGGATCCTGTCTTGGCACGACGCTCAGATTCTGCGGATTGAGCCGACGATTAACACACAACAGGCTCTCAGAGCGGCAGAAATCCCCTCGCTGCCTCACGGTGTCCTGTTACCCCGGACAAATTTCAGGGGTTTTAGCGTCTTCCTGTGGAAATCAATATATTCTCTGCAGTAAAAGATTATTCGCGGTGAAGGTTTGACCAAAGCGAATCCCAAGCTCAGCGGCCACCCGCTGCTGCCGCTGAAAGGCCGTACTTCAAAGTGTGATCATCCTCAGACCTTCAGATTAACCCTCGAAACACGCAGCCACTAACTTTAACTTCTCCCAGTACAGATGTGATATAATCAGAGATTTGTCAGAAGGTATGAGAGTAATCCTGAAGAGGAAGCAGAGCCACCACAGCACCGGGACTGTCAAACCATTCATTTGTTTTCATCCCGATAAATCACAGATTTTTCAAATTCCATTATTTTGCAATTCAAAAATGTCCCCTAATGCTTTTATTTTGTATTTTGTAATGTACTTCCTGCAAGTTTTTTAAAGTGAAATAAGAAAGTCAAAAGCGCTGCAGCGTTTTTTTTTTCCATCACTCTGGCTGCAGGTAGACACTGCAGAGGATCAACTATGATGTGCCTGGGGCGCCGGTATTCTTGTGGTTAGTAAGTCCCTCAAGCGGGCGGCCCGGGTTCAAATCTGACATGTGGCTTCTTCCCTGCATGTCATTCCCCTCTCTCTCTCTCCCTGATTTCGGACTCTATCCGTCCTGTCTCTAAAGGGTTGAAACCTCAGACATTTATTTTGTCCTACCTCTTAAAGATTTAGAGGACGGTACGGAGCGCTCGTCAGACAAACTGGAGTTTGGGGGTCAAACATGCTTGGGCGCGGAGCGGTACAGATTGCCTAGTGTGAGTGCGCCCTTATATTCTTCTGTTGCACTGAGACTCAACTGATGAACGGGCTCTTCTCTGGGATGTTATGAAATGAGGCCGTTTACGTTGCAGATGTGAACGCCGGTAAGTCGTTCAACGCTAACCCCTGGTTTCACAAGAATTAAGAGTAAATTCACATCGGTTTCCAGAGAGATAAAACATCCATCAGACGACAAAAGATGGGTACAGAGTGTCTGTGTATCATCAACAGATGCACTTCAGCATGAACTTGCCATGCGGTGCTTGGCTTTGGTTTTCAGAGATGGGGTAACCCTACGACTATCAAAGAAACGGATAAAGCTACATGGACTATTTGCGGTACACTTATTCATATAAAAGTACTTTCACTTCCTTTTGTATTTAAGTTAAGATGTTTGAGTAAGGCCTCTTGGATCAGTTCAGTAACAAGATGAAAGTAAAGTTGGAGTCCACAATCAGAGAGACAGTAAGAGTTCAGATCTTGGTCCAGGACATGGAGGACCTATGACTGCACGAGGTTAACATGTCCCAGGAGACACACACACACATGCGCACACACACTCACACACACACACACACACACACACACTTCACCAGCCTAATCCCCCCAAAGCAGCAGCTTTAGTGTAATTCACGCTGCAGCTGTCCACTGCTGGAAGAATCGAGAAATTGTCCTGCACATGTTCAGCTGCAGGAACAAATGTCACGGAGCACGGCAAATGAAAAGTCAAGATGGACACAGGAGACACACACACAAACGCACGCCAACGCACACACATATACACTTTTAAGTATACACATGACAGCGATGGCATGATGTGTAGTCGAGGGGGAGGGCAGGTGGAGGC
Organism: Tautogolabrus adspersus; assembly: GCA_020745685.1. Lineage (NCBI taxonomy): Eukaryota > Metazoa > Chordata > Actinopteri > Labriformes > Labridae > Tautogolabrus > Tautogolabrus adspersus. The sequence continues at coordinate 31,966,724 of CM036539.1, read as the reverse complement.
TGCCAGAGGTTTGTGCTGTGGTGTGTGTGTGTGTGTGTGTACACGGGGTTGATGAGGTCGTGTGGCATGTAGTAAGTTGACACCGAAGGCTAAAGTTTTATGACTATTACAGAAAAAATTGTTACTTCTAATCAATTGTTGGATTTTAGGGGTGTGGCGATATCAAAATCTGCCGATACGATCAATTAAAAAAATGATCAATCATCAAATCGTTGCTGCCAAATATCGAAACATAAAAAAAAAGTTCCCTGCCAATTCGACTCCCGCTACCACCACTTCATGACTCCTCCCAGAGTCATTGTAACCAGGAAGTAGCAGCTCTGCAGAAGTTCAAACGTGACGTGGTTTGATCATATAATTCAGGACTGAGTTTACGCTCTACACCTTAAATCTTACACCTCGCTCCTCGTAGGTGTAGAGTCCTCTGTAAAATATGGCCGTCATGGTGATCTGTCCATTTCATCCGTCCAGTAATGGAGTGCTGATAAACTACCTCATGTTTCAGATGAAGTTTTCAAAACTTCGGCTTCAGTTATCACCTGATCATGTCAGCTTTGTCATCGTCTGTTGATTAACGTCGGTGAACAAAAGATATTTTCAGCCGTTAGTCTGTTCTAGTGTTGTAGTACTCAAAATCGGTTTTGGCGACTTTGCCTCAAGATCGGTCACCAGACCACTTTTGAAGGTCTCGGTCTCATTTCGGAATTGAAAGCATTTGTACTCTGTCTTGTCTCGGTCACAGACTGGTTGGACTCTGGATTTTAAATCAAGAGTGGTCAAGACCACCACTGATTATTTCCCATATCATCACTGTGATCAGAAGGAAAACGCCTCTTTCTAAAAGAACAAATAACTTCAATTCATTTGTAGTTTGATTTTTTATCCCTCAGTTACAGCCGCAAACTTCCCAGGGTGACACGCCCGCTGCACACAAGATGATGATTTTTCTGTGATATTTATGCTCTTGGTCTTGACTCAGTGTCGATCCCTAAATGTCTTGGTCTTGGTTCTGTCTCGGGTATGTCTTGGTCCCGGTTAGTGCAGTCTTGACTACAACAGTAGTCTGTTCAGAGACGATTAGAGACGAAACTTTAGAGACCACTAACACCCACACGATGCTTCAGGACACAAGAGTCTCAGCTCAGACTAGATTTCATAAATATACAAGCAAACAGAAAAGTTTCTCTTTCTTTTCTCCTCAAGCTGTTCTGAACCCTAAAAGAAACCTGAAGAGTGTGTGTGTGTGTGTGTGTGTGTGTGTGTGTTACATTCCCAGCGTGTCCGTGGTCTTACTGAGCATTAGACGACACATTAACCAACATGCCACACGACTGAGGAAACAGACTGCAGTGCCTGCCTCGGCCTCAGGGGGGCAACAGTGAGCTGAGAGTCTCTGAGGCTTCAAACACTGATTTATGTTTCTGAAGGTCAAATTAAGAAAAGATAAGATGGAACTTCTAGAAATGAATAGTTGAAATTACTATTAAAAATAGTTAACTTGTGTTGACATGAGGCTTCAACACCCTCTGTGATGACTTGTTGTCATTGTTCAGTTTTACAGTGCTCTCCTAGTCTGCACTGATGTCTGAAAATAACTGATGATCTCCCTCTGATGTCGTCAGTTATTCTACACAGTTTGCCGCATGTACAACCAAAGACTGCATACAAGAAACCCATACAGCCACCATGAGAGCCCTTTTGATTCTGTGCTTAGACAGTGTGTACAACAGTGTTTTTCAAAGTGGGGGTCCAGACCATCTGGGGGGTCGCCAGGGGGTGCTAGGAGGGTCACGGACACTAGTGTTGTAGTTAAGACCACACTAACAGAGACCAAGATATACCCGAGACCAGAGTGCTCCGAGACAAGACAAGACCAAGACGTTCAGGGATCGAGACCGAGTCAAGACAAGACCAAGACGTTCAGGGATCGAGACCGAGTCAAGACCAAGACCAAGACGTTCAGGGATCGAGACCGAGTCAAGACCAAGACCAAGATGTTTAGGGATCGAGACCGAGTCAAGACCAAGACCAAGACCATAAATATCACTGAAAAATCATTATCTTGTGTGTGGGGACGACCCAGTCAGATGGTGGTGTCTGGACGTGAGGGACGTCCGGTGGTAGTAGTGCCAGATCACCTCGCTGAAGGTTGGGGGAGCTCCGTCCACTCGAGAGCCCGGCTTCTGCTGCCGGGACAAGGCCCCCTGGGCTTCTGGCACAGAAGGGGGGGAGGGGTCCAGCAGCAGGCTAAGAAATAACCTTATTTCCAAGTCTCCACATCTTTTCTTTTTAAAATATTGCAATAAATATCGTACCGTGGACTTGCTATCGCCATATTCTCGTATCAAGATATCGTTGTATCCCTACACATGACGTCACTATTCCCAACCCCAGGTAAGAAATTTGATTTTTAAAATCGTCTGATAAAGAATACTTTAGTGAATCGACTTTTTGTTCCACCCGTAGTTTATATATCAGTCATATAACAGTTGCTGTTCATTCATGATTCCAGCGGCTGCAGAGGACTGTGGTGTAACTCCTGTGAGTCTTTATTCCCACAGATTCCTCCCTGTGCTAAAACTGAACCCGCTCCACATACTGAGAGATGTTTCCAGGATAAGATTCAACATGACATGTGTTTTCACGATTCTCCCGACGGCCGGCTGGAGAGTCTTTTTGGATGAAGGCAGTCAGCAAAATGCCTGAAATGTAAAATGAGAGAGCGGATCGTATCAGAGCCAACTTTCAACTTCACAAATCATCCGTCTGAGAGGCGTTTAGGTGCGGCTCATGCTGCAGGACGCAGGAGCACGTTACCAAAGTGCTGGAAAGTTTGTGAAAGAGTTGATATTTAATTAAGTGAAAGAAAGATAGAAACATGTTTCATCAGAGTATCATTGACTAATCTTTCACCAAGGGGAGGTTACTTTTAAATGGATTTGGCACTTTGACATTTAAGTATTTTCCATCTTTGGATTTGAATCTACTTTTAAACTCCTGCTAAAATCAAATAGACCAAAAATAATGAGCAGAGAGGAAGAAGTCAAAGAGGACATTGAGCTGCTGGGAGGGGCCAGAGTTACTTTGGTTTGCATTAATGTCAAAAACAACGTGACTAAACATAAAAGACAGATCGAGAGGTTTTGAGTTTTATTTCAGCATTAGGCGAGATTAAACACTTTAATCTGGGTCAACTCCAGAAACCCTGAATCCTACATTTCCCATAATGCTTCTGAGATTTAAGAAGAGTTCTGGAAGCTCTCAGATAATTACTAAGGGCAGGTGCAGAACACGATACTACTCAACTCAACTGTATTGATATAGCACTTTACACACAACACAGTTGATCGAGGAAAAACCAAGCATAAGAAAGTAACAAGCAAGAACAACAATCGAAGAGAAGGTAACAAGTATGTACACTTACCGCTATGGATCTCTGAGCATTATGGGTTATTGAAAAGTAAGTAGAAATATGCTTTAAGGTGAGCTTAAAGCACCAATAGTAGGTGAGAGACGGATGTTGGGAGGTAGAGAAAAAGACGGATCCCTTTAACAGCTCGTCCCTGGATCTAGGCATGGACAGAAGGTTTTAGTCAGATGACCTTAGATCTCTTAGGCCCCGTGTCCACCTGGTGCCCCGTGGCCACCACAGCGCTGGCTGTGTGTTTTTATTTGAGTTTTTTCCCGATCAGACACGAAGCAGAGAGGATGTGGGTACAGGACACGATCTTGTACCCACATCCTGTTGGCGACGTGTCTGCTGGGGTACAAATGATCTCAAATCAAAAACATACTTAAAAAGAAACGGAGCAGTGTCGTTCATACAGCGGTCGTTGCTAACAGACAGGACGGACGTGCAGCGCTTTTCTTCAGCGCACAAACACTTCATGCAAGCGCTCCTGAGGGCACAGCCAGCGCTTTTCTGCCCCGGAAAAAAGGCCAGGTGGAGAAGGAGCCTAAGAAAGTTCAGATCTTGATCCATCATTCTGACATGTGGATTGATGATTGTTGACATTTGTATTTGTGTTTTGAAGTTTTCTTATTGAACAAGCTTCACAGTTTCTAAATAGTTTAAAAAAGATGAGAACCATATCTCCGATAAAAAGGAAATGCTGTTTTATTCCCATCACTAAATGTGTGTTGAGTTGTTATAACTCACAAGAGAAGGAAGAGATGAACATGTATAGAAGTTAAGAAGAGAATAAAGACTGGTCCAGTGGAAACCCCCCTCCCTTTCCTCTCTGCATGCTCAACATGATTCTGTGGATTCACTGAACCGCTCCTGACGCATGCAGTCCTGTAACGACATACCCAGAGAAAGGTCTCATGCCATGGGCACGGGCAGCCTGGCCCTCTGTGACGCTCCGGACTAATAATAGTGCCATAAAGTCATCCATCAGACAAGTGGGCCAAGGGTCGGCGAGGAGCGAGCAGCCGAGAAAACCACATCGGGAACGTCCCAGAATACTCCAGAATTCACACCGAACAATATTTAGAATGCAGAGTGTTTTTCCTTCCTTTCCTTTTCTGTTTTCTTTTTTCACTCCACGTCCCCGTAAAGGTCAGACTCTGAGTCAGCACATTCATAATTAAGAACAGTTTATGACTACATTATTTAAGACTGTGTGCTAATGTGGCTGCGTGCAAAGAACGTCTCAGAACTCTTCTTCACGGTGCATTCAAGGACACTCATTTGGGATAATAGCTGCTCCTTAAAAAAAACTGTTCAAATTATGTCTGAAGAACAAACCAAGAACAGAGATTAAAAAAACATTAGTGGCTGTCATAGGATTTAATTTTTTAATCGCCATTAATCGCTAAATTTCTTTAGTCAATCGTAAAATTCCTGCATGTTTGAAACTCCATTATTTCACGTTTGAATAATTAAAACTGTAAGGCTTTTATTTTGAAATGTTGTACTGTCTAAAGCTGAGAATACTTTACTTGCTGTGTGCTTTTATTTTGAAATAAAGTAAGGCTCTTCCTGTAGATGGAAGGTTAGGACATGAAGTTAAGCTAAGAAACAGGAAGTGGTTAGGGATCCCAAACTGAGGTCAAACAGCTCAAAGGAACGGTAACAAAGGTCAATGTGTGATGTCATCAGGTGAACGGTAACAAAGGTCAATGTGTGATGTCATCAGGTGGATATGACTTTGGACTCGTCAGCTGAGCTGTCTGAGAGTTTGTTAAAGTGAAATGAGACATTCAAAGATGCAGCAGTGTCCTTCTTTTACATCACTGAGACTACAGGGAGACACTGAGGACGACTATCTACGGTGAGCCTGAAGGGACAAAATAGGATGAGATTAATCATGATAAAAAAAATGAATGCATTATTCGGAACTTAATTTATCGCGATTAACGAGTTAATGCTGACAGTGATCAGGCACTACTACCACCCGACGTCCCTGACGCCCAGCCACCACCATGAGACTGTGTCGTCTCCACAACCACCGCCGTCCTCATTCATGCACGGCCTGCTCCGACCTCCACCTCAGCAACGAGGAAGTGTGGACAACACGAACGTGAGGAATACAAAGGACAAATCTTTTCTGCAGATTATCCCATCTACTCTTTTGTAAAGCGTCTCGAGATAACACTCGTTATGAAGAGCAGAGACGCCCAACCTTCAGTGTAAAGATGGACAGAAACATCCCCATAGGTCAGTTTTAAATCAGCTCTACCAGCTTGTTACTGACTAAAGTGGTTAAACTATGAGATGGACACGAATAAGATCCACTTTAAGACAAATGTGATAAATGCATATGTCACTCATGTCTGTAAGTCCAAGTGTAATCCTTTAAGATAAAGAAAGAGAGAGAGAGGAGGTTCAGAGATTCAGTCTGAGTCTTTCGTCCATGCAGTGTGAGAAAAACCTCTGTGTGTGTCTCCACAGCGAGACAAAGATCAGATACGTCTGAAACCGATCCCGGGTCTGAACCCAAAACAAAATGAAAACTAAACAAATCAGGACCCTCTTCCCATGCTCCCTTCCATTCATATATTCAGCCCATAAGACAATAACAAACCTATTAGTGCTGATCATCAACCATAAATATCAAACACTCGCCGGGCCCAGATGGGGAGGATTATGCCGCCTTAAAGTCATTACCATCACATCCTCTCCTTAAGCTTCCAATTCCCCCTCTCAGCTGCATTGTAATACCCACCTCGGATCACTTTCCCGTATTAAACTCACTGTTTGACCATGAGCTTATTAATGCTTTTGTTTCGGCGTGCCAAAACAAATGCTCTCTGCTTGGTTAGACAAAAGTCTGAGGCATGATCTGATCAGTGGTAACGGGCAGAGCGTGGATCTGTCAGGCTCTTCCTAGGTGGCGGTGGGATGTTTTTTCTCCACGCCCGCCTCCTTTGAAGTGAGGACAGTGCATGTTTCACGCTCAAAGTGGCTGTCAGAAGTCGGGCCGGGCTTATAACAGGCCGAAACCTGAGAGCACAGAGGGGCTTAGGCTTCCCTCACCAGAGTTTTGATATCAATTAGATTTGAGGTCACCTGATACGGCGAGGGTCCAGTGCTGAACATCTGCACGGGATAATGAGAAGAGGAGGAGAAGGAGGAGGAGGGGGAGGGAAGTGTGCTGTGGTACCTTGGCACTCCTCGAGCATGCACACATGACACATCAGACCACACTTGTTAAAAACATCCACAGAGCAGATTAAAATATCGACTCTCATAGAGCAGCAAATAAAAGAACAAAGTGATCACGACTAAGAGTTTGCATTTACTACCAACCTGTGGGGCGGCTGTGGCTCAGTTGGTAGAGTCGATTGGTCATCCCACCAGAAGGTCGGGGGTTCGATCCCCAGCTCCTGTAGCCACATGTTTGATGTGTCCTTGGGCAAGACGCTTCACATCAAGTTGCTCCCGCTGCTTTGTCAGCGGTGTGTGAATGTGTATGAATCGATTAGTAATTACTGATGGACTCTTCACACAGCAGCCTCTACCATCAGTGTGTGAATGTGTCGTGTGACCTGCGGTGTAAAAGCGCTTTGAGTAGTCAGAAGACTAGAAAAGAAATATACAAGCTCAGGTACATGTTCAACCAATTTTGTCAACCCAAGTAGCACCGCTCCACTCCCTCATTGTTAACCAATCATATTGATGCTGTATTTTTTTTCTCTTCCACCATTTCATTCATCCAAATCGTTACGTGTGACCCTCCACGTCTCCATCACCTTCTTCATCCCCTCAGCTTCAGATAAGATCATCAGCTAACATCGTCACCACCCTTGTCAGGCTGTATGGGGGGATAGATCTTGCTGTCGCTCAGGGCAGACATCCTAAGATCGCCCTATCTCGCTGTAGAGTTCAAGCACCAAAGACTCCTGGACAATAATGCATTACCAATCCATGTAAAATAAATGGATTGTATCTATAGCTGCCATCACACACACGCAAAACTCATGAACATTTTTCTGAGTAAGACGTATTTCTGAATGCAAACCGACTTTACCCCGCATTTACTTTTTCCTGCCAGTCCCCTCAGTGAACTTCCCCTGACTCAACCCCTCCTTCGTTGTTCCCGCTGTGAACGACGTGTAAACAAGCAACTCAGGAAGTTCTAGAAATATCTAGACATTTTCAGGAGTGCATGTGTAAAAACAGCTTTTTTTACCCTCTTTCACAAAACTCCCGAAAATTCTTGCACATTTCAGGATGAGCTGCATGTGTGAACGCATACATTTTTCATCCCAACTTTGCCCGGACTTTTCCTTCCCAGCATCCTGGTAAAATGTCTGCAAGAAGTCGGGGTGAGCCAATGTATGAACGCAGCAGGAAATATTCAGGAAAACTAAGTGGGTTCATTTTTACATCACGCAAGAAACCGGTTTGAGCTTCTTTCAAATAAAATCCCAGCTCCATACTCTATTCCGTACATGTTTGTTTTTTCCGCTCTTTCAATGACAATGTTAATGCGCCCAATTACATGTAGCATTGGTTAAAAGCTGAAAACTGTCATCTCAGCGTTGGACTGTGTTGCATTGTCCATCATCTTGGATATGTTGTAAACATTACCGGCCATCTTATGCACGTCAAGTCTTCCTTCTCAAGAAGTCCACATCCTAAGCTAGTCAGGAAGATTACAGGAGCAGGAGGTCCTGAAATATTCTAGAAAGTTTTACAAAGTGCATGTTTGAAAAGAGCTTAAGTGTCTTAAAACGCGCGTATTGATTCAAGAAATCTGCGACACAGGTTTAGAGTCGCACAATAACAAGTACTAATAATAAGTACAAGTGTCGGTGGAGTCCTCTGAGGCCTCCAGTAGAGTGTGAGCCACTTTAAAGGTTCACTGAGAAGGTTAAGAGCAGACGACCAAACAGGAAGTGCTGCTCTCTGGGGACGCTGGTCGATCCCGTCCCATAATTAACGTCCTCCATGTTTCTCTGCCAACCGCTCGCTAACAGAACGCAAACAACTCTGCAGCAGTGTCACGTTTCAAAGTGGAGTCCTCAGCACCAGCTGGAGACCAGAGCACATTTCTCCACAATGTGCTGCTGAAAGGAGAGAGAGAGAGAGAGAGGACGAGGACGGAGGAACGAGCATGTTTGATAAAGTGCAGATGTCCTGCAGGAGAAGCTGAAGCTGCTGACAGCCTCTCTGAGTATCAACAGACTGCACAGCAGCTCCAAAACACACAGAGGCGAACAAGGTGTTTACAAAGAGCAAATACTAATTCAACATCAGGATTCTGAGTGAATGTTATTACAAGAGGTCATAAAGCTCCAGCAACACTCAAAGTACGAAGATCAGCTTTGTTAACCAATTAGACCGACACGTCTTGGCTCGTGGCCTTCGACAGGAGAAGAAGGAGAAAGAGACTCTGAACTTCTCAAACGTTTCAGTACTTGAAAGTGGTCATTGTAGCCTGCAGGAGTTTGCATGCAATTTTTAGTAATAAACATTTTTTTTACTCAAAATTGGTGCCTAGGACTTCTACTTTTATTGCTGTGGTATCGAAACAGGATCAATATTGTTTGATTTTTTAATAAAAGCGTATCGAAGTTTGAAAATCTGGTATCATGACAACTCGAGTCAGCTCGGCATGAACAGTGATCTACTGGACCAGAGGCCGGAGGGATCACATTCAACATCTGCCTCCTGCTCAGACTTTACCCTTGACTTTGGTACTTTTCTCTCTCAGTAACCTTAGCCTGGATGTCGCCTCCCCTTTTGTCCTGGCTGACCCCTCACCGGAGCTGAATTTACATTCTTCACCAATCCTTTAAGCTCGGCGACCAAGACGCTCTCATCCCCTGATCAAAACAGACCTGTTGACACGTCCAGCCGAGTCCCAGAACACAGTTTGTCCTCCTCGGCTCGTCTAATTGGCTCTCGGAGAGGAAAAAGATGTCGTCTGAAGAGACGGAGCACAGGAGGAAACAAAGAGCTATCACACTAAATCTGCTGGTTGTCAGCCGCCGAGGGAAGTACAGCTTCATTAGGAAGGGATAAACTGAGGCGGGATGGGGGGTCAGAGGTCAGAGATGATGTGTGAAGAACAAAACACCTGCAGAGTGAAGCGCTAAAGATGCGAGCCAGCTTTACAGCAAAGAGGAGAACACATGTGCTCCTCAAAACCACAATCATAATAAAAGCTACCCACGCCAAATCAAATCTGCCGAATTAACAAAAATCTGAAGAAGAACAGTTTTTAAGTTCCTCAGAGGAAGTGTCTTAATGTCTCTGATGATTGTCTGTCATTTCAACTTGTTCAACAGCTGCTATGTTTTCAGTTATGCGTTAAAAATTCCCCAAATCAGCGCCAAAAAAAAAGTGCACCCAGCTCTTTCAGGGATATTCGTTGTCCTGAGAGGATGACTCCTAATTACTTTGGCAATGATTTGAATTCTCCTCTCTTGACCAATGACAGTGTTTGTGTTTTAATGATGTAAGAAAAAACGTTAGAAAATTGCTGTTCCTCTCAGGATGAACTTTAGACACTGTGATCTCCTAAACTTTCTACTTTAAGTGTTAAGTTTGTCTTTAGTTCAGTCTTCTAATAAATATCAGCAACAATTTAATTCCCACTGTATGTTTTTATGTCTTGTTAAATTTTAGCAGTCTTGCATTCTAAACTAAGAATAGCGCCTTTTGATTTCTGCGATGCAGAAAACACAGAATCACAGAATCAATTGTAAAACGCGGAATACCGCGGAATTTGCTGAAGTTTGGGTGTGATCATCAACAGTAAGTGTTTTGGGGCGGCTGTGGCTCAGTTGGTAGTCGTCGTCTCTCAACTGGAAGGTCGGGGGTTTGATCCCCAGCTCCTGCAGCAACATGTCCGATGTGTCCTTGGGCAAGACACTTAACCACAAGTTGCTCCCGCTGCTTCGTCAGCGGCGTCTGAATGTGTATGAATGGATGAGTTACTTCTGATGGACTCTTCACACAGCAGCCTCTATCATCCGTGTGTGAATGTGTATGTGTGACCTGCGGTGTAAAAGTGCTTTATCTAAATGACCTCTCAATCTTTTAGTCCACCAGGACTTGAACCCTCTAGTTCCCAACCCAAGCCCCTACAGACAGAGCGACTGCCGCCCCAACTTGCCAGCATATGATTCTTCTATCTAATGCGAGTCTCTAATTTCCGAAATTGAGTTCTAAAGTGAGAATTTGTTGGGTTTGCTTCACCTTTTTAAGTATACGTTTTTTTTGGGCCCTCAAGGATCTCTCCCTTATCTTACGTCATTATTATTAAACACCTAGGTTTGTGACCTCTGACCTCTCTATGACACGTGGAAAAATGAAACACTGCTGCCTTCCAGAGAGAAATACAATCTCTAGAAGTGAAATGTAATCTATGTAGAGATGATGACACATAGTGATGAGATGACTCTCTGAAGTGCCTGAAGTCTGACTGGTCACGCTGCTATGTTATGACTCATCGTGTTGATATTGAGGCTATGACAGGGTTTCATTTTCACCCCCCCCCTCCGGATGGAGGCCCGAAAATTGTGTAAGTTCCTTTCACTCTCTCTTTGACCAACCAAGACGATGATGGCATCAACAAAGCCAGGAAGTCTATGACGTTGTTTTGTAACAGCTCGTAAGTGCACCAGGTCTGTGTTGGGTACCATGATGGTTTCAAGAGTTCTGATATATCAGGTCTACAAAAAGCTTCCTATATAACAAGTTGTAACCTCTTCTATCACGAAGATTACCCGTCCACTGTAACTTTTGCCCTTCTGTTGGATCGTTGACCCACTGAGCCGACAGTGAATACTGGTCAGGACCCTTCACCCCATCACTAAGGGTTACCTTGACGATGTGAGACAAACAATGAAAATAATTGCAGAAGGCGTCCACATGGTCCAAAACTTTCTGATATGAAAGGACAGCAAGTTACGGCTAGCTAACTTTCTGCCACCAGTTGGGCACCGCCTACAAAACACAGGGGCGGCTGTGAGTCAGTGGTAGAGTCGTCGTCTCTCAACCGGAAGGTCGAGTTTTCGATCCCCAGCTCCTGCAGCCATATGTCCACTGTGTCCTTGGGCAAGACACTTAACCCCGAATCGAATGTGTAGGTGTGACCTGCGGTGTAAAAGCGCTTTGAGTAGTCAGAAGACTAGAAAAGTCCATTTACCATTTACTTCACATCACTGTTTACAAAAACTAAATAGTCTACAAGATGATAAAACAGTCAAGTCAAGATCCAAACATAAATATGGAATAAAACGATATTTAACAGACGTATGAATTAAACGGACGAGCAACTTTATAATACTAACTGACTAAAAGATTTCATCTGTTGAATTCAAACACTAGAATAGTCATCAGGAAATGTTTTCATTGACAATAAAAGATGGCACAGGAAGTAGACTGTTCTATTAGGCTGGCAAAGGAAAATGTGGGTCTGACAGCGACGAAATGAAGAGTCGAAGCTGAATGGATGGATGGACATGGATTGACAAAACTTAAAGCACAACCCACTGTGGCATCAAATAGCTCTCTGTTCTCCATTTTATAGTTTTGGCTACGTTTCTAAGAGATCTTTTTCCACCACTTGCTTGGACATAAAAGAAGGGAAGTAGGACTTAAATTCATCGATTATCACCGAATTCTTTCCTGAGCGTTAATTAAAAGCTGTTAATGGCTTGTGATGGCTCAGAGTTGACTCATGATCTTGTCATTTAAGTCTCAGAACGAGCTCAAAGTTTGTCCAGAACATTTTGGGAGTGTTGATATGGAGAGCTTCTGTCTGATTGTTGGCTGTGGCTGCATGCCTGAGGCCTGACTGTCATAAAACTCGCTCTAATCAATTAAAGCATACAGCGGCAGTGTGTGGAGCTGATCGTGTTTCCCGTTCGGAGCACCTGCTAGCAGCCGTGATCACAGCTCTCTGAGGCTGAAAGACCACTGACTCACACCGGCCTCACAGTTGGCCCGTCCACTGGCAGGGCACCCACACACACCAAAACACACCAACGCACACACGCAGGCATACATATCGGCTTACACAGCGGTGTGCGTGCCAACAGCTAACACGCTCCTCCATGCAGAGCCTCGCAAACTTTGTCATTTCATTTTCGTGCCCGTCACAATTTCACACGTCTTTTCCGGGCTTGGCTGGATAATCCCTCGCGGGCTGAACGCCTGCAGGTCGTTGGGGGCCACGGCGTGCCGGGCCGAGATGGTCACAACACCCAAAAAAAAACATATGAAGGAAGGTGAAGACCACTCGGCATTCTGGGTACTTTCTTGGTTTTGCGACGCAACATCAGCCGACATTTCCAGGAGCTTTTCTTAGAGAGGACTGAATGACTTTCAGCATGACCGTTAAATTAGAGCTGCAGACAAAAAAAGACCCCAACATAAAAAAACAACACTGACGCCGTATCTGATTTGAAATACTTTCACAAAAAGTATTTAAATAAAAACATTCAACAGTTCAACAAGGGACACTGTTAAAATGTTTCATTACTATCTTTTCTATCTTAACTCTTGTTTTCTATGAAATCTTATATGATTTCATCAAAGTGGACTTAAAGTCTTAACTTCAAGTTTTCAGTTCCAGAGTTTCGCACAAAGGAGTAAAGTTTCCAAGTTGTGATTAGGGATGTTCCCGGCCGGCTAATTTCCTAAATGGATGTTAAACCGAACTTTAAAGGTAGAGACACACCTCCACCCCCTCTCCACTTGCGTTCACATGAAGGGGTTATCAATGAGAAGGAATCATAATTAAGAACAATTAAGTGCAAAATTGTCCTTGCTTGAGCTGGAATTGCCCGTGGCCGGCTAATGTTAACACACTTTAGTTAGCGCGTAGCTTCACATTGCACATAAATTGACACGGAAAGACCATGATCTAAAAAAACACTTTTTAAAATAATCAGTGAGTATGTTCTTCTTCTTCTCTCTAGTCCTTGACTAAAACAGCTTTTATACACAAGGGGAGGAGCCGGCCGTCCCGTCCATGTAAACACGGCTCTGACAACAACACAGCCAGCGGGACTCGAGCTTCTCACTCATTGTAGACAGTCATGACTCAGACACACATTTAAGGAGGATATACTAGATTTAGACAACCAGAAACTTTGAAAGACTTTTGAGGGCCATGGATCCGCTGATGTCCCCCTGATGTGGAATAGATAAGAATGCCAACATGTAAAATGAATGTACTGTAAGTATGTGAGTCTATCCATCAGTCTCGGCTCATGAATCACAGTTAAAGCCTCCTGAATGTGGGACTCTGGAGAATAATGTACTCAGGCAGTTTGTCATCCTCCGCAGTTACTACTCATCACTGTGAAACTCCCTCATGCTTTCAGAGTGCAGTCAGCGCTTGTTAAAAACACGGATTACCTCACAGATTCTGCACGGTACAGAGGCCGAACCAACGCTACGACAGAGACATTCTTTCCACTTTACTGTCGGGACGGTGAAGAGCCCGATGAGGACGGTAGCTCAGAGCCAGAACACGAAGACAATCCTCTCTGAGCTGGAGGGTAATGACTCCTTTCAATCCTCCAGAGACTTTTTAATCCAGGACAAGAAGCTCTGAAGCGGCTCTGGAGGCCTGAAGTGGAACCACTGGAATTAGTCTAACAATGAAAATGTGAATACATCAACTCTGTCTATTGTTTTGTTAGCTACAGCTAATTCGGTGTTGTTTGAGATATGACTTTTTGTAAGAAATGCTTTTTTTATTAAAGCGCCTGTGAGGAGTTTTATTGTATTTCTGCATCTTAATGAGCTACCAAAGAATCAGAGACCATCAGCTCTGAAACCTCTGCTGCAGGACGAGGTGTCTCATTGTGGGTCAGTTTAGTACGACCAGTATGTTCCCATATCATACTAAAAGGTCACGTATTATGCAAAATACACTTCTCCATGTTTCTCTAACTCTAATATGTGTCTCTAGTCTGTCTACAAACCCTCCAATGATGAGAAAAGTTCATCCTCTCCGTCTTCTGCCTGCTCCACTTTTCAGAAAATGTGTGCTCAAACAGGCCGTTTGGAGATTTTCCCTTCATGACATCACAAAGGGCAGTAGCCCCTCCCCCAGGTGGGTGACACTCCCACAGCTAGGTGTTTGTTCTGCCCTCTGAGTCTGCCTTCTCACCGTAAAACAATAGGGCATGGAGCGAGAAAGCCCGAGACACCCAAGCCCTTCCAGAGAGGGGCGTGGTCAGACACAGCTCATTTACATTTAAAGCTACAGACACAGAAACAGCCTGTTCTGAGCAGGGCTGAAATAGAGGGGTTTATAGGCATGATCAAATACAGGATCAGAGTGGATTTAGAACAAGACACTTCACACACATGTTTTGAGGAGCTCTGAGACTTATTTACACTGAAGAGGAGGAGAATATGTGACCTTTAAGTTATATCCTGCCACCTTGACGACCAGTGTTACCTCTGTTCACATAATGAAACTGTTTTATATTGTTTTCTTTTCGCCCCATTGTTCTTCTCCGCTTGTTTATTGAATATGTCGCACTACACGTAACTTTGATAAACTTGTATACGAAGGCAAATTAATTATCATTTAAATTAAAAAATGTCCAGTTGTATCACTTAAAAATAAATTGGACCCCAACACTGTATGAAAAGACGCTCCCCAAAAGTGAAGCCAAAACATTTAGAGCTCCACCTGCTGACTGGCTGCTGTATAAAGTTTTCTTATCTAATAGGTCACAAGCTCCGCCTCCCCCCACACTAACAGATGAGACATGACACCAACTATAACATCAAGATACACGTCAAATATTTTTTTTTTCAAACATGATTCATTAACTATAGTTAGTTCTCATCATGCTGATTAGTGTTTTCATTTCTTTTTATAGAAGTTTGTTTATTTGATGCTCAACAAAAGGGGGTACGACATAATGATTGACAGCTCTGTTGACAAATGAGGCTCCTGCAGCTCTGTGTGCACCAGATTATTCGAGTAAACAAGAGTCTGCTTCAAACAGACACAAGAATATTTTCTGCGGTGGACTAAATATGTTCGATTTGATTATGTTGTGTATCCGTCATTATTCCCTTGAAGGTTTGACCACTTACATATTGTGTTGTTTCTATTTCCCAACAAACATGTTTTTGATTTCTATATTTCTTGACATCGTTAATATTACTGTCATTGTTGATCATATTGCTGAGTTCTTCCTTTGACACTTTGGCAGTAGATTTAGATCAATAGGTTATATTTGTCCTGAGAGGCCTCACTGTACAGTAGCAGTGTCTGTGGCTCCCCAGGGGTGTCACCGTGAGTGCGAGCTGGGTGCAGACGTCAAAGGTCCTGGGTGACGGGGAGGCTGTAAACAGCAGTGGTGGGCTGCAGCGGGCAGGTACGGCCTCAGTTTTATTTATGAAGCTGCAGCCAAGGACTGGGGGGGGGGGGGGGGTTGGTCGTTACCATGCCCACGGGAATAGGAAGTTGGTCACAGGGTCAGGGGTGGAAGGGTGGAGGGGGTTGGGAGAAGACCCTGTGTGTGTGTGTGTGTGTGTGTGTGTGTATGTGTGTGTTTTGTGGGTATAGAGGGGGTCATTTCGACAGGTGGGACGCTGCTGCAGACCGGCCACACCTGCCCCGCCTGTCAATCAACGTCCTTCCACCAGTGTGTGGTTACAGTGAGAGTGTGTGTTTTATGAATGAGATGAGACAGACACACACACACACGCACACACACATAGATAAAGACTGTGTTTATAGACATTCAGAGTCTCTTTGAGGGTTTCTTATCTTTTGATTGTCGTACATTACAAACGGAGAACTTTGAACATCAGGCGTTCACTGTTTTGCAGAAAGAATCACTTCCATGATTCCTCACCAGCCTCAGCGTCTGAGAGAATGACTTTACAAACATGTGCATTTAAGCTCGATATCATGTGGAAATACTTTCAAACATATTTGAATTCTGATCAACATGAAAGAATGAAGGTGAAGATTTACCCACATACATTATTTTTTATCCTGGAAGTTAAAATGTTTAAAACTCAATCATTTTACAATAACTTGGGGGGGGGGGCACGATGAAGAGAGAAAGAGAGAATATAATGTACAGTTAAATTATCAGCGAGCAGTCCTTCAGTTTCCCAGCATGCCCTGCAGTCAGAGGCTCGGCTCCGTCTGTCTCTTATGTAGGCCGACTGTTTGTGTGTGTGTCTGTGTGTTTATGTGTGTGTGTGTGTGTGTGTGTGTGTGTGTGTGTGTGTGTCTGTGTGTGCCTGTGTGTAGACGTACATTTGCTGTGTCAGTGGCAGGTGCAGATTAGACGGGTCGTTGTCCTGACAGTTGCAGTCGACCCAAAACAACACATGCAACACACACACACACACACACACACACACACACACTCTCACACACACACACACACACACACACACACACACAAGCGCACAAAGCTCCTTCAGTGAGTCAGCAGTGTGCACGTGTGTGTTGTGTCAAAACTACACTTTCAATGAAACACTCTCCTTTCATATGCTTAATTATTCACCTTTATCTACCTGCATGCTTTAAATTATATGTGCAGTAGTAAGGACAGTTTTTTAACAAGCTCTGCACAATGCAACCTAAATACAGAGTTTAGGGTTTAAATAGTGAAAATGATCAAAAACTCCAGATGATAAATGATTGATCTATTCACCAGCCTGTTACTGAAGTGGAAACATTAATGCAGTGAGGAACAGGGGAGGCAGATTTCAAATGGACGTGATGCATCATTTGACACTGCAACGACGAAAGATAAACGTAAACATAAATAAATGTACACTACATTTTCAATCAATCATTATTTGTAATGTGCCAATTCATAACAAGTGTTATCTCTACAAAAGAGCATATGGGATAATATGCAGGAAGGATTTCTCCTTAGTATTCCTCGCTTGTATTCCCGTTGTCCACACTTCCTTGCTGCTATTTGAGAATACGTCACATTTTTGGTAAATGGTAAATTTTCCAAACATTTTAAGCCACTGATAAGCATGCTTAATATAGTTTCTTAGCTTTTATCAGATGTGACAACACTGAACACTGATGGGACAGTGAGTATGTTCTTCTTCTTCTCTCTAGTCCTTGACTAAAACAGCTTTTATACACAAGGGGAGGAGCCGGCCGTCCCGTCCATGTAAACACGGCTCTGACAACAACACAGCCAGCGGGACTCGAGCTTCTCACTCATTGTAGACAGTCAGGACTCAGAGACACATTTACACAGGAGAGACTGGATTTATGATTTATTTATGGATCAAAACAATCTGCTCCTGAGATGTTTTTGACAATCTGAAGCCTGAAAACATTGAAACTTTCTCTACATCTTTTTTAAAAAGCTGCCACATAATCATGCATTTTAGGCCTCAGCATTCACAAAAAGAGCTTGTGAAATCCTGCTTGTACCAGCACGTCGCTTGATGTGTTGCGTTACACTTAGTGCATTAAATTTGCCTCCATTAGTTGAACAGATTACTTTCATGAGTATGAAACTCGTCCCCGATACTCTGAATGTTACTGGTCAGACTTTTTATGGCCTTCACCCTCCGCTGAGGACAGACATGAAGGACGAACACAATGTTCTCGGCACAGGCAAAACCCCTGTCGTCTCTAGAGGGCGCTAATCCTGCTGTACTGCCATTATGTGCATGTGTGTGTACGTGAGTGTGTGTGCATGTGTGTGTGTGTGTTTTGAAGGCCAGAAGGGACCCATGGGACTCTCCAGTTGCAGGGCTGCAGACTGGCTGGCACCCTCAAAGTAGCTTCTTCATCCTGGAGACAGCTGTTGTCTCCGTGACGACACAATCAGCCAATGAGGGAGTGGGTGGGCAGGCTTGGGGAGGGAGGGAGGTGTTACCCTGTATTAGTGTGTGTGTGTGTGTGTGTGTGTGTGTGTGTGTGTGTGTGTGTGTGTAACTTTGGTCATATCGAGTGGCACGGATCAAG
This sequence comes from Tautogolabrus adspersus, assembly GCA_020745685.1. Taxonomy (NCBI): domain Eukaryota; kingdom Metazoa; phylum Chordata; class Actinopteri; order Labriformes; family Labridae; genus Tautogolabrus; species Tautogolabrus adspersus. The sequence continues at coordinate 31,948,323 of CM036539.1, read as the reverse complement.
TAAAGTCAGTATAACTTGTAAATAAATACAGACAAATAAATAATGAAACCCGGGAAATTAAGATCCAGATTACAACACAAGTGAAGTGCATGAAATGCCGCTTGTGTGTTAATGTGTGCGTGTGTGTGTGAGTGTGTGTGTGTGTGTGTGTGTGTGTGTAGGCGGTGCAGTCCAGTTGGCTCCGTGCACTAAACACCATTCCTTCAGTCCCTCTGTGGCAGAAGAAAAGACTCCATATAGCTCCAACAACAAGGAAACATAATTCAGGGTCTGATCGTGCAGTTAGCAGCTGGACGTGTAAAGAGCCTGCAGGGACGAGACGCAGCGTTCACTAAAACAGTGTTAGCTTACAGCCAGCACGTATGCCTGACCACAACTGAACTGTGCCGTTTCTACATATACAAACTAAGATGCATAATGTCCACAGAGGGGCCTTACTAATGGTCCGATTAGGGGTAGAGATGGGTACAGAGAACCGGTTTTTTCAAGAAAGAGTACGTGATTGGTCAGTACTGGAAGTACCCCTAAGCTCTTGGACAAACAGTGCTTCTATCTGTATTTACGTTAACAGTTCTTCTTGTTTTATGCAGGGCTCTCTAGCCCCAGCTACACAACACTATACATGTGCTGCCAGTGCAGCAAAAGTGAACGCTTACTGCTTCGTCAACAGCCCAGATATGTGGCCACAGTATAAACCAGCTCCAGGGTGAGGAGCTGCTGGGAAAGGGACTAAAAAAGCAGACACTAAGGGCACACTCTTACTAAGCAATCTGTACCGTGCCTGAGGACGCTTCACCCCTAAAGTCCACTTTGTTTGACTAGTGTAAGTGCTCTGATCCGATTTATACTTTCAGAGTGAGCGTGCAGGGAGAGAAAGGTCTACTACTACGCAGGCTGTAACCTTTGATTTCGGTTTTTTTTTAAGAAAAAAACGAGTTTTGTAAAAGAGAAGACTGTACCTGCTACCCCTACACACACACACCTGTGTCCTGTGTCTTGAGAACACATCAGTCGTTGCCCTCTGCCTCCTTCTGACCACATCAGCGCTTTTTGTCCTGCAGGAGGTTACGCCTCGTTCAGACACCGTGTTCAGAGGTGTCGGGTCACTTCCTGAAGAGTAAAGGTCATGCACTGTCACTGCAGCATCTGGCCAATCACTTTGCATTTTGCTCTTCATTCACCTGGTTAAAGGTGACCAAACCGGGTTTTTTTTTAACTCCACCTGTCTGCTGAGGTCTTGAATCAGAGTTCACAGAGGATTTGTCACCACGAACACAACACCAGCTGTCTCCCACACTGATTTTCATCCAAAGGCCTCGCTCCATTTTATAACACTCACAAATGAGGAAAAAAGTGTTAAATCCTTTAAATGAAATGTTACAGTACAACTAACCTGGCTAGCCTTTAGCTTTACAGTGATTCTGCGATTGAGTCAACAGTACCTCAGTCTGTAAGTATCTGGGTTGGGAACATGTGGGTCGCCAGTTCAAGTCCCGGTTCGGACCAAAGTTTGGAAACTGGTCTGGTTGCTGGAGGCTGCAGGTTTATTTTATAGACTGATGTAAATAAAAGTCCGGGTTTCAAATTTAAGTTTTGTGGTTTTTGTTAATTTATGCAAAAGAAAAGTAAAAGAAAAGAAGACAGAAAAGTATTCTGATTCTCTCAACAAGTTGGTGACACTTCCTGACTTCTTAAATGTATAAAGCCTAGACTTTTTTCCAGTTTTATAGTTTCATATTTGCTTTAAATGTCTTTTATATTGAACCAGCAGGACAGAGCCATCTTAACTGCTGACATGTGAACATGCAGCATCAATGCCATGGTTTTAAAAACTGTCATGTGGGGGCGCCGGTGGCCGGGTGGTCAGGGCACGCGCCCCGTTAACAGGGGCTGTGTTCCTCGAGGCGGGCGGCCAAGGTTCAGATCCGACTACTTTGCTGGATGTCATTCCCCACTCTCTCTGTCCATGATGTCTCACTCTGTCCTCTGTCCTATCTCTACAATTAAGTCACAAAAAGCCAAAAAATCGATCTTTAAAAATTGTGAAATGTATCTGAAAACATTTTCCAAGCTCAGAGGACTTTTCACTGAATCACTCTCTAACTGCAGTGTGAGACAGTCCACCTGGTTCTCCTCTGCTGTCCCAGCATCCCTTGCAGTAGCTGGACAGAGACACCCGACACTAAGCGGGCAGAGGGGGGAGGTCAGGACGAGGTCAAGGCCAGCGTCCAAATTTCAGTTCAGGACTCTTGATCTCTTGGAAAATGGACTGACCTTTAAAGATGGAAAGCAGATTTGATTGTGGCTCGGTTTTAAGAACTACAACTAAAATATTGTTTTAATCTCTCTCCTCAAAACATCCACGCACCAGCTCCCTAATAAGGCCTGCAACAACAACGAGCGTAGTGGTAGGTGACAAAAAGATGAAAACTTGGCTTGGCCGAAGCTTTGAAATCCAAATGTCGCCCATCGGGTTGACGTCTGCTTGAAAGCGAAAACTGCAAGAAGGTAATAAGTGGAGATTTATTTCCTCTCTTAAACATAGACTGCTCTAAGCTTTGTTTCCCTGTCCCTATTTAGGAAGGGTAACAACCAGAGCCGCTAACACCTTTCATAAGAGAAAACCCGCGTCCTCAGGTTGTTGAAAATAATTAGGATTTGCTCAGACTCTTTGAACAAACAACAGCTGAGTCTCCACACATTATTAATAAATGAGGTTTCCTGAGTGTGAATCCTAATCACACGACCTCCTTCATTATCAGCGACAGACTGCTGAACTTCAACTTAACAATGAAAGTCCCAAATCTGTGGTCTCCTCCTCACAGATCGATTACCCACAACCCCCCTCTGTTTCTGGGACTTCCTGGTCAGAAAGTCATTTGTCAGCATTAAGGTGGATCATGTCGGGAGCCAGCGTAGGTACCGAGGTTAGGACGCAGCAGTTGAGTAAACATCACTGTGAGTATCACTTTCAGTCCGGCTGCTGGGCTCACCTCAGGGTAAACAGAGGCAGTGTCCACGATCAGCACTCAGGTATCACCACTGACCCGGATTTTAAACTAAAAATGTCTCGTTTCTGTCAGACTGAGGGAGGAGAACATGAGGACGAGACGCTCAGAGAGCAGACAGATGATGAGGAGCTGTTTATGTCTCCTCTCTGTTAATCGGCAGATCTGGTGTCCTGTCTGAGTGAGGGGCTTGGACTGCAGGTCAGCCTGTGACCCCCGAAAATACATCAACAATGGACCGAGTATGATGTTTGGGTCTGATTCAAACATTTGAAATAAAAGACCCAATAACATCATCAACAACATTAATGTCTTACTTTGAGCAAGACAAAGACTCTTAAAGGAAGAATGTGCGACACGTTACTCATAAATATATCAGAGATCCAGTCTCTCCTGTGTAAACGTCTCTCTGAGTCATGACTGTCTACAATGAGTGAGAAGCTCGAGTCCCACTGGCTCCTCCCCTTGTGTATAAAAGCTGTTTTAGTCAAGGACTAGAGAGAAGAAGAAGAACATACTCACTGATAATTTGAACGTCACGGAAGTGTTTTGAGATCACGATCATTCTGTGTCAATTTATCTGCAATATGAAGCTACGAGCTAACTAAAGAGCGCTAGCATTAGCCTGCTAGCACAACAATGCAGGACACAGGCAACTGCAGCTCGAGCAAAGGACGATTTTGTCCACAGCTTGGGCTTAATGGTGCTTAATTATGGTGCGTTCTCATGAATAACTCCTTCGTGAGAAAGCGAGTGGAGAGAGGTTGGAGGCGTGTCGCTGGAGGAGAGCGGAGGCTTCAGAATAGCGGAGGTGTTGGTTAAATGCTGCTGCTCAAGAGCGACATCTACTGGATTAAAAAGTTGCACAGTCTTCCTTTAAGTTCGGGGGTTCGGTGCCTTGCTCGAGGACATCTTAGAAGTGCTCAGGAAGTGAACTGGCACCTCTACGGCTATCAGACCAAATTCCAGACTTCATCTGCACCCGGACTTGAACCGGCCATCCTCCTGCTCCCGACCCTAGAGACTGAGCTACGGCCACCCAGACCAATTTAATCTAATGAAAAGAAAAATATCAGACAGATTAATCTTCGATAATGAATTAAAAGTTGTAGCCCTACACACTCTCTGTATTTGTACCACTGCCGCTCTGTATGTTTTCAAACCATCAGAGAAAATAAATATTTGAAATATTAAATCAAGGATTGTAAAACTTTGGTCCCGATATCTGAGTTGTAAACAAAATCTGAACTCAGATCTGTGTCGACATGTTGGATTAAAAACCCTCCTCCAGTCTCGAGGTGCTTTCTTCCTCATCAGTGAGTCAGTCAGGTCAGGAGCCTTGTGTGTGTTTGTGTTTCTGAATTCCCAGCTGGCCCTGAAGTATCAACTCTTTAAAGCCAAACAGAGGAAACGGTCAGAGAGGTCACGACCTTTCAGCCGTCGGGTACATGTCCAATCAGAAGGTCACAGACACAGAAGAGAGCGTCAGTGTTTCTGAGTCCGTCAACAGCCCGGTTAAGTTCATCGAAAGCTGACAGGAAGTAAAACTGTCGCTCCAAACGTTTATTATTTAGATATTTAGCTCGGATGGTTGATGATGATGAAAAACAACAAGAGGCTAACACATAAAAAACACATTATTGAAAAAGTTATAGCTGCAACAATTATTGATTATTGGAAATCGTCACGCAGGAAGACAGTTTAAACTTTCTTATATCTTTTCGCTACTATAACACTTTGAATAACTTCAGGTTGGGAACACAACATGATGTGTTAGGTATTTTGAGCTACATTTTTGGGGGCCTTTATATCTTTGAGAGACAGGACAAAGGAAAGAGTAGGAAATCAGGGAGAGAGAGTGGGGATTGGAAGGGGCGACAGGAGCCGCAAGTCGGCGAGAACCCGGGCCGCCTGCTTGGAGACCTATAGCCTCCATACATGGGGCGTGACTCAGAAAATGTTTATCATAGTTGCAATATGAGCTTTAACAATAAACACTTTACAAAAGTCTGGATTTAATGCAATAAATGAGAACATTATTTATGCAAAGAAACACTGTTTTTCTCACTTAAAATGTCTGCATTAGAAACGCTCTCACATCATTTGGATGCAGAGAAACATGACTGCACACTTTTTTCTCGTGTAGTTAGGAAATCAGTCCCATAACTAGTTAAAATCTGTTTACGATGTTCTTCTGCTTGGTTCATACTGAGCTGTGAACACCACTTTGTGTATATTTCGTTGCTGGTCTGCTTTGACATTGAACTTGGCGTCCTCCTGCACGTCTTTAGTCCTCTGTTTGACACTAAACTATCACATTTCCAAAACAGCGGTGGCTCTCCGCACGGCTGATGAAATGTTCAATGATGCTTGGGTTTCAGCTCTTCACCGACCTGAATCCTGCAGCTCGTACTGTGGCGTCCCCTGGGTGCCCCGCCCGACTGACCAGCAGCCCCCTCTGTAGAGTTTGGACCTTGTCAGATGGGAGCGGGCCCCTGGGAGCCATTTATAACCCGACCCGAGCTCGCACGGCAGCACTCGTTCTCCTGCACTTCTCTGCCAAGTGTTAAAAGAGAGATTCTTAAAAATGGAGCGGCCATATGTACGGCAGCCCAGAGCTTTAAATGAGCTTTTCATCGAGGTGGGGGTCGACTTTTCTCCCCTTACAACCCAAAGCACTCAGAGCCCAGGCCAGCCCCCTGATGACAGGTCGGCCATCTTGGGGGATTTTCTGTGGCAGTGTGTGGCAGCCGAGGCAAACTTGGTTCACAGGGGTGTTCAGTGTTGTTCAAGTTCAAGTTAGTAAGCGAGGCTCATTTGTGGACGCCATGGTTTGCCTTTAAGTAAAAAATAATTGACATTTATTTGTCTCACAATGATTAAACTTTGCTGCTTGTCAAGGCCAGATTGGATATTTAATCCTTCCAGCAAACTCTGGACCAAGCATTTCTTTAGGGGCACAAATGTTTGATCTTAGGTGGGGGGGTGTTATGACTGTGAGTCATAAGTGTATTAAAGTGTGTTCGTAATTGGATCTGTCGTTGTGGGGCTTTGTGCTCTTTTCTAGTTTGTGCGTCTGCCTGTTTTTGTGCTGCGCTGCAGGTACCCGCTCCATGACTGAGGAAAAGCTGAAGATACGTGCCGACCACTGATTGGACGAAAGCTGGTGCTGCGTGCGCGCGCCATATTGGAGGATACCCGAGGGCGCCAGTTTTAAAAGGGAGCTGCGAAAGCTGAACGCTGCCCTCCTTCTTTCTCATTTTACGCTTTTGGAGATAGAGAAATTGTGTCTTGTAAATCGAGATTCATTGTTGTTGAGATTGAGATTTACATTTCGTTGTCCAGTCCTGGTTACGTTGTAGGTGAGAGTAGCCTTTTCTTTTGATTCATCTTTTCTCCTGTTTTTCGTTAGGGAGTTCGGCAAGATGCCTGTATTTTATTTTATTTTTTTATTTGAGGTAAGGTAGTTTTGGTTTTGACTCAGGTGTTGTGTTTATTATTTTTGGTCTGTCTTCTCCATGAAGGTTGGTAAATAAAGAACGTATTGTGGACTGAAAATTCATTTTATTGTGATTCATTATTGGGAGTGAGGAAGGAGAGGCTCATGTTTTATGCTATCGCTGATTTCCCATAGGCTGGTCGTTACACTACCCGAGGTCTCCTCCCAGTTGGACATGGCCGGAAGACCTCCAAAAGGAGATTTCCAGGGGGCATCCTAATTAATATCATGATCCAATTTAGCCTAACTTGTGAACAAGACCCCCAAGATCCACATGAGGAAGAGACTCACTACTCGCCCACAGGGTGAAATTAACCGTTTTCCAGCAGAGAAACATGGCGGTGCTGACCCTCATCCCAGAAGCCCCAACCTGAGGAAGCCAACAAAACCACTTCAACTGCAAAAGGCAGAGATTACATTTTGAGGCAATTTTTGAACAACCCCCAACAACTGCCCCCTGAGATCCTCTCCATGAAAATCACAAACCTCTTTCACTTTTTTCTCAGAGAAGAAAAGCCAAGGTGAAAAAATGTACATAAAGCATTGCCTGTACTACAAACATATAGGGCAAACTTAGCTTTTTAATAGGCCTGGTCTATTTTCACAAAACCAGTTTATATCAAAAGTTTGCTCAGGACTGTTTAATATGTTGTCAAGAGTACAGATTGTAGACTGTCGCTGTGTCTGTCTGCTCAGTAGTAAACTATTCTCAGGGTTGCATGTAAACTGCAGCTGCAGAGTCAGAGGAAGATGTTTAAAAAAGGTGAGGACAGGAAGCTGCATTCTGTACATACAGTACATCTACAAACACAAGTGAGACATGAACACACACTGACAATAAACATTCATTTAGTTACACTTTGAACCTGCTGGACTATTAACAGGTTACATTTCTTTTTATGACAATTTTCCACAAAGTGTGCAGCTTTTGTTACTGCAGATATTTTTCTGTGTGAGTGTGTAGGTATTACCTGCAGTGTAAAAGCACTTTGAGTCAAGACCACACTAACTGAGACCAAGACATACCCGAGACCAGAGTGCTCCGAGACAAGACCAAGACATTTAGGGATCAAGACCGAGTCAAACCAAGACCAAGGCAGGGCGAGACTGAGACGAGACCAAGACCTTAATTATCACTGAAAATCATCATCATGTGTGCAGCGGGCGTGTCCCTCACTTAGACCGTAACATCGGGAAGGTTGCGGCCGTAACCGGGGGATAAAAATCAATTGAAGAATGAATGGAAGTTATTTGTTCTTTAGAAAGAGGTGCTTCCTTCTGATCACAGTAATAACGTGGAAAAATAGCCTCTCAGTGATGGTCTTGATTTAAAATCCGGAGTCCGCCGAGTCTGAGACCGAGACACGACCAAGTAAAAGTGCGTTTGATTACAAGACGAGACCTTCAAAAAGTAGTCTTGAGACCAAGAGCGATTTTGAGTACTACAACACTATATCTGCTATTTGAATGATGATATTGTGAACACCCTACTATTTCATGTATACAAGCAGCTGGAAACACAAATCCACAATAGCCCTTTAACTCTAACTTGTGTCAAAAAACTCAATTACAGACATTTGAGGAGTAGTCCCGTTCAAAATGAAAATAAAGCTGTTAAACCATCTCTGTGTTTGGAGAAAGACTAACTCTCTTACCACTGACATTAAAGATGGACAAACCAAAGAAGTTGAAATTGTAATAAACCAGAATGATCCTTTTGACTGCAGCATGCGGAGAAAAACAAACTTTATATCATCTTCAGACATCGAATGACATAAGAAGAGGAAGTGAGGGAGAACTGCTTCACTTACAGGAATCAGAGCTCTGCAAAGCGGAGACGGGGCAACCTCTTGTTCCTAAAATAAAGCCTGGAGACTTCAGTGCCTCTGGTTGGGAATGTGAGCTATGGACGCCCTCTAAGCCCCGGGACCAGATTCCACCTTAAAATAGCGTCCTGTGTGAAGAGAGACGTTCTGAGGCCACGGAGCTGCTATCTGCAGGAATTTACACTTCTGTTAATTGGCGGTTTCTTCATAGCAGCGGTGGACCGAACGAAGACCCGGGAATATTTGTCATATCTGTTTTAAAGGCGGCGAGACTCTGACCTCTGACCTGCTTACTCATAATGTTTGTGACGGCTGGGAACTGTGCCTCTCTTTACCTGCAAGAGTTTCAAGGCTTAAAAGACTCGTGTCAAGTTTGAAATAAGCAGCTCAATGTCTGATTAATTTGTTTCTGATGATTTCATTAATGCAGGATGGCAGGGGAATGACACCACCTAGGCTCTACGCCCTCTGACACTGGCCGCGCTAATTGCCTCAGTATCAGACCGCTTCTCGTTGACGCTTATCGTTGCTAGGTTACGAAAGTTAACTTCCACTTACCTCAGAGATTGCTCTCTGTGTTAAAGAGGGACAGAAAGAGAGTAAGAGAGAGAGAGAGGAAGGAAGAAAGACAACAACTTCTCATTCACGGTCCATCAGAGCCACGGTTCCAATCCAAAAAATGCCACTTGAACGCCAATGTATCAACATGGACAGGGCGGAGGGCTAGGTTTACAAGCGCCCACTCACTCCTCTGTGCCATCAGCCACAACATCATACAGTCTAGTCAACACACAAACAGGTTTTTTATCTGTGAGCGACGACTCGAGAAGCAGCACTGACACTTTCGTGACACAAATGTAATTTGAAGTAGAGGAAAAGAAAGTGGTCTGAGTGTTCAGTTAATCTTTAAGATATAATCACCAAGTAGTAGCCTTTCCCACAACTAGAATGTACACTTTACCAATTCTGATTTCCTTTAAACTGAGAAAAAACATAAACATTACTTCAATTCTCCTACTGCGCTTTTGTTCGTCTGTCGTTTTGTTAAGCTGCAGTCAATCAGTGTCATATGGAGCATGCAGAGCTCGTCTTATGATCCATCTGTGAAATCCTTTATCTGTTTAAAGTGACATTTCTCACCAAGACTCATTAATCTTCATCACTGGGACATCACGTTTCCACACGCTTAACATTATAAATCACACACTGATGATGTTTTGTCTCTGCTCTGTCACACTAACAGTGGGTGGGGGGGGGCCTTAAGTTACAGGTTACTTCCTGCCCCCCGCCCGACCCTCCAAAATAGACCACTTTCTGGGAGTAACAGCTGTAATTCTCTCCAATTATCACAAGTTGTGTTCAGGTCCAGGTCTGTGAAGGTGTTTCTCGGCGTGACATATAGGTTAAAACACAAAAAAAGGTTCACTCTGCCTTGTATAACTGGTTATTTGTTTTTCTCTGACTTATCAAGCTCTTTTAAAGTCTCTAACAAAATCACAGCTTTAACAGGAGGAAGCCAGAGTGACGTCACTCGTCTGTTCCTGCAGGGTGGCGCTGGAGTCCCATCGATGGCGGTCTCCATGCTGGAAATGCTGTCTCAGCGTAACTTTCAGTCAACCTAACGTCAGGCTGAGAGCTGGAGCTGAGGCGGGTTTTAAGACTCCTGACAAACCGTTACACCGCGCCCACCTGTCAATCAGGTCAGCTACACGCCTTATTGTGAATAACTCTTATCCTTCATCAAATCAAAACGGATGAGTCATCAAAAAATTCAGTCGCTGAACAATGTGTGCCGATCGAGACATGAGCTAATCAGACCTATTTCATTTTTTACACCAGGCTGTAAACGTGTTCATTTCTGATGTATAAACAGGCTTTTTTGAATGGGTGTGTATGTGACTTACCCAGGCCAGATGTGTGGGGGGGGGGGGGGGGGGGGGGGGGTCTGCAAAGAAGACAAGAGCCCACTTAGCCAATGGCAGCCATGACAACTACCAGCACAGCCCATTATGCAGCAATAAGAACCAGTAAGTACACGGAGCCCAGGCGGGACATTTAACCAGCAACTCAGACACACAACCCAGCAGAGACAGAGACGGACAGAAAAGGTAATGTAGGCTTACATTACCTGTTTCATGGAGGTTTTCTGGTCATTATCCTCATCATAGTGTCCGCTGAACTTATCGCTTTTTTGGCGGTTTGAACTTCAGTTGATGCTAGCTAACGATAGCCGATGTGATGAACTAGCTAGCTAACGCGGGAGTTTTAAACCATTTCACGCCTGGGTATCTTTATGTTCTGTATAAAAAGCCTCTGACTCAGCCTCCTCGTCGTCTTTAAATCTCCCTGTATCTTCAAATTGACAAAATCCGACACACCAAAGTGTGTTTTTCTTCCCCGGGACTCTTCTTCTCCAGAGAATGTGTGGACGCGAGGACTGCAGTACCCCCTTCTGACCGCGTACATAGAGTTACATGTATCCGCCATTACAACCCAGAGAGGCGCTGTTTCACACATTAGAGGATCTCCATAAAAATCTTGGAAAAAGATGAACATGGCGAAAAATAAACTAAAAACCACGAAGTGCTTACTATTTTGCCTTGAGTAAGAAGTAACAAGAGATAATAATCCATTATAGACAGTGTTTAGAACAAGTATTAATCATTCAGGGTTTTATTTATGAAAAATTACAAAAGAATTTGCTGCAAATCTGCTTTGTGTGTCAAAATATTCAAGCAACATGGCCCCAACTGGAGAGTTACATTTATTGTAAAAATAAAATTAAAAGGAAAAATGTAGTCATAATACTCATTATTACACTACTTCTATTAATGAAAGATAATACATAGAGAGTAGGGCTGGGAAATTAAGGAAGTTTTACTTTCAGTTCAGATTGGCTTCCCACGATTATGAAAACAAGATAATAAAGATTAAACGAAGCCAAGTTGCGCTGCCATGTGAGCGTAAAGTTTCAAAGTGTTGTTATGCTGCGCGCTTTTGAAGCGACAGGAGCCTTTTAGAATGACGTCATATAGGGCGCCGCAGGAATGAGTCCTAAAACCCGGAAGTGAGTTAGCATTTTAGCGCCATGGGTTCCTAACTCTAAAAGTCAATGGGGATTTTGAATGTGTTTGTGGTTAGACGCCTGAAATAAGGTCTGTGGTTAACACAAGCTTAAGAGATGTTGGCGTTTTGTTAGACGAGATAAACTACGTTAGATAAGACCCCAACTTGTGAATTTTAAAGTTTTTACGTGTACTAAAAACGGCGGTTGCTAACAAGTGGCTAAATGAGACTACAGTGGTTGTCGGGGACATTAAACGTCATCACGCCAGGAACTTGTTGGCCTACAAAAATACTACATCACTTTTGCAGTCTATAGCGGTCCACTTCCTTGTTTGAGCACGGTTGCGTTCACATCTCCTGTGGACCGTACTCAAGTACACATGAATCGTGCCCCAGACCAACTCTTCAAGCGGACTCAGGCATGGTACCCGAGTAGAGTGCGAGTACTCTACGGCTGATCAAATGAACCGGACTTTGGGGTCAAGTGTACTCGGTTCCGGGTCCGGGTTCCTAGTGTGAAACAATCCGACCTCCACCTCAGCGGCAAGAAAGTGTGGACAACATTTGTTATGTATTGCCAAAATACAAAAAAGGATTGATCGGTTGAGTGATTGATATTTATTGAAATATTTTATTTGAAGTTGATTTATTTCTAATGAGGTTATTTGGTAGCTCTACTTGAGTTGGTTTTATCTATCTAACTATCTGAGGCGAGAGCAGTAACGTCTCTGAGTGTATCTGAGCTGTTTTGTCTTTCACAGATGGACAGACACCTGTCGCACTGAGACAATGACCCACAGTCAGCAGGTCAAAGGTCGCAGGAGAACACAAACACTGTCCTACTTATGAAAAGTAAATGTAGTTTATAAAGTAAAAACAGATAAATTCATATTATGTTTGTGCACTCAGGACACAATAACACAGTTACCAGGTAACTTGGTTTGGATTAAACTAAAGTTGAAATCAAGTTAGAAATAAATCAACACGACACACATTCACTATTTTTGTTCAGAATTTTAATTTTGGGAATTAACTCGTTAATGATGACAGCATTAACTCCTGATTAATTACATTTTAATCGCATGTTTGAAATTCTATTATCAAAAAAATAGTAATTGTTAGACGTATATTTTGATTTGATTTTTGTACTGTCTTAAGCTGAGAGTACTTTACTTCCTGTTTGGATTCGACCCTGCTTTTATTTTGAAATACAGTAAGGCCCTTCTGGTAGATGGAAGGTTAGGACATGAAGTTAAACACAGAAACAGGAAGTGGTTAGGGATCCCAAAGTGACATCAAACAGCTCAAAGGAACGGTAACAAAGGTCAATGTGTGATGTCATAAGGTGGATATGACTTTGGACTCATCAGTTGAGCTGTCTGTATCTACGGTGAGCCTGAAGGAACAAAATAGCATGATGATTTAATACTTCTTAAAACTACATCCAGATAAAACTGATCAAGATTGACTTTAAAAGAAAACAGGACTAAAGTTAGCTGGATAACCGGAGCGTGGTTACCAAAAATGTGGATTACAAAACGTTTCGATCACCTGGGCTAAGAGGAAGTGGAAAAGGTCCGGATGAGAACAGGTGAGTGCAGGATGAAAATAAAAAGGTGAATGATGTCGTGCTGAAGTCAAAGCAACACAATCAATCATAAATCTTTGAGTAAAGAGCACACAGAGAGTGGAGCTGCAGCGTCAGCAGGAGGAGCATCTGGAAACTCCATCCACTCCCACCTCTGACTCTGCCTCCACCCTGCACCCCCTGCAGCCTGCAGGCGGGGACTCTGCGGGGACTCTGCAGGGTGGAGGGCTCAGGAGGGGACAGTAGCCAGCCTGAGGGAAGTGTCCGGAGGGGAAACTCCCACAGGGGGGAAGGGTGGGGGGACAAACGATCCTGCCATGTTACCGAACAGGACGCCGCGACCTGGAAGTCTTGTTTCTACATCAGACTCAATATGGTAGACCAATCTCTCCACGGCAGCCCTGGGAACCCAAAACAACCCCCAAGTACGAGGCAGAGTCTGAGTGCCGCAGGGTCAAAACCACCAGATATCCTGGGAAAAATACAACTAAAAACATTTATGACATTTGAATGTAACCGCATGAAAAACGGAGGTAGAATCAGCAAATATACGAAAAAAACTCAGAATACAAAAACCTTTCAATCTTAATTTAACACAGATGATAACGAGTCAAACGAGAGGATAAAACAAGATGAAGAGAGGGAACGATTGGGGGTGCTGTCTCCTGGGCTTCCTCCTGGGAAATATTCAAATCTAGAAGAAGATGCATCGTCTGTTCTTTTTCATTAAAAAAACTAATGGTTGGATAATTCATCGGGATGCTCTTACAGTCGTATGTGGGCTAGTAAAGTTTTACCATCACGCCCCTTTAAGATTTCCATAAATATTAAGATTTCTTTACGTATGTAGCTCAGTTGGTGAAACTCTGTGGCTGAATCTCGATGTCCTCGCTAAAACCTGAACCCTGAGCCCTTACAGACTTTGGTCTGCTGTGTCGGTAGAGTCGGTCGTCTCTCAACGGGAAGGTCAGCGGTTCGATCCCCAGCTCCTGCAGCCACATGTCCGGTGTGTCCTTTTGCAAGACACTTAACCCTGAGTTGCTTCCTCAGTGGCGTATTAATGTGTATGAAAGTAATGAGTTAATACTGATGGTCTCTTCACACAGCAGCCTCTACCATCAGTGTGTGAATGTGTAGGTGTGACCTGCGGTGTGAAAGAGCTTTGAGCAGTCATGGAATAACTAATAGATCAAAAATGAAGGGTTTGACAGTTGTTGAAATTCATTTTTATCAAACATTTAAAAACAGCTGACATGACAGGACTCTTTGTTCTTCAATGTTTAAGCATGACATGTAAAAATACGAGCATGTTAAACACATCGTTGGAGGACCAGGTTGTTGTTTTTCTTGCTTTGTGCTCTTTAGTTGCACATCATTTGGAGTGTAAGGTCAAAACCTTCTGTGTCTGTGTGGCCACACAAGCTGCCAGCTCTCACTGAGGAGGAGCATTTCTAAGGAGGTCTGTAGAAACCTGAATCATGAATCACACCTGAGCATGCAGCCTGATTCTCCCCCCCCTCTCATGTTCCCCCCCCCCTCGCTGTACCCTGCGTCCCCCCGCCCGGCCCGCTGCTCCCCGAGGTGCCGTGAACGTGAGCTTCAGCAGGTTTGATATTAAACCTGAAACCGCCTGGTGGTCGTAACATCCAGTGTTTATATGAAAGGACACCTGTTCCTCCTGCTTTAGGCTGCAGAATGTGTTCATGTACTACGATCAGCGCAGGTTTAGAGGTTATCCAAGTTTATTTAGGCTTTATTTTAACGAGAATAATGTCTGCAGAGGTGGACACAGTCATCAAATATTTAACTTTGATAACTGCTAATGATGGCAGTTCAGTTAAGGGATTAATTCTGTTAATAATCAACTGAACATCAGCTTTAAGCGATTTCTCGGGTTCTTAAGAGGCCATTGTTTAAAATGATTTTGGAGGGGAACAGTGGCATCACTTAAACGTCATGTGTACCCGTGCTTGTGCATGAGCAGCCGTACCGTGCCGAATCCCAGTTCCTCCAATGCCGGGGCCAAGTTAGTGTACCGTGCTTGAACACAGTATGGAGTACCCCGCCTAGTCAACAAACTGGACTTTGGGGGGCAAACATGCCTGGGCATGGTACGGATTGCCGAGTGTGAGTGCGCCTTAAAAAACTTTGTGTTCCAGCAGTGAGACCATTTCTCCAACAGCTTCGTCTTCTCTTTCATCAGCTGGACCCCACACTGCTCCCTCTCTCTCTCTCGCTCTCCCTCTCTTTCTCTCTCTCTGTTCCTGGTTGGTTCACGCCGAGGACCCCCCACCCACTGGCCTGGCTGAGTGCCGGGCTGCAGAGGCCAGGACGGCGCCTCGGCTACTTAGAGCACAACATTTTGGGGGTTCACAGCTTCGTCTGCGAGTGGAAAACGGGATTATATCCTGTGGTTTGTCTAAATCCAGTGACCCGGGGAAAAGAAAAGCTCTCAGTGTGGTTTTCTGGGCTGATGTGTGATTACCGAACGTTTGAGGTATTCAGCTGGCGAGAGAGCAGAGCGACGGGCACTGACTGCAGCAGGTGGAGCTTTATGAGCCTGAAACTCAAATATTTTAATGATATAAACAGTTGATGTAGCCATGTACGGAGGCTGACCTTTGTTTTGATACAGAATTCATTGAAAAAATCAGACACAGAAGAACACTAATGAAGCAAAAAATTAATTAATGAATATTTATCCACAGTTTACAGGACAAGAGAGTGAGTGTAACATGAAGGGGGATACATAGGTAGAAATGCTGCACGTGTGGAAGAAGTTCCTTAAAGCTCTGTTCCCATGGTAACATGCTAACTTTAGATTACGAATCTATACATCAAATTAAATCTTTATTTTATCAGTATAAAGCCTCATTCTGAAAATATACAGCATCAGCCTGTCTGACTGGAAAATAGAGTTAATGCAGTTCCTTGGGTGTCCACTAGGGTCTGCCTCCTGCAGAGAGTTGGTCCCCATAGAGCCCGATGTTAAAATGTCCAACTTTACAGCTGAAATAAACATGTTTACAGCCTGGTACAAAAACTGTTTGGGTCTCTAGAGTTCAATTCTCTCTTCATGACAACTGTATGGGCTGAATGTTTTTACAACTCACTTCTATTAAGGTGATGTAGAATTAGGGGGCGTGGCCTCTTTGATTGACAGGTGGGAGCTGCTAGCTGTCTGCTAGGTGTCACCTTAGTTTTCTATGTCATCATGGCCTCTTGGGAACTCGAAAAATTGCTAATCGCTGATGTTTTCCTTTTTTGAAATAACAGAAAGTTAAATCTTTGATAACTGTGTCCACCTCTGCAGACATTGTTCTTAAAGGTTAATCTTAAAGGTCACATATCCTCCTCCTCTTCAGTGTAAATAAGTCTCAGAGCTCCTCACATCATGTGTGTGAAGTGTCTTGTTCTAAATCCACTCTGATCCTGTATTTGATCATGCCTATAAACCCCTCTATTTCAGCCCTGCTCAGAACAGGCTGTTTCTGTGTCTGTAGCTTTAAATGTAAATGAGCTGTGTCTGACCACGCCCCTCTCTGGAAGGGCTTGGGTGGCTCGGGCTTTCTTGCTCCATGTCCTATTGTTTACGGTGAGAAGGCAGACTCAGAGGGCAGAACAAACACCTAGCTGTGGGAGTGTCACCCACCTGGGGGAGGGGTTACTGCCCTTTGTGATGTCATGAAGGGAAAATCTCCAAATGGCCTGTTTGAGCACACATTTTCTGAAAAGTGGAGCAGGCAAAAGACGGAGAGGATGGACTTTTCTCATCATTGGGGGGTTTGTAGACAGACTAGAGACACATATTAGAGTTAGAGAAACATGGTGAAGTGTATTTTATATAATATGTGACCTTTAATAAGCTTGAAGACTTTGTTTGGTCTGAAATACTTAAAAGAAATAAGAACTGAATGCAGGAGGAGGGGAAGTGTGGCAGTTTGTTTTGCTCCAAGGGACCGATGCTAAAGTGCGACATGTACTGGATCGAAAGTCACATTTTATATCTTTAATACAATGAACTATCTCACATGTAACAAAAAATGTAAGTTCCTATGGGAGCCAACTTACGATTGCTTTCCCGTTTAACTCCGGCCGGCTGATTTTAGAGATGGTTAAACACTTTTCTTATTGCTGGAAGACTAATTTCTCTTCTTCCACAATAAAGATGAATTTGAAGTAGAACAAACACTAGCACGCTAACGCTATACACTAAGATGGTAAACGTCTTCATCCACATAAAATCCGTTCACCAGCATGTTATCGTTGTCATTTCTAGCATGTAGCATGCGGTGCTTAAATATTCTGGATGTCCAAAAGAATTCAATCTTTGCTCTTTGGTTTCTTTGATTTCTTTTGGAGCATTCTTACTGTAACACAACTTTGTACACATATGACATTTCCTGTTCGAAGCACCTTGCACAAGTTTCTGTGCAGGTATTTGCCGCTCCGTTGGGAATCAAACCCTCAGCAGCAGTCGGAGTGCCTTGCTCAGCCTTGTCGAGCTGCACAGGACATTTGATCCCAGCCATATCTGAAGGTTTAAATGGGTTTAAATGAGGGCTCTGGGGAGTGGTGAGGGGGTGAGGAGAGGTGTGCGGGGTGGTGGAGGAGGAGGAGGAGGAGGAGATGAATGGCTGCCGTTGGGGAACAGCAGAGGGGCATTCTGGGAAACGGTCACGCTGAGGCCTTCCTTATGGCTCTCTATGAGAAATGGAGAGAGTGTGAGAGGAGCCAAATGGAGCTGACAGCCAACTGGTTTGACTTCCTCTGTCACACACACACACACTCACAGTCAAACACACACTCACGCGCGCGCGCACACACACATTGCATCAAATCCCTCCCTCTTCCATTCCTTGTTTTTTCTTTCGTCCATAATTTTGTTATGGAAAAACAAGAGCTCGTGTTTCGTCTCTCTGAGAGCCACCAGCGCTCCTAAACTTTCATGTGTCCGTCCTGCTCCGACCCTCCGCTACTTAAAGACCTTTGTTTGGCCGCTGCGGGGGCCCGAGGGCAGATTTTTGGCAGGCGGGCAGGTGCTGATAGAGACAAACTCCATAACGCAGAGTGAACCTGTGCCAAGACGCTAATGGCAGGATGAAAAAAAATAACGACCCAGATGAACAGAGCGTGTTTGAGCGTCGGTTCTGTTGAGTCTGCCAGTGGTAGATATCCTCTGATGACCTCATCTCAGAGGGTTGTTTCCTCTCTGAGCAGCACTCGCAAAAACCAGAATAATGAAGTGTGACAGTCATAGAGGGGTATGTCATGTCACCTGTCGTACCGAGAAACTTCAGAGTCCCTTTTACTGGCATGGTTGCACCTTCTAACAAATCAGAGGCCCCGCATGATGCGTCAAAAATAAGGAGAAGAAGCCGAACGACAACCTCTGCGTTTGTTTCTCTCCTCAGCTCTGGAGGTTACTTTCTGGAAGCGATGGAAGAGATAACATTTTTATTAGCATGTTTCCGGGCTGGTAATGTTCTCGGAAACAATCGACCCTCTATCACTATCAGACACAGGACATGTCTTCTGTCTTTCTCACATGGATCTGTAGTATCTATCTCTAAGGTGATGTTGCTGTGATTGTCAAATTGTGCACATAAATCTCAGCTGCGTATTAAAGACCCTGTTGGCGACATTTAGAGGGTATTTCAGACCCCTGACTCCAGAAATGGTCACTGATGGAGTCATGAGGTAAGTCAGGAGATGTTAGACAGCGAGCAGCCACAGGAGGACAGCTAACGTTAGCCGACATCACTAGCATCGGACATGGACATTTTTTAGAGATTGAGAGTTCTCCTCATACTCCTTACTGTATCTCTTTACCTGAGGCCAAGTTTAGAAAAGAATCAAATCAAATGAATATACTGTAAATAAAAGAACGTCAAACGTCGAGGAATATTCAATTGTTTCGAACGGGAAGGAGCCTCGAGACAAGACATTTAGTCTGACCTAGAAACAGTAACCAAGGAGGGCGGGGCTTGACAGAGGGTCAGTTTCTAATTGGAGTAAAAACATAGGAAGGTAGAATTTGGATTGTTACCGCTCGTTACATTCAGTTTTCATTTGAATCAGAATCTGAGTCAGAATCATATTTCAGCAGGATGATGGTTTGGATCTCTGCATCGTCCAAACGTTGCTGCTGCTGCTTTATTTGCTGTTATCAGTTTGTGTCTCGGTTTGTGAACCTCTGGATGTAGAAATCTTCATGGTGCACAAGCTGAAACCTGATCGTTGTTGGTTCCTGGGGGCCTCCCTCGCCTTCGCCGCTCAGCGTTTATGACCAGCGTGCTTCAGTTACAGCAGCGAGGCCCTAGCATGGACGGCTTTTTACTGCAGCCAGCCCAAACATTCCTCTGCTTTTGTCACAGCCCCGCTGCACGCTGCTGCTCCACCCAGGAAACAGCAGAGGAAGAAGAAGAAGAAGAGGAGGAGGGCAGAAAGCTGGAGGATGTGAGGAGCTGGATCAGACTCGGGTTCAGTTTCCATGACTGAGGACATTCTTCAGTCGTGTAGAGATTATAAACAGCTCTGCTGACGTCTAGCTCTCTGTGAGGAACACGGCGCTCTGCAGATGATCACATTTGACTTTTTTAAGCTTCTAAATGAAACGTGCTGATCTGTCCGTGTGCCCTCCATCATGATCATCACCATGTTGTATCAGAAAACTTCCCCCCAAGATTAATTATTTCTGATTCTGAAACATAAACTTAACTCTCAGAACTTTATATCTTCTGTTCTAGCACAAGAAGACTCTCACATCTAAAGACGATGTGTCAGCAGCTCACAGAGTTTTAAGTCTCACACTAAGACTTTGCAGACTCTGGATCTTACAGGGTCTCTAACTGCACGGCTACAACTACAAGCCCTCTGAGATTATTTCCCATCATTCACTTGGTGGATATTTACTACAACTTTTGAGGTTTCTAGAAACTGAAAAGGAAGAGAAAGTGATGGCGTTGACACAGGGTGACACCGGCCCTAAGGATGGTTTTCAACATGTTTTACTTTGTGTCACTTAATGATATAAAAGTCATGATTTAAATCTTCTCCGGTGTGATACTGTATGTGAGGAAAAGGACAAACACACAGATGAATTCGTCCTCCCGAGTCTTGAGGCAGGTTTTGTGTCATGGTGGGCTCTCTGGAAACGACCGGTGTGACATCAAAGTGTGAAACAGGAAAACACTCTGGGAGGTTCGGAGGTGTGAAGAGTCCTGATTGGAGCAATTCAGACGCAGTTTGACGGATTGACAGTTTGACTCGTGTCAGCAGAGGAAACGCTGCTCCTCACTTCACATATTTCATACAGACGCTGAGAAATGAAAGAAGGAAACACGGTGAAAATACGATGCAACAGGAATTTAAAACGCTGGTGTTTGTTTGACACGTGGGATCGTAAAAACTCGGCCGCTGAATATCTCACTGCGTGTTTTAGTTCATTAGATTCACATGATTTATTTTATTTTAAACTTCTGTTTCACTCTGGTCAACGGCGCTTAACATTTGTGATCATTTCAGATATTATATACACGTTTAATACTTTACTTTACATTTCTCATTTTGACTGACAGTGGAAGCTGTTTTATTCAGTGATTCTTCCCCATTAATTCAGCTTTATTTTCATTATGTGAATTTTCATTATCTTGTTTACAGACTTTTTCTGTGATTTTCCTGAACTTAGAGTCAGAGTATGAAGACAGAATAAAGCGTCACCTCAGAGTCAAGATCAACAACAGGACTGGAGGAACAATTTATAGAGGAAGGGACTGGGGCGTCGGTAGTGTAGTGGTAGTAGTTCATAGTTGGCACTTGGACTCTATGGGGGGGTTGATGTGTTTGGAGAATGACAATTCTCTGCAGCAACAGAATAAATCCCCCCATGGAGTCCAGACCCTGGTGGTGGTGAAGCTGATGACTTGATGAGACCGGATGGGTGAAGAATTGATGGATGATGATTCTGTGAAGGCGGGCGGGTGATGGGGAGGTGGAGGGGCGCATGAAACATCAGCATGAAGGAACTACAGGCAGAGAAAGAAACATATTTAAAAGGGGAGCAGAACGATGATAGGCTGATAATGAGGGAGGGGCGCCATGCAGTTGGTTAGATGAGAACGTCCGACGAGACAGCTGATTACCCAATGACAGCCCCAGAAAATGACAGTGGAAATGTGAATGAGCGTGCATGAGGGATGAATGGGAGATCGTGAAGGCGAATGGAAAGTCTTACTGACTGAACTTACGCTAGAGCTTCGTTTTCACCCCAAAGACAGAGCGAGTTTGTGGAGCGACAAACATGATGTGTCCCTGAGATCGAAGGCTGCAGCTGCTGAGAGAACATAAATAAGAAGGCAGGTCATGTAGGACGGTCTTATAAAGAAAAATGTACCAATGCTCCATCCTTCAAGGGTTAAACAATGTGATGCAACACAACGTCAAGACGACACAGCCTGACTGGAGACAGTTCAGAGATGAAATAATTCACATTTTCAAGACATTTCTGGGCAGCACTTTCACTCCTAACCGCCTCCATTTAGATTATATCTGATTCTTGTAGGCATTTTAAACAAATACTTCATCTACCATCCTCTGGATTACCTGATGACGATCGTTGAAGCACCACCTTCACTACTAAACCAGATTTTTTCAGTTTATTTGAACATTTTTTGGATAAGTTTTAAGAGCTGTTGAACATCAATTTGTAAATATTGCTTTATTTTGGTGACCTCTCCACATGAAGTTGGATTTTTCTGGCAGACGCTAAGCTTTCCAGATAATAGTTGTTGAGCAGGAAGAATATTTGAAATACAAAAGTGTAAATAAACCGTTTTTCTGTGAGGTCTTTGTCCCCGTTTATCAGCCTCTGTCCTCGGTCTCAAATGTCTCCGCTGAAGTTTGGTGGAAACAAAAAGTTTGTCTAACCACTTCAGGAATGTTTCGTCCAACTGTCAACGCTCGGCTCATCATTTGGTCGTGCCGAGGCGTTGATGTTTGACGGATACTCCACCATTTAACGAGAATGTAACAAATTGTGTGGACCACCAGGACAGGACTCCTCTGAGCCGTCGTTAGGATCCAGAGAGGACGCTCTAGAGTCTGTGTTTGGGTTTTTTTTTTTCTCAGCTGCTGGTCGTGTCAGAGCCGCCGCCGGCCGGCCGGGAGTCCACCTCGCTGTGTGCCTCAAACCCTCCTGGGAGCTCAGCTGGAAGTCTGAGAGGACGCGGGGAATCAAACGTGCAGTGATGTAGGTAAACACGGGGCTGCTGTGATCTTAGCTGAGGTCTGCTGGAGTCCTGCAGGGCAGAGCCGGAGGGGGTCTGCAGGGACCAGAGCACACCGGACACCCTGAAGTCATCTCTGAAGACGGATACATGGTATACACCCAGACTATAATTCACCCTGAAGTTACCTTTTATATCACCAGCTGGTTGAAGCTGGCAAAGCCTTTATTTTAGAGATAGGACAGTGGATAGAGTCAGCGGGGAATGACATGAAGGAAAGAAGTCACAGGTCGGATTTGAACCCAGGCTGCCCGCTTTTCAAGAACTTAAGCCTCTGAATATGAGGGGAGCGCACTAACCACTAGACTAATGGCGCCCCATGAATGTTTATTTAATCACAATATTCATGCCACTTTATAAACTTCTTTATTTGTGTTTGCCTCACAGAAACTTGAATTTGCTCACTTTGCTAAAGCCCCCCCCCCCCAACACACACACACACACACACACACACACACCCACACACACACACCCCTCCTCTCTTCATTCCACACTGTGTGTCTGCACTGCTCACTCTCTCCAACAGATCAGTCAGGCCCTCAGGGTCTCTGTCCTGACTAGAAAGAAGGTAAAATAACTAAAAACACAAAAAGGTAACGTGGCTAATAATGATGATGACGATGTTGACGATGACGAGTACCTAAAAGTGTGAAGAGCAGCAGCAGCAGGGTGTTGACTCAGACGCTGGAGGCTCCTCAGGCCAGCAGGTTAAAGGGTGACGGACCACACAGAGAGGACGGAGAGGAGAGGCTGGCCACACACACACACACACACACACACACACACATTGGGCCTCATTTATCAAACGAACGTACGACCGAAAACCGTGCGTACGACCATTTCCACGCAAACTTCGGCATTTATCAATTTGGACGTAAGCGGAAGCTGCGATCAGATCTCACGTCAGGTCTGAGCTCGTGTACGCAAATTCGAGTCTGTGGATTTGCGGTGCAGCACAGCAAAATCTGGCGGAAAATAATGAACAAACCTCAGCTGTCATTAAGCATAAGCAGTCACATATTTAGAACAGATCAAAACGGATTATTAAAACGAAAACATTTCTTTTAAAGCCCATGTTTTTACTGATACCACTTTCAAAAAATTAAACAATAGGATAAATAGCCTAAGATGACAACTAATTATTACACATTAAAATGTGAAAGAATCATAAATACAAGCAGAAATGTGTGTTTGCAAATTAACTAATGGCAAAAAGGTGTAATTGTTTTTGTTTTTGTCCGATGGGTGTGACAGAACTGGAACAAAAATTGAAAGCACCTGTTGAGATAATCATCGTTCCACTGTGGTTGGTCAGATGTTTATTCATTCCCGTATTTAAACAGATGCTTTGACAGTTATCAAGTCTTGATGATGGCAGACTTGCTTATTTTGGAGGAGCAATACGCGCGTGTCAGACGTGAGCGCGTCTTCAGGGACCGCAGGGATCTCCTCATGGAGAGTGATGCCTGGTTGATCAGTCGCTTTCGGCTCCCAAGGCATGTGCTTATTGATTTATGCAATAATGTAGCTGCTGGATTAAAGAGAGAAACCAGGCGGTCAAATGCCTTACCTGTACCAGTTCAGGTGCTCGCCACGCTGGGGTTTTTGGCCACCGGGACCTTTCAGCGAGAGGTCGGGGACAGGGCTGGGGTCTCCCAGCCAACGATCAGCAGGACGATGCCAGCAGTGTTGGCTGCAATAAAATCTCTCTCCCGAAAATACATTCGGTTCCCATACAATGATGTGATTAAAAGGCAATTTTATGAGATTGCTGGGTTTCCAAATGTGGTTGGAGCGATTGATTGTACTCCTGTGCGCCTGAAGGCACCATCCATGAATGATTACGCATTCATCAATCGCAAAAACTACCACTCCATAAATGTCCAGGTGATTTGTGATGCCAAGCTATCACTTTTAAACGTGGTGGCCAGGTGGCCAGGGGGGACACACGATTCTTTTATTTTTCAAAACAGCTCTGTTGGCGCGCGGCTGCAGGAGGGCGCACTGCAGAGCCAAAGTCATCTCCTCGGTAAGTGGCTACCCTCGATAAATTGCATTACACTAAACAAGGTATCAGATGATTCACATTTTGGTATGGTTCTTCTAGGTGACAAGGGTTATCCTCTAACGGAATACCTTATAACCCCGCTACAGAGCAGGAACGCAGGTTCAACAGTGCGCACACACGCACACGGGTCACAGTCGAGCGCTGCTTCGGGTTGCTGAAGGGCAGGTGGCTCTGTCTCGGACCTGCAGGGGGAATGCTACTGTATACCCCAGACAAAGTGTGCGATATCATTTTGGCCTGTTCAGTTTTGCACAACATTGCACTGGTGAATGAGCGGCGCAGCCGGATGAGCCCATGCCCATGGAGCCGTGGCCAGCACAGCCTCCACAGGGGGCTGTACGGAGGAGACAGGACCTCATTTGTCGCTTTTAAAACGTAAAGTATACCTTAAACTCTTGCAAATGCTCTGCAGTATTAATCAGTAATGTGAAGTATTGTTGGTGGAATTGGCTAAAGGCATACTAAACACAGACAACATTTAGTCATTTAAACATTTATTATGGCTTTTTTAGAGTTTCATTTATTTCTTTTAGTGTCTCATTAATTGCGTCAAGTGCGCCGACGACTGAGGCCAATAACCTGCATATCTCCCCTTGTCTCTCCAGGACCTCTGCCGTGATCAGGTTCGGTCTGGGCGCAGCACGGGGGGCCGAGGGCACGCGCTCACTCTCGGCAGTAATAGTGGGACCGCCCTGGGGAGCAGATCTGGCTGACATCATGCTGGTGCCTGGCTCTGAAATATTTAATACAATAAAAATGTCACCCATGTAACATGTGTAAGCCTTATTATTTGTAAGAAATGGTGTACAGTCAGTTTGATTTTTCAATGCAAGCAAAAGGGGGTTGTTAGTTACCATTCTGCTCTGGGTCTGATGCCAGTGCGTCTGTGTCACCTCCACCACTTATGCCACAGATCGACTCGGACCCAATTAAGGAGGCAATTTTTTCCTCCGTCCCCGTCAGGATCAGGCTGGAGTCTGGTTGGCCTCCTCCAGTCTGCCTGATGCTGCGTTTAAACGCAGCAACACGTTTCTTGGTGGCCAGCTTCAAATCCGACCATTTTTTCTTGACCTAAATGTAAAGAATTGTTTTGATCAATTAGCAGACATAAGCTTTTAGGCTGCGGATGAAAAGATTCATTTAAGTCGTTAGGCATGGGTTAAGTTATTGAGAATTATATTCAAACCTCAGCTGGAGTCCGTTCCTGTACGGCAACGCTGTTGACTGCCTCCGTTATCTTTTTCCAGACAGCGTTTTTATGAGCCCCTTTTATGCCACTCTTCAGACTGCCAAAAAGCACTGTTTTGTTTCTTTCCACCTCCGATGTCAGGATGTCGATCTCCGTGTCAGAAAAGTTTCTTTTCTTAATCGTGTTTCGTCTCTCCATGTTTGACCTCAGTGGGCGAGGCCTCCGAACCAGGAATATTTATGGGCGTAACATGTTAATGACGATCGAATTCAGCCGCCACATTTATCAAGGCCCGCTCATTCGTACGCTCAGATTGGTCAGATACGAACGTTTCATAAATCGCACGTGTGTCCTGTCGTAAGACCAAATCTGCGCTCAGATCTGCGCCTGTTTTCACGCAAGATTGATAAATGAGGCCCATTGAGTGTAATCTGAGTCTCATTAGTCTGACAGTGATCTGCTCTCTGCTCATCACAACATGAACTGCTGTGTAACGACCAGCTCGCTGTGTTTACTGCGACCTGCAGATCTGTTTAAAGATTTACAACAAACATCCAAAAAACCACCCAGCCCCACCCAGTCGATCACTGGATGCGGAAAAGTATCTGTTCCTACAAACGCTCCTTCAGACCGCCTCGTACCAAAAAGATTAGATAATAAAGTGTCTTCTTTTTGCTGAAACTCAAACTTAAATGTGTCTTCTTGCTACTTAATCCAGTATGTGTACACGCACAGTTAATGTCAGAGTCAGCAGCTTTCTCCTTCAAAATAAAATACAGACTTATCCTTAGCTGCTCCATTGTCCCTTCTGGGCCTCCGTACATGCTGACTGTGTCTGCAGAGACCCTGTCCTCTGACTGGATTTTACTGTTCTGGTTTGTTTTGGTTGACTCGGGACGTTTCTGAGCGGGGAACGGTGTGTTTCCTCCAGCCAATGACAGCGCAGCAGGTGAGTTTAGGAGTGGATACAATTCAGTGATTGGATGCGATTCAAACCTGTGAATATGGCGGACGTAGCGGCAAAGAAGAGGAAATATAATCACAGTGAGGTGAAACACCACGCGGATAAAGCTCGTTCTAAAACGAGGGTGAACTTTGTGTTGGATTTTACACGTGGACGTGGAGTTGGTCTGCTTCCTGTTGGACAGGCAGGTAGCTAACACTGGCGGTTAGCTTGTGCTAGCGTGCGTTAGCTTGCAGTGTAGGTACAAGCAGTAACGAAAACGTTACATCCTGCAGTGAGTGTGAGCTTCTGGGGGCTATGAGCCTGGGTGAGAGCGCTGTCTCCAAAGTTTTGAATTTGGACTGCAGTACCCATTTTAAACACTAGGGGTCTGAGTTATGTATTGCTCCTTTAAGATGGGTTAGGTCTGTAAGCTTTATTTAAATGTAAATAAATAGATTCAGGAAGAGTATTAGAGAATATGTCTTTGTTGTCTGTTTGTTACGCCTCTGTAAAGCTCTTTGGTTTAAACATGTTATGCAAACAAAGTTGACATTAACTGTTTCAGTGCTGGAAAGCAGTTAAGTGCATGTATTCAAATACCTTAGGCCACATAAATCATAAGTGTTTAAGCTGATTTAGTGGAACAGATATTGGAGACGTGTTGATATAATATCTGTTCCAGCAGAGGGAGGTGTGAGTGTAACAGCAGCACGTTAGTCAGTGTGACAGTGATCATCCCCACACATGATATCTGGGTCATCGTCACTATTCCTACAATGTGGAGAAACAGGAGATGTTCATCTGTGCAGAGCTGAAGATCTAAACGTCTGTCAAAAACAAGCTGCAGGCTGAATGAAAACGACTTTTAAATAATCATACCCTCGTTCTTGACCCCTCTGGTTTCAAACCCATGATTGCATTAAGGCGTGGATTTGTTAACTGACAGACGGGCGTGTTTGTCAGAGTCAGTAGAAATGTTCGTTGCAGTTTGTAAACACAACATTCAAACTGGACTCCTCCTCCTGGGCTCATCGCCACCAGGAGCGCACTCTCACTGCAGGATGTAGTGTGTACGTTTACTGATTGTACCTACACTGCATGTTACTTTACATTTATTGTAATGAAAAAGCCGATAATTTTGCAAGCTAGCACCATTAAACCACCGGTGTTTGGCACCTGCCTGTCCAACAGATTATCGGCTTGGTGTTTCGCCTCACTGTGATTGTATTTTCTTTTCTTTGCTGACATGTCTGCGTCCGTCAATTTGGCCTTTTTGAATACTGTCCAATCTCTGAATTGTATCCACCCCTTAACTCACATGCACACTGTCATTGGCTGGAGGAAACACACCAGCTCCGCCCAGAAACATCCTGAGTCGAGAGCACCAATAGCCTAGCGGTCATGTCACACGACGTCCCTGACGCCCAGCCACCACTATCGGACTGTGTCATCCCCACAACCACCGCCGTCCTCATTCATGCACGGCCTGCTCCGACCTCCACCTCAGTGGCAAAGAAGTGTGGACAACAGGAACGTGACGATTACAAAGGAGAAATCCTTCCTGCATATTATCACATAAGCTCTTTAGTAAGGCGTCTCGAGATAACACTTGTTATGAATTGGCGCTATACAAATATTGATTAATGACACGCCCCATGTACAGAGGCTATAGTCTTCATTGCAGCGGACGTGGGTTTGAATCCGACCTCGACCCTTTGCTGCATGTCATCCTCTACTCTTTCCTCCCAACATTTCCTGTTTCTCTTCAGCTGTCCGATCCAGTTAAGGCAAAAATGGCCAAAAAAAAACTTGAAAAACAAAAAAACAAAAAACTGAAGTCAACCAAAACAAAACAAAACAGTAAAATCCCGTCAGAGGACAGGGTCTCTGCAGACACAGTCACCACCACACATGTATGGAGGCCCAGAAGTGCTGATTGAGCAGCTTTACTTTGGTAGAAGACTTAATTTAATTTTTTAGGAAAAAGCTACTGACTCTGCCTTTAAGGGGCGCGTCATCTCCATCTTTGCTTGTTCATATGGAGACCGCCCTCTTTGGCCTTTAATACTCTGCTTCATACACCAGTGGGTGACGTCACTGAGACTACGTCATGTTTAAAATGTTGTTGCTTCACACTGCAATACTATAGGTGACTAAAGAAACGATATTTAAAAAAGTATCATACTCAGGATGCACACAAACAGGCCTGAAGTTTGATTTTTTTCCTCCATCACGGTGGTCTAATTTCCTACAGACACCAAACGCCTCACATGCTTAAAGAATGTGTTTCTGCCATCGCTGGATATAGTCTTGTTTTTTTCCGCTCCCCCTCCTCTAAACGTCATCATTCATCATTGTTTAATTTCTGCCACATAACACTGCGGCATCCATTTACCCTCCATCCCTCCCCAGACCACGCCGTGCTATATTTGTCTCTTTAATGAGGAAGGGGGCATTCCAGAGGCTTTCTGGGTAATCACAGCGTCTGGCACAAAAGGCCTCTGAGGGGTCTCAACGGGCCTCCGCGTCCAAACTCACTTTCCTTTCATTTCAGAGGCGAACAACAGCCTTCAGAGTTCGTCTGTCTGATGACGTTTACACCAAAAGAAGCGGCGAGCGCTCATGAGTTCTGGAGCGGTGCTGGGATGGGGTTATGGTCCTGTAACGAGGCAGACTCTGGTGTCGGGTACCGGCAGTGAAACGGGGCACGGCGGCAGGCTCGGGTGTCTCGTGCTCTGATCAGTAATTGTATTTACCTTGTCTCTTGTCTTCCCTCCATTAAGGGCGGTAATGAGGCGAGTTGTGAGCTGAGGAGTTTGTCTCTGATGACGATCCCGAGGATTCTTAATAGACAGCTGTTGGTGCGGCGTAAAGAGAAGTCCTGCTGATCGGCTTGACAGCTGTGACCTGCTGCAGGACCGTGCTGACACTCTGAGCGCCGCACACTTCTCACGCTTCTATTGAGCATTTGAGAAACATATTTTAGTTATTTAAGTCCTGTCAAGAAGAATGACAGTAATAAGGTCATAAAATGAAGAGCGAGGGGCTGAGTCTCACCTTAGGGTCAGGTTTGATTTTTGTTTTGAGTTCCCAGATTGCACCTCTAGTCAAACTTCAGATTTCTTTGGATCTATAGACCCTTTTAGGGCCTCCGTCACGATATTAGCTGGAGGCAGTAACACTTATTCCAGTAACACTCCTGGTCCCAGAGAGTATTGTCTTCTGCATATCTCGTAAGCTAGCTATAGAAGAACATACTAGCTATCGTTTGCTAACATGTCTGGAGCGAGGAATGTTTTGCCTCCAGCTAAGCCCCGCCCACTAAAATATCAAATTGTTTACAAACTCTAAAAGGGTCTATAATAGTTCAAAGAGAATTTTAATAACGTGAGGACAGATATGAGGACAGATTTTTTAACATCATGATCCTCCGATCGCACACAGTAGACAATTCAGACCACAAAGCCACCCACCTGCTGTTTGTAGTGACCTAACATCTCACAGAAGCTCAGGTCATCAAACGACTGCAGAAGTAAAATAAATATGGAGGACATCGACGTCGTCTTGCATGAGACGATATAAAGACATTCGTGTTGTCGCCATTATTCCACAAGCTGCTCTTATTTTTCAATATTGTCGTTGTCTCAGTTGTGTTCATGTTTGCTGCCATGTTTGTGAGCTGTCAGGGTACGCAACATCCGGTTGCTGACGCTTCCTGGTCTGCTCGCTCTCATTGGCTATTGCGGGTTGATGTCCAAGGCAGTCTGAGCTGAGGTTGTAATGATACAGCTGCACAGGAGAGGAATACATCCTTCAAAAATTGCAAGGAAACTCCAGCACACATCAATGACAATAAACTGCATTCAACCAACAACGTCGGCAGCTTCAACGATAATAAGATGTATTAAGAAGCATTAAAATAATACAATTCAAAGTCCAGAAACATTAATATTCAGCTGACAATTAGGTAAATGTGATAACACTTCAATATGCATCATGTTCAGGATGATGTGACAAACAGATCAGGGTCTTTGCTTCCCTACAGGCGTCAGACGATCTTGTTTTTGTCTTGTTTGGTTCACCAGCTGTCCGCTCTGAAGCATCAAGACATGAGGCCCGACATGAGCCCACATTGAAACGCCGGGTCGTGTGATGAGAGACAGGAATTCAAAATGAGAGGCAGCGTACGGAGCTGTGAGTCGGCCGGACTGCTCTGCGGCCTGCTGCAGCTTCTTTCAAACAGAAACATGTTTCACACTAAAGACTGAAACCCTTTACAATGTGTTCAACACGGCTGCATGGAGCATTCATACGGTAAGGATGTGCAGAGCCAACGCTCCCAACGCTGCTACTGTTAGCATTAAGCAACTTGCTTATGTTACGGCCTTATATTCTTACACCACACAATAGAAACCATTGCTGGTGATTCCGTTGCTTAAAGGTTTAGTGAACATGATGTGAAACCTTGAAATGAAGCTACCATTTGATATGAACAGCATCCATAGCTACAGCTAACAGCTACGGCTAACTGCAACTGCTAACATTTCTGATTAATAGTGGTAAATGGGACAACTGGAAAGGTGTAAATTCTGAGCAAACATAAACAGGAAGTGGTTAAATGTGAATGATTCTGTGGTGTAATGATACAAAGTGGGCATCAGATGTTGTTTTAACTGGTACCTGTTTTTCCATCCTGGGCTTGAATTTCAGAGAGAAAGAGCGGCCCTGGTTTTGATCTTTGTAAAGTCCAGAGTCTATCTAAAGGTAAGGGAGGTTAATACTGAACTGATTTAAACCCACAACATCAAAGTTTTTTTAGTAAATCCTCAGTGACATCATCACCATGACGACGTGTGTGAAGCTTCAGTCCGACAGAGACGGAGCAGAGACGTTTGTTCAGTCTAAAACACAACAACAAACCAGCCTGCAGAGCCGTAAATCTACTGCTCCCAGTGTGTGTGTGTGTGTGTGTGTGTGTGTGTGTGTGTGTGTGTGTGTGTGTGTGTGTGTGTGTGTGTGTGTGTGTGTGTGTGTGTGTGTGTGTGTGTGTGTGTGTGTGTGTGTGTGTTGACTTAGGCCACAATTCTGGTCATTTTTATGAATACACACCAGTTGATTTGGGTCGGCTTTTCAATTGGGGACAAAAATCAGCGACCACTTTTAGATTTCATTATAATAGTACTCTACATGCTCCAATATGTATTTCTATCTTGAAATTGGCTCTGTCCCCAAAGTTAACTTTTTTAAGATTTTGTGTGTGAGTGTGTGCCCCCCCCACCTTCCCCTCCAAATCTGTGTGTAAATCCAGCACACTGCCCCTTGTGGAAGTGTGTGTAACTGCACCATGCGCATGTCCCCAATTTCACTATACATTTTCTGGTATAAGTGTGTCTCCCTCCTTGTTAAATATAACAAAGCCTCAAACCAGATGGGTAAGTCTTTGCTCCACAGATGCATTGGTGGGCCTTTGGCACCATGACCCCTGTAACTGATTCCCTGGTTGTCCTTCCTTGGACCACATTTGGTGGGCTTGAACCACTGCAAACCAGGATCACCTCACGCGGCCCGTGGACATGGCTGGAAACGGGGGTTCCCATAGGGCTAGACTAGACCTGGGCATTGTATGGCCCCCGGGCCACATACAGCCCTTTGGTTGACTCTGACCGGCCCGTGTAAGGTTAATTGGAAATTACAAAGTAAACGTATTTTCTCATTTTACCTCATGCATGGACTAAAGCTGCATTGCTTTTAATAATACTAATAATAATAATAATACATTTTATTTAAAGGCGCCTTTCAAAACACTCAAGGTCACCTTACAAAGCAGATATAAATACAACAAAGTAACAACACATCAATAAAATTAACATTAAAAAGACAAATGTACAGGATGTAGTGAATTTAAGAGACCGGGAGCGAATGATCAGACCGAGTATGCCAGTTTAAAAAGATGTGTTTTGAGATTAGATTTAAAAATGGAGAGAGAGTTGATGTTACGGATGTGTTTTATTTTGAAGTTGTTTTTTATTCACGTACATAATGACGCGATACATATAGCAACACGTGAGCGTGATTGGATCGTTGTCACAAGATGACTTTAGCCCTCAAAAATGTCCGCTCATGCTAAAAAAAAGAAAGGTAGATGCCGAATGCAGGCTTTTCAACAAAAATTGGACTGCTAAGTATTTGTTTACTGAAGTCGGAGGTAAAGCCGTGTGTTTAGTTTGCGGGGAGCAGATCGCGGTCTTTAAGGACTACAATTTGAGTCGGCATTATGAGCCTGGTAAAGGCTTTCATGAGAAAGATGCAGTTTCTTTCAAGCCAACTGGAGAGGAACACTCTCACATGCAAACCCTGAAAGAAGTCACACCATCAGCTGATCTCCTCCGCAGGTACTCATCCATGTTAGGAGCATTGCATGGTGAGTTTTCAAGGCGATTTGAAGATCTCAGAACAATCGAGGATGAAATGCAAATGATTTCCTCTCCCTTTACCTGCAGTGTGGATAATGAACCCAGTGATGTTCAGCTGGAACTCATTGACCTGCAGTCTAGCCTACTCGTACCAGCTTGTCAAAACAATGCTATTTACTGCTTTTTATAAAGAAATACATATAATATTATGCAGAATTGAGTTCAGCCTTTTGGCCCGCCCCCCACAATATTTTCTGTTTCTCATGTGGCCCCAGGGAAAAAATAATTGCCCACCCCTGGGCTAGACCCTTGAAAATTGATCCAGTAATTCATCTCACTGCCCACAACATTTCTGATGTCTGGAACACCTGCTATGTAGTCCCCAAGATCTTGATTGCCTGCCTGAGGCCTACTAGTAGTGATGAAGCCTGAGGCCGTCAGGCAGGAAAAAATGAGTCCTGCTCCCTCATTTGTGGGTCTATTGACACCAAATGTCACACACAAGTAATAGGCCACCCAGTGAGTATGCATATTCAATATCAGACCCCTAGCTCAAAAGGGGCCTGAACCTGGACCTGTTTCTCAGTTGAGGATTAACCCTTTAATGTACAAAAAGGCCAAAAAGGGTAAAAATCTCAGAGATTCCTTAACCGATTTGGACCAACATTCACAGGCTCTATATTGAGTCTTATGTGAATACTCATGTACCTTTTCAGACCTCCAGGGGCCTCGAGGCATGAACACGGGCCAAAAAGACATGTTTTTTCACAACTGTTGCTCTTTTGCTCTCTTTTGACCTCTGAAACACTTAGAGAGCTGAAACTTGGGCTGTGAGACCTCTGAAAATTATAAAATCATATGCTGCTGGAACCGTCTTGCTATTCTCTCCCAGATCTTGATTGCCTGCCTGAGGCCTACTAGTAGTGATGAAGCCTGAGGCCGTCAGGCAGGAAAAAATGAGTCCTGCTCCCTCATTTGTGGGTCTATTGACACCAAATGTCACACACAAGTAATAGGCCACCCAGTGAGTATGCATATTCAATATCAGACCCCTAGCTCAAAAGGGGCCTGAACCTGGACCTGTTTCTCAGTTGAGGATTAACCCTTTAATGTACAAAAAGGCCAAAAAGGGTAAAAATCTCAGAGATTCCTTAACCGATTTGGACCAACATTCACAGGCTCTATATTGAGTCTTATGTGAATACTCATGTACCTTTTCAGACCTCCAGGGGCCTCGAGGCATGAACACGGGCCAAAAAGACATGTTTTTTCACAACTGTTGCTCTTTTGCTCTCTTTTGACCTCTGTAACACTTAGAGAGCTGAAACTTGGGCTGTGAGACCTCTGAAAATTATAAAATCATATGCTGCTGGAACCGTCTTCCTATTCTCTCCCAAACAGGAAGTAGCTCCAGGGACCACCAAGAGACACGCCCTTGAAACCATTTGTTTATGGAGGGGACCTGAAGGGCCTCCAAAAGTTTCGGCTCATTTGAAGAAATAATGGCCGGTTT
Source organism: Tautogolabrus adspersus (assembly GCA_020745685.1). NCBI lineage: Eukaryota > Metazoa > Chordata > Actinopteri > Labriformes > Labridae > Tautogolabrus > Tautogolabrus adspersus. The sequence goes on along the minus strand of CM036539.1, from coordinate 31,913,920 downwards.
ATGGGGCTTCAAAGTCCAGACTTGTGCAAGTTTCCCATGGTCCCAGGGGGCACAGGAAGGTCGTAGAGACACCAAACCACCACAGTTCAGCTCCGAATGGAGTGTAGTATAACATATTAAAAAATCAGCCACGGGGTTCCAGTAGAATTTTTTTTACCCCAGTCCATTTCTGGAAAATCAGGTCTTGTTATCCTCTTACACTCAGAGACCATCATGCCAGAAGAGTGAGACCCTCTTCCTAATTTGTGGGCCGATGGACTCCAAATTTCTCACACAACTATTAGGGCCCCCCCCTGAGTCTGCATATTCAATATCAGCCTCCTAGCTTCACAGGGGCCCAGAGGCCAGCCTCTTGAAGTTTGGAAGATTAACCCTTTCATGTCCAACAGGCCGCAATAACCAATTAGGGTCAAAATATCAGAGATTCCTTCACTGATTTGGACCAACATTTACAGGCTTGATATTGAGACCAATCTCAACACTCGTGTACCTTTTCAGACCTCCAGGGGTTTCATGGCCTGAGCATGAGCCAAAAAGACACGTTTTCTTTCATGACTGAAGCGTAGTCCGCGCTGGCGGAGACGCACAAGCGCTCCAGCCCTCCGTCTTCTCCTTCGTCGTCTCACAGCGCCGACAAAGGTGAGGGCACGTTTGACCAGAATATCCAATAATTCCACGGATTCCGTCAGAAAAGTGGGAAATAAGTCGGGTGGAGTTGTAGCTCTTATGTTCATAAGCTCTTCTCTGGTGAAAGAGCTCCGTGTGTCTTGACATTCTGAAAGTATATATAACTAGAAATAAATACAGGCAAATATAGTTTTCCTTATTATCTCCTTTCCTCATACCTTTTGGTGGATGGTTTACTATTTAAGATATGCTCCTCCAAGTGTGCTGCCATTGTAATGTGATGTCAGAAAACGGATTCACGTCAAAGTCAAGGAAGATTTTTTTTGTCCGGGTTTCTGAGTCGGAACTGTGATTTGATTGACATTGGAAAATCCTAAATTCCGAGATGCCTGCAGCTCAGCACTCTACTGTCGCAGGAGTCAGATCTTCCACCATGTGGGATGGTGCAACACCTCAAGGTGAGTTTGCAATAATCAGATTTCTCAATTGATCTTGGTAGATTCTTCTATCATGTGTTTGGAACATTGGTTTAATAACTGTAAGACCATAGTAAATTGTTAGACTAACCATTTATGGCCAAGCTGACTGAATAGTTTCACCAAACTAAACTTGCTAACATTAAACAAAACCATTGACTGTACATACTTGCTACAACCACTTCTGGGACATAGCTGAGCTGGAAATGGACTTCAGAAAGCCATACATTAATGTTCTGAACCCTTATACACCTGAACAGATTTACTTAATTGATTAAGTAATTTTTATTAGAGATTTATGACCAGAACATCTCGACACACAGTGCTGAGCTGCATCTCAAATTCATCTTCACATCTCCAGCTTTCAGATGATGCACACCACTTCAATGTGACATTTATTGTTGACCTGCTATCTCCCCCTAAAAACTCACTGCCCACAACCCCAAATTCTCTATAAAAGGAGCAGAATGATGCGAAGTTAACTAACTTTGAACAGGAAATATTATTTTGAAAGGGTGTTACATTACTGCTTACAGACTGGGAAATATTATTTTGAAAGGGTGTTACATTACTGCTTACAGACTGGGAAATATTATTTTGAAAGGGTGTTACATTACTGCTTACAGACCGGATCAGTTTGTTTAATGATAAGCCACCCCACAGTTTAGGATTACATTTTCATAATGTCTTTCTTTTGTTTTTTTCCTTTTTTAACTAATGTGTTTTAGCATGTAGAAGTTATGAATATTATTTCAAGTCCATGAATCCCCCCTCGCCCCCCCCTCCACCCCCCAGGCCCCGCCCCCTCCCGCTCCGTCGTAGTTGGACAGGTTCACCATAACAGCAGCACATGTGAAGGTAGACGCGACGATTACAGGTAAATACTGAAGTAACTGTTGAACGTCAGCGCTTTTGTAAAACATATTCACATAAAATGAAGCGAGTTCAGCGTCATTTTGACCTGCTTAAGACATTCATTATTCCTAACTTCAATGGTTTAGCCCTCTGCCTTGCTAAGTAAAGTTAGCTTAGCTTGTTTAGCATCCATTTAAATGCCGAGGTGCGTGCGCAGCTGCATGAACTTTAATGGCAGTGAAAGAACAGGCAGGCATACTTATCAACATTATATCAGAGGGAAAGGATTGTAGAGTACATTTCTAAATGTGTTTCAGTGTAAGGTGGAGAGGACTAAAACCTCCTGTTTTACAGATGACAGATAATGAGAGATGGAAAAGTGATTCAGATTTGTTTTTAAGAATAATATTACACATTTGACAGTTTTTAAAGCACAACTCCTGCATTCAAAACTTAACAGGTAGGCTATGTCAAAATAACATGCTTTTGCCATAATTTAATAGATCTTAAAAGAATAAAATCTTGTACCATTACATTAAATACATGATGCAATGCTTTAGTGTTACAGCTGGTAAAGCCAGAAATAAATTTAACTTTAATTGTATTTTAAGTTGCTGGGTGGCAGGTGGATAACCCAGCACTTGTGATCTTTGAACCATGCTCTTATTCATGAATTTGCAATTCTCTGTAACAGATAAATGTCCCCAATTTGGTTCAGGTAATATGTGTAAGTGTGTTGAGTGTCCCCATTTGTATAGATAGGCTTATGTATTGGTGATGAAGGGGTCTGATTACATGAGTGTCCCCAATTTGGCTCATAAAGTATGTGTATGTGTGTAGAGTGTCCCCATTTGTATAGATAGGCTTATGTATTGGTGTCTCAGCAGGTTTAACTTTCGAGGAACGTGTCCGCCATCATTAATGTTTGGTACACAAACTGTGCTCACATTATAATGCATTATTCGTCTGATGTCTGGACCTTAAAGATCCCATATTTTGCCCTTTTTGGGGTTCATATATCTAATGTATGTGCCTACTAAAGTACGTTCACAATCGCTAATGTTTGAAAAGAGTGTCTGTTTTCATGTACCCGTCTCATCTGCCTGTGTTTGTTACGCTCTGAACCCCCCCCCCCCCCCATATTTGGAATGCAGCTAATGTGCAGCATGAGCTTGTGCTTGCTACAACGAGCCAATGGGCTTGGATCAGTATACATCATCGCAGTGTGATATCACACTGCACTTTTCAACGAGGGGGGCTAGAAGTTCCGAGCGTTACGTGCAGCTACTGCTAACAGGAGGAGGTAGGAGAAGACGCGTTTCCGCGGACTTTGAATTTTTGCACATAGATGTGCCTAAACATGCACAAGACACCTGGAGAACACACTAAAGAGCAAATACAACCAGAACAAGCAGAATATGGGACCTTTAAAGTATGCATTCATCTTACACTACCTTAATTCTCTAGACATCCATCCTCCTACCTTACAAAACTGACCAGTGGGGCTTTAATCATTTGTATATACATGCTGGTTTGTTGTTGGAGTGTGTGTTAATACTATCCCTTTGTTGATTAGCAGATTTCCACTTCTCCTATGGCCACACCATCAGTGGATGACAACTTAAATAGCAGCCATCAGTCACTGGATCCTGTGGAACATGTGGAACCACTGTCCTTCAATGTCAATAAGGTATGTAACGTTGCAACAACAAAGACAAACTGAGTTCAACTGATCTTGCTGTATGAGGATATAGTCCTTAAACAACAAACTCATGCATTTTCTCCTATTTTCTTCAAAATAGTATCTTCCCCCACATGCAAAGCTAGTCCAAATCCTTATGTATGCCTAAATCTCAGAGAGGACGGCTCTGCTTAGCTTTACTTCCAGCCTGGCAAAGTGGCCTGTGTTGACTTGTTAATATAGGCTTACTTATATTGATGGAAAGGAGGTCCAAACAGATAAATGTCCCCAATTTGGTTCAGGTAATATGTGTAAGTGTGTTGAGTGTCCCCATTTGGATAGATAGGCTTATGTATTGGTGATGAAGGGGTCTGATTACATGAGTGTCCCCAATTTGGCTCATAAAGTATGTGTATGTGTGTAGAGTGTCCCCATTTGTATAGATAGGCTTATGTATTGGTGTCTCAGCAGGTTTATCTTTCGAGGAACGTGTCCGCCATCATTAATGTTTGGTACACAAACTGTGCTCACATTATAATGCATCATTCTTCTGATGTCTGGACCTTAAAGATCCCATATTTTGCCCTTTTTGGGGTTCATATATCTAATGTATGTGCCTACTAAAGTACGCTCACAATCGCTAATGTTTGAAAAAAGAGTCTGTTTTCATGTACTGATGATCGATGCAGCCCGTCTCATCTGCCTGTGTTTGCAACGCTCTGAATCCCCCCGAGCAGGGTCCCCACGTGTGCCAAGTCTGACCTGATTGGTTGGCCGATCTGCTCTGTTGTAATTGGTCAGTCGTTCGGACAAGTCTCGGAAATGTTACGCCCCTTTTACCATATTTGGAATGCAGCTAATGTGCAGCATGAGCTTGTGCTTGCTACAACGAGCCAATGGGCTTGGATCAGTGACATCATCGCAGTGTGATATCACACTGCACTTTTCAACGAGGGGGGCTAGAACCGAGCGTTACATGCAGCTACTGCTACTGCTAACAGGAGGAGGTAGGAGAAGACGCGTTTCCGCGGACTTTGAATTTTTGCACATAGATGTGCCTAAACATGCACAAGACACCTGGAGAACACACTAAAGAGCAAATACAACCAGAACAAGCAGAATATGGGACCTTTAAAGTATGCATTCATCTTACACTACCTTAATTCTCTAGACATCCATCCTCCTACCTTACAAAACTGACCAGTGGGGCTTTAATCATTTGTATATACATGCTGGTTTGTTGTTGGAGTGTGTGTTAATACTATTCCTTTGTTGATTAGCAGATTTCCACTTCTCCTATGGCCACACCATCAGTGGATGACAACTTAAATAGCAGCCATCAGTCACTGGATCCTGTGGAACATGTGGAACCACTGTCCTTCAATGTCAATAAGGTATGTAACGTTGCAACAACAAAGACAAACTGAGTTCAACTGATCTTGCTGTATGAGGATATAGTCCTTAAACAACAAACTCATGCATTTTCTCCTATTTTCTTCAAAATAGAATCTTCCCCCACATGCAAAGCTAGTCCAAATCCTTATGTATGCCTAAATCTCAGAGAGGACGGCTCTGCTTAGCTTTACTTCCAGCCTGGCAAAGTGGCCTGTGTTGACTTGTTAATATAGGCTTACTTATATTGATGGAAAGAAGGTCCAAACAGATAAATGTCCCCAATTTGGTTCAGGTAATATGTGTAAGTGTGTTGAGTGTCCCCATTTGGATAGATAGGCTTATGTATTGGTGATGAAGGGGTCTGATTACATGAGTGTCCCCAATTTGGCTCATAAAGTATGTGTATGTGTGTAGAGTGTCCCCATTTGTATAGATAGGCTTATGTATTGGTGTCTCAGCAGGTTTAACTTTCGAGGAACGTGTCCGCCATCATTAATGTTTGGTACACAAACTGTGCTCACATTATAATGCATCATTCTTCTGATGTCTGGACCTTAACGATCCCATATTTTGCCCTTTTTGGGGTTCATATATCTAATGTATGTGCCTACTAAAGTACGTTCACAATCGCTAATGTTCGAAAAAAGAGTCTGTTTTCATGTACTGATGATCGATGCAGCCCGTCTCATCTTCCTATGTTTGCAACGCTCTGAATCCCCCCGAGCAGGGTCCCCACGTGTGCCAAGTCTGACCTGATTGGTTGGCCGATCTGCTCTGTTGTAATTGGTCAGTCGTTTGGACAAGTCTCGGAAATGTTACGCCCCTTTTACCATATTGAGAATGTAGCTAATGTGCAGCATGAGCTTGTGCTTGCCACAACGAGCCAATGGGCTTGGATCAGTATACATCATCGCAGTGTGATATCACACGGCACTTTTCAACGAGGGGGGCTAGAACCGAGCGTTACATGCAGCTACTGCTACTGCTAACAGGAGGAGGAAGGAGAAGCCGCGTTTCCGCGGACTTTGAATTTTTGCACATAGATGTGCCTAAACATGCACAAGACACCTGGAGAACACACTAAAGAGCATATACAACCAGAACAAGCAGAATATGGGACCTTTAAAGTATGCATTCATCTTACACTACCTTAATTCTCTAGACATCCATCCTCCTACCTTACAAAACTGACCAGTGGGGCTTTAATCATTTGTATATACATGCTGGTTTCACACAGCCACACACACTATTAGGCCTATCCAAACACTGGCATTAGAACACCACATATTAGCCCAAACACCATCATTTTCAAATTATTGGGTGAAATTAGAAAAAATATCATATCACGATTTTTTATACTGATCTTAAAAATGTACTGATCAGTTCAACCACTTACTACCTCGTATAATGTTTTTAAATGCACAAAAACTGTGATGATAAGTTTAGTCTGTTTAAAAATGTCTTTGTTGGGGGTCTGGGGGTCTCCCCCCTGAACATTTTTAACATCAGAAATGTCTTTCCTACATTCTGATCAATTTTTATGCACAATTTGAGGGTTTTCTGCTCCACTTAAAAATAATGATTTAGTATTGTGTCCTCTTTTGTGTCTTTAAATCTATTTTAGTGTTCAGGTACATTCACACAGTTATCATTCATTTAAAAACATGAGGACTTCAAACATTATACAGAATATGTTCATTCTGGGACACATGGCCAAAGTAAGTTTTACTGTTAGAAGAGTTTTATTCATAGAGGGGGCGGGGCATTGTTGATTGACAGACATACAGTCACCATGGTTACTCACTCTCACCTGCATGATGCACACTGACCGAGAGGACACTGTGACATCACTTATAAGTTATAGCAGTATGCATGGAAATCAATGATTGTACTAATTCAAACATTTTTTTAAACCACCGAGGTCCGGACCTCGCGGAGTCGCGGATATGATCACCTCCCTCCGTTTCATAACATCGTTTAATTCTCGTTTCCGTTATCACAACAGGTGAGCTTCAGGTGGAGAGGCTTGTTAGTAACTTGTAGAAACCGAGAGAGAGCAGAAACACACCGACAGCATCAGTTTAAACACCGGGGTTACATCTCCCATCACTGACTGTCTGTGCTCCGCTCTGTGTGACTCTCTGCAGACTGTTTAACGTCTCTCCGGCTCGTTAAAACGGTTCGTTGTGTCGCCATCTGAAGTAGGCTACAAACATTAACTTTGCCAACTCTTCAGATAACTGTTTCTCGAGCCCTGTCGGTTTGGACAAATCTCAAAGAGTTGTATATAACCGGGATAGAGCTCTTTTAACGGACTAACTCTTAAGTTTCATTGTCATGTTTAGCGGTGATCCCGGTCTGAGGGGGAGACGCGTCTGTGTGTTAGCATAAACTGCAGCATGATGGAATAAACACAGTAGCCCAGTTCTACGATCTCTCTGCTAGGTGAAATATGCAATTTTAACCATTTTCCATTTTTAAATGTTTTTGGAAGGAATCTCGCGACCCCCCTAACAGTGTGTCGCGACCCCCCAGGGGGTCCCGACCCCCACTTTGGGAACCACTGCTACACTGGATTCTGCCTGTGAGATTCTGAGTTCTGTTAGTAAAAGCCTGTCATGTGCTTTGCCAGAGACAGTGCCATACTCCAATGAAGGTGAGGAGGCTTCGAGTGACTCTTCAGGTGAGGAAGATGACATGGACCACATACAGTACCTCCCGGCACGGAGACTCCTCCATCTTCAGAACTACCACCTGCTGCTACTCCTCCTATACAAGGTTAAGACTTGCATCACGCAGCACTAAGAGAATGATGGTTCATTGTGTCCTTTCTCTTCATGATACTGTACCCTTTCTATATTAGACTTAAGGAAGGGCAAGGTCATGAATGATGCTATGAAGCTAATATCCATACAGAAGTTCACATTTATATAGAATGGACATATTTATTTCCTATTTTTAGGTGTTACACTTTCTAAAACATTTACATGCAGTGAAAGCAGTTCATACTCTTGGTGGGTCTTGAAATCAATCCAGTAGATCTTCTCCGCCTGGAGCAACGACAAAGATGCAGCAGTTTAAATGTGCATCTGTGCATCCAGCACAGTTATGTCCATTAAAAGTGTCTGTTTTTGCCACTGACTTGCTGATATTGTTATGCTAAGGGTTGGAAACAAGAGTGACTGAGAGTAACCTGTACTTGACCTGGAAACAGTCTGGTCTAGGTGAAGTCTTTTGTCTGAAAATCATACGCGACTATTTTGGTGCACAGATGTTGCTATGGGAGTCAGAGAGAGATCGTTGTTTACTGAGAGGAATTGTGAGATATTTATCTCCAAAGTCAAAAAAAAGACACTTTTAATGGACGTAACTTTGCTTGATGCACTTGCCCCACAGGATTGCGTTAAAACTGCTGCATGTATGTCACAGCTTCATGTGCCTAACATGTAAACATAGGGCCCAGGTTAAAAAGAAACGGAATTTCCCTTTAAGGTTACCACCTCTACCAGGTAAAGAATCTTAACCGACAGTACAGAAAACTCCTCTCCTGTCATTTCATGACAATTGATCAAAATGTCACAAAAACTTGGATGGAATTGCCACAAAAAATGGTAAAATGTTATAAAAACTGATTAAAAAAAAGAAATTAAAACTGATAATGGCTGGATCTGCATGTTTTACAGTATTTTTTACATAAAGCTGCATTTATTCTGTCTTTCACAGAACCAGCAGACAAACGCAGGCGCAAATGGGAAGCAGGAGAAGTTAAAGCTGTCGAGAAACACCTGATGAAGTTCATCAGAACTTTCACTGTTCCTGCAAAACACGACTGCATGGTTTGTCTACACAGTGAAACACTGGCACTGAAAGGTAGAACATGGACAGATGTGAAAAATCATGTAAGAAACAGAATCACTGCCCTAAAGAGACAGACGAGCACTTCTGCACTATCTGCAATGTTCATAGCATGGAAGAAAAAGAGATACAGTTCAAGACAGACTGATCCAAGTGGGCATCAAAAAGGAAAGCCAAACAATGTTCAGTTTAGCATCAACAAATTAAGTCTAAAAATGTTTAAAAGAAAAAAAAATCAGGTTATTAAGATGTTTGAAGTGGAAATGTGTCTGTCTCTCTCTCTCCCCTTTCCCCTTCTCTCTCTGTTTCTCTCCCTCTCTGTTTCTCTCTCCCTCTCTCTGTCTCTGTCTCTCTCTGTCTCTCTCTATCTCTCTCTGTTTCTCTCTCTCTCTCTTTCCTTCTCTCTCTCTCTGTCTCTCTCTCTCTCTCTGTCTGTCTCTCTCTCTGTCTCTCTCTCTCTCTGTCTGTCTCTCTCTCTCTCTCTGTCTGTCTCTCTCTCTGTCTCTCTCTCTGTCTCTCTCTATCTCTCTCTGTTTCTCTCCCTCTCTCTGTTTCTCTCCCCCTCTCTGTTTCTCTCTCCCTCTCTCTGTCTCTCTCTGTCTGTCTCTATCTCTCTCTGTTTCTCTCCCTCTCTCTGTTTCTCTCTCCCTCTCTCTGTCTCTGTCTCTCTCTATCTCTCTCTGTTTCTCTCTCTCTCTCTTTCCTTCTCTCTCTCTCTCTCTGTCTGTCTCTCTCTCTGTCTCTCTCTCTCTCTCTGTCTGTCTCTCTCTCTGTCTCTCTCTCTCTGTCTCTCTCTCTCTCTCTGTCTGTCTCTCTCTCTGTCTCTGTCTCTGTCTCTGTCTCATTCTGTTTCCAATTTATTTTGTAATAATTGCCCTTTTTCTTAATAAAAGATCAATGAGGCTTATTCTAAACTTATTCTCTGTGTTTTGTTCACGCAGGTACATCTACTGTATAACATTTACTTGTCATAGCTTCAACTGTCTCGACATGTTTTGTGTTGATTCAGGTTGTATTAACATAATGTCAGAAAGCTCTCTCCCCCAATACAAATGACTACCCTAAAGGGGGGCTAGACAAATCTCAAGGTGTGGAACTTCTGGCTTGCAAGAAACAAGACCCCAAAGATGACTTCGATCAGAGTTTGTGTATAGCCCATGTCCCCCAAAGGTTGCTTACAAATCATATTTGTCCCCAAACTGCAGGTAAAAAATCATAATGGTCATAAAGAAGCTTTAATCAACAAAACAAAGTGATTTTGGTAATAGTGGCATCCCTCCACGTCAGAAAATGGTGGCATCTTCTCTCTAAACCTTAACAGAACGGCGCAATTTTGATTTACCCCTAAAGTGGGGTGTTCTGTCATCCGACCCAAAAAGTGGCCTAAGTACGTATGCGTGTGTGTGTGTGTGTGTGTGTGTGTGTGTGTGCGTCAGTGTGAGTTTGTGTGTGTGTGTGTGTGTGTGTGTGTGTGTGAGCGTCTGTGTGTGTGTGCGTGTGTGTGTGTGTGTGTGTGAGTGCGAGTCTGTGTGTGTGTGTGTGTGTGTGTGTGTGTGTGTGTGTGTGTGAGCGTCTGTGTGTGTGTGCGTGTGTGTGTGTGTGTGTGAGCGTGTGTGTGTGTGAGTGCGAGTCTGTGTGTGTGTGTGTGTGTGTGTTCAGGACAATACAGTGGTTGTAGTGTAGTGTTGGTGGTTTACAGCAGGCAGCAGGTGTGAAGGCAGACACCTCTCCTGTCAGTCTGCTCATTTCAGGCTTATTAAGTGCTTTGTGTGTGTGTGTGTTTGTGCGTATGTGTGCATGTGTTTGTGTGTGTTTGTCTCTCCGTGTGTTTGTAAAGAAAGATACTTCCCATCCGATCAAGGGGGGGTTTGCTCGATTTGAGACTTGTCACAATCGAATATTTGTCCAAATAATCCTCGAGTTTGTGGCGTCAATGCGATTATTTTACTTCTCCTGACTGAGTCAGAGCCTCCCTGATCTCAAATCCTAAATATGAAACATGTTATGATATCTATGATTCCAGGTTGGGCTGCTTCCCACCGAATACCTGCAGTAGCCAATGAGAGCGTGCAGACCGGGAAGCGTCACTAACTGGATGTTGCGTACTTTTACAGCTCACAAACATGGCAGTGAACATCTGGGGTGTGGTCTCGCGGTCTGGCTGAATCCTCTAGTGTCTGAAGATTATAGCGTTAACAAACTGTCCTTCTGTCTGAGGTCTTCCAAGTCATGAAAATCGGTTAAGATGGGGCGCCGATAGCCTAGTGGTTATGTCGTGTGCATCATGTATGGAGGCTATACTCCTCAAAGCAGCGGCCGAGGGTTCAAATCCGACCTCGGCCCTTTGCTGTGTGTCATCCCCGACTCTCTCTCCTCCCAACATTTCCTGTCTCTCTTCAGCCGTCCGATCTAACAGAGGCTAAATATCGTCTTAGCGTGTAGCCCGCTTTAGGAGAAGACTGAGGCAGAAGTGTTGTTTGCATTTAAAGTTTAAAGATGGTGAAATAGTTGTCTTATATTTGAATATGTTTTGTCTTTTTTCTGCTTATTCTGTTTCTGTGTGAAGCACTTTGAGTTGCTCATACGTGTCGATAAATTGTCCAGGAAATTTTTAATATCAAACTTTATGCACTTTCTTGTCGTCTTTATCAAATTGAACGGTGTCGGCGTTGTATCAGAGGTGATGTTGTGCACAGATCAGCTGACCGTCATCAGTCGTCTCCCCTCGTTCAGAGGCGACCTCCTGGTTCCTCCTCCTCTCCTGTTTGAGCTCAGGGTGAGTGACGGGAGGGGCTGCTCACTCTGCAGGGGGGTCAGCTGTTCCAGGAGGGAAGAAAGACTGACTCTCAGCCTGGAGCAACCCCGGGGTCATCGGGACTCGCACCCTTGACCCGACCCTCAGACACCTCAGTGATCACCTGGAGTGGACCTGAGGAGGATTACAGGAAGCTGCAGGAGGCCTGACAGAGGCTGTGATACGTCTGTCAGGGAAACTGTTACTGACATGGCAAAGATACTTCTGTTAAGTATTACTGTAGTAAAAATAAAAAAGTTAAGGCCTTGAAATGTCAGTTAAAAAGTAAAAAGCTACCTTCTGGAGGACATTTCTACCTGCTGTTTCTGTGCAAAGCCAGCCTCACCTCACCTCCTGTTTGATCAAAATAAATTGGTAATTTTCTCCACATATACTTCTTAAGATTTGAAATTGTCTTTAGGTCCTGACAGAAATTAATAACTCAGGTGCTCTGAAAAAGGAACGAAGAAAATCCGTCATCTGTAGCAGTTGTAAGCCTGTAAAAACTTCGACCAATGTCTGCCACGAGGTACCAATCTGATGAACCAATCACGCCTCCCTGTCTCCCTGCTCGTTCTCTACCTCTTGCGTGCTCTAGCCCACACTCAAAGCACGTCACAGATGACGGAGTTTAAACTGTGAGTTTGTTGTCAGCCGTTGTGTGTAGTAAAATAATGACTTTTTTTAAACATGTATTATGATAAAGTTTAGTGTAGCGCTGCGTGTTGACTTTCTTCGCAGCCTACGATTCAGAGATATCTCATGGCACAGTGTTCCTTCACGTCGTACCCAACATTATGAGATCCGTGTCGCCGTGCGGCTGCAATGAGCCTGCAGAAGGTTTGAGACTTGATACGTTGCCCTCCTGGAGGGACACGACCCTCAGATTGGAAACCACCAGACCGACCTTTCTAACGCTGCAGTTTAAAAAAACTAATAAAGTCTGAAAAGTAAAAGTAAAATGTCTCCTTCTACTTTTACTCCTCATGGAGTATTTCTACATTGTAGTGGTGGTACAGAGGTAAAGTGCTGTTAAACTTCACAGACAGGGAGGCTGCAGGTAACCTGTCAGCTTTAATTCAAAGTGTCATTAAGAAGTGTGCAAGCTTAAAGCTGATGATCCTTCAGTTTAAAGCTCTTCAGCTCTTTAGTCAACTCCAGAGTCATCATGAGGAAGAGGAAAACACAAAAAACCAGACAGGAAAATACATGTATTACTTTGAATGGATTCATGTTGTCAACGAGCATCTTTTACTGCAGGTTTGAGACTCTGCAGAAGCTGAAAGAAAAAAAACCCAGAACATATGGGCTATTACTATATTTCAGATATTTGACCTGTAATTTCATCGTGGCTGCAGCTCTGAGCTCAAACGCACCGGATGAACTTGAGCAGCTGACCGGGAAACAGTTGATCCATGCGGGCTAAATGTATCCTCTGTTGACGGTTCAGGTCGGCTGGAAGAGGACGCGTTTTACTATCGTACGCTACGTTTATCCTCATTATCTCTAATCTGATTTGGCTCTGCGGTCGGTGAGTGTGTCCGGATTCCTCTCCTCCTCCTGGATCTTTTAGTAAGAGGTGGTGTCATGGCTGAGCCCGCGGGAAAGAGGTTGAAGAGCAGCCTGCCGCTGTGCAGAGCGCACCGGAGCTCCGCGGGCAGCCGGGCCAGACACAACCTGCAGGCCGCCGTGGAGGAGGCTCTGTGCGGGGTGAGCAGCCTGCTGTGGGACGGAGCGTACCGGCTGAAGGCTCTGGTAGGAGACTCAAACATGCAGCACTGTCAGATTAAACACTTTATATTCATAAAAATGACATTTACAAGAAGTGCATCATCAGTGGTGGGATGTCCTGTAATAGGGGAGACCGGGGTGTGTTGTGACACTACACCTGTGATTGACAGATCTGATATGAGTGATTCCTGCATCCTAAAGGTGTTTCAGGTCTTGGCTTTATAGGCTTCCCTTTCATTCCTAAAACCTTTTTAACACTAAGATATTAGCTTTCCAATAGCAACGTTACATAACGTTATGTTTTCAAAGACTAGATTTATGTGGTCAAAACAGCGAAGTCTCCAGTCATGTTAGGTCAGGCGTCAGGTGTTTGATTGGGTCATTTTTTGAACATCACTCTGAATGTACAGTATTGTAATCTGTGTTTTTTTCTCCTGCAGGCCAGTGTGTTCGAGCGGGACGATGTCGCTCTGCCCCGCGTCGCTTCTTTCTTCCACCAGGAGGCGCTAAAGCAGGAGGAGGAGGCCCAGGCCATGTTGGGATACCTGGCTGAGAGGGGGGGCAACTTCTGCACCAAGGACATTCAGGTGGGTTTTATATTTCAGACTTAACTTACTCCTTCTCTGTCCTTTTGTTAAAAAAGATCAAACCGTAACGTTAGCTAAAGGTGGATGAAAGCTAATGTGGCTTACAACAGCAACAAAGAAGATAAATAGTAAACTTTAGGTAACGGCATGTTAGAGGAAAACGGCAGCCACATGTTGAATTAGATATTTAGTAGTTGTAAACAATCGATTAGCATTAAACCTGCGTTACTTGAAGCTACTTTCAAATTAAAACCACTCCCTGAATGTCCGGTTGGAAGCAGCAGCTGTAGGAAATGTTTGTTAGCATTAGCTGTACGTAATCCAGCTCTGTAGGCATTTGACAGGGATAGTTGATATCAATAAGATCACATTTTATTACATTTTATGCTGAATCTTTTCCTGTCAATCCCTCTTTTTGCATGAGGGCGACTTGGATCCAGTGCAAGAATGGCGGACTTCGCCATCATTTCACTGAAAGTATTCCAGCTGTCGGATGAATCTCCTGACGTCAAAAGATCAATAATTACATCCGTAGAGCAGAGATATCATTCGTATTAGTATGTCCAAAGAGAACAAACGTGCAGAAACAAAAGTTATTTTTCACCACTGACACGCAGAAGTCAGCGAGAGTTCAGGGTCAAGAGCATTTGTTGCCCAAAAAGCCACCTCAGCAGGCAGGATGGGGGGGTCGTCGTGAACCCTGCTCCTCTCTGGGGTCCTCGGGGGTCGTTCAGATGATCTGGTATGAAGAGTTGATTTGTGGATCCATTTTGAAACTAAATTTATGATCTGAACTTTATCTGTGAGACAGAGAAGCTTCAGTCTGTAACAGCGTTCTCGTTTTACTCCGTCGCAAAACGTCCCTCTGGAGGATTTATTCCACCTCCTGTGCGATCCTTCATTTTGTCAGAGCAGGTGTCTTCTTCTTTTTTTTTCAAACTGGAAGAGATCTTATTTTGTAAAGAAGCTCTTCATTTAGCGCCAGGCGTTAGCGATAGGAAGGAGGCGGGGGGGCTGGAGAGGGAAGCAGGAGAGGTTAAACCCCTGGAGACTTGGCCTAAAGCCGGTCAGGGTGTACATTTCCCCCCCTCTGAGTTCCGGAAAATTGGCAAGATTAATGCTGCGGCAGAGGGACGGTGGTGCTGATGGCGTTTCCAGATGGTCAGCAGTGGCGTTGGCGCGTCGCAGCGTGGCCTCCGACCGCCAGCCCGGGTTTATGAGTCGTGTAAAATCGTTTCGGGGCCGAGGCCTCGAGCCCAGTCAGCAGCAGTTTGGGACACCTTGTTATCCATCTCTCCAGTATCGTGCACCTCAGAGACGACAAACTGAGGCCTTTACTGCTCGCCAAAGTTCTCATTCAGTTTCTAATCAGACGTTTTGTTTTTTAAGGATGGCTTTAAAGTGCACCATGTTTCTCCCACTGCCCAGAATAAATGTGGAGACTTTTATTACTGAAGTGTCTCTGGAAAATGTTAACGCTCTGTCAGCTCATATTATTTGCAAACTTTGGGTCCAGCAGCTGATAAGTTTACCATCCCGAGCTCGATGTCAGACGTCTGCTGTGTTACGTCTATTTATAGTCAACAGATTCCAACCTTTCATGCTGTTTGTATGTATCCGTGGTTTTCAGAAGCCGGGCTGCGAGGCGGTCCTTGCCGTGTTACCCGCTCTGGAGCTGCTGATGCTCCAGCTGAAGGAGGAGGCCGACGTCCTGGTCGCTCTGAGCCAGCTGGCCCGTCACAACGGAGACCCGCACACTGCCAGCTTTGTGAAGAGTCACTTCCTGTCGCCTCGAACGGACCGACTCAAACTAATTGGAGACCTGCTCACCAGTGCCCGGCGGGTGGGCTGCACCAGCGACCAGACGGGGGGGTTCGGGGAGTACATGCTGAATGAGCTGCAGGAAGAGCTGACAAGATGATCGAGCTCTAACAGTCGAAGAGGAAGTTTTGATTTAGAAATGGTACAACATTTGACAGAAAACAAAGTTACATTTCATGATTTTCTGAAGGACCAGGACGACATTTAAAGACACTAGCTTGGCAAAGAGCAGCCATGAATAATGATTTGGTCTCCTATCGTAGAAGGAAGCCGTGGAGTCAGTACACATGCTCCGCCAGTAGTTGGCGTTGTGACCGAGTTCCTACTTCAGGGAGTGTTCCTGATGGCGTATCCGAATTTCTGACTTCTGAGATCAAATGGAACGAACCAAGAAGGTGGAAGAGGGAGGGGTTAATGAAGCTACAACGCTAACCGCTGTTAATGTTTCTTTTTGAAATTCGTACACTCCTTCAGAGACAAACGTTCAAAACAAAGACAGGAAATCAAAAACTTTTATCCAAAGAAATCTTGTGAAATGTGAAATCCTTTCATTGTTGGTGTAAAAATTATGTTTTTTAAAACGCTCTGAGGAATTCAAACTTGTTTTTGTACAAAAGAAAGGGAGTTTGATTCTATTTTAACTTTCCGTGAAGCCAAAGAACATAACAGGAAACAATATAGTTTTCAAAAAAAGGTCACGTATTCTGCAAAATCCACTTCCCCATGTTCCTCTAACTCTAATATGTGTCTCTAGTCTGTCTACAAACCCCCCAATGATGAGAAAAGTCCATCCTCTCCGTCTTTTGCCTGCTCCACTTTTCAGAAAATGTGTGCTCAAACAGGCAGTTTTGAGATTTTCCCTTCATGACATCACAAAGGGCAGTAACCCCTCCCCCAGGTGGGTGACACTCCCACAGCTAGGTGTTTGTTCTGCCCTCTGAGTCTGCCTTCTCATCGTAAACAATAGGACATGGAGCGAGAAAGCCCGAGCCACCCAAGCCCTTCCAGAGAGGGGCGTGGTCAGACACAGCTCATTTACATTTAAAGCTACAGACACAGAAACAGCCTGTTCTGAGCAGGGCTGAAATAGAGGGGTTTATAGGCATGATCAAATACAGGATCAGAGTGGATTTAGAACAAGACACTTCACACACATGTTTTGAGGAGCTGTGAGACTTATTTACACTGAAGAGGAGGAGGATATGTGACCTTTAAATCCTTTTATACAAGATGTTTGTATTTTCCTCGCTGTATTCTACTTCAGTCTTCAGTGTAGTGACGTTTTTATTCCAATTTATAAAAGGTGTTATATTTTTATAAACTACTCAACATGTACTTTTCATGTTTTCATGTTTCCCTGAGAAGACGAAGCTATAACCGATTTTGGTTATAGCTTCTGGTTTGTTTGTACGTCTCTTGTTGTGTCGTGATTCTTCAAAGCACAAGTTTGAGTCTCTTTTGCACTTTGTAGAGAAATATCAGGTCAGCATGTCGTCTTTTCTTCAAGGTTTGATTCTTATATCACCTTGAGAAGTGTGAGGAATGACCACTGAACGGCTGGATATTTAGTGAGGAAGGCAGAGGCAAGGTATGGTGTGAATCATCTTTCTTCATTTATTTGGCATAACAGCATGACAAACACTTGATTCGCTGTGGAGTGGCTCCCACCAGCAGCAACAAACCCCATATCCCATCAACCAGCTTTTTATAGCTTTACACTAATTGGGATAAACCATTTACTTTTTACAGGGATGTTTGCATTTGTATTCACTGGCAAACCACATGTCATATTTTTATCAATATATTTTTAAATATAATAAAACCCATTGGCACAATACCTAAGATAAATATTTATTTTACAATAAGACAACACAATCTTAATACCCCAAAACACCTAACTCCCACGCACACTACCCCCTACACTATCAGCTCCTGTTGTCTCTCCCGGAACCTTTGAATAGGTGTTCGGACCCCGGGGGACGCATTTGCCCGAACACCCTGGAGAGAGAACACAAAAGACACAGGTAAGTGAGCGCTTAAACTGGGAACAACACCTGTATCTTCATAGACACACACTCTATATTGCACTAATAATATATTGCACAGAAACCCAGACGACTTAACCGAAACGGACATCAATTCATTTTCCGCGGGTAACGTCGTCTTTGTTTTGCAGGCAGCTGTCCATCAGATGCGGAGCAGCCGCTGCATCACCTGGAGGACACACTACACACAAACACTCAACAATCAATAAACAATTCATATGAAACTAAACTAACTTGTGCAATTGTCTGCTTTTTACTGTGCAAATATTTGTCTTCTTTAAAGTGCAGTGTGCAAGCTAAAGTGCAAAGGTGCCTAGATAAAGTGCCCACAGCCTTTAAACCCGTGCCTGACTAGTAACGAAGTACGTCTTCGTTACAAGAAGTCTGAAAATTGTCCACAAACACTTTTGACTCTTTGAAATAAAGTTTTTTTTCAGCACTTGTGTTTCTTTCAACGATCCTTTTGCATGTGTCGAGCATTTTCATGAAAAAATGATCATGAACTGTTTATTTTTAGACTAAACAACTTGTCTTAAGTTATTGCCGAGGATCAAGCCTTGCATTTAAAGACCTGTCGATCATTTCTGGAGCGATAGCGATAATCCTTTGAGAGCAGAGGGTTTGAATATTTCCTCAAACACTTGAAGCATCCGCTGCTTCGACCCGTCCGTCACGTTTGACTGGCAGAGGCTGATTGGTTGTTAGTTCACAGCCTGTAAGACTCAGCTCAGGGGCAAAGAGGAAGAGCTGATGATGGTCCCTGCTGTGAGGGTTGTGGGACGGTGTGGCTGCAGGATCTGCTCTGCAGCGCCCTCCAGCTGCGGCCCCTGTGTACTGCAGGCTGCACGGCTCTGATTCGACACTGTGCTGCATGTTTGGTTAAAATAGATCATCCGGATGGAGAGCAGTAATGTGACAGAGAGAGGAGAGGGGAGGAAGTTAATAGCTCTGTAATTGGTCTTAAAATAAAATGTAATGACATTTAACTTGATGATCACTCTTCAATGATTTAAACTCTTTAAAAAGTGTCAGGTGGAGAAAGACGCTGAAAACAAGCCGAGGTTTGAAGTCTTATTTTGCTGAATTTGGACGTGAAGTCTCATAAATACCTCCAAAATAAAAGTAGGTAAAATCTTCTGCACCTTTTGATAGATTTAGAAAATCTCTTCTCAGAAGCTATTAAGTATTAATTCATACTCTTTCACTTTTAAATTATTGAGAAGTTGTTTCTATGACACATCAGGCTGGGTTTCTATTTGAACTTTTCAAAATAAAACCTTTTAACTGTTTGTAAACACAAAGCAGGTCAGCGTAAATAAACGTGCACATGATGACGATGTAAAGAAAAGAGTTTGTAAGTGAAGCACATTTTCGACACAGACGTGGGAAAGCAGTATTCATATGAAAATGGTGCCAGTGGCGATTCTAGAGACTGTTGGGGCCCCTCCCACCTGCGTTCATCACCATCATGTCTGCCAGCGTCCCAACGCTTACTCCTCTTCCTCGTTCTTTTTTCTCTCCTACGAACGGATAATTCCTCTTCATTTCTCTTTTGTTGACTTTCATTGACGAACTAAAGCTGCAACGCTTAGCAGGGCAACAAGAGTGAGTGCTGTAGATGGGGCCCCCTAAGGGAGGTGTCTACTGTCGTTGCAAAATGTGCACATTTTGAGCCATTGATTGATTGATTTGGTTTCAGTTTGTGAGCCCTCAGGGGCCCCCTACTGGCCATCTGGGGCCCCCAGCAGTTGCCTGCCTTGCCTGTTGATAAGCAGAGCCTCTGTGGTGCACATGTTTTAAAATAAATGTGTTTTAACCGAACATGATTTTTTATTTTTTGCAATATTTCCAAAGAAATTCATCACAGCAATGTTTACACCTTACAGTCATTGGGTAAAGATCCTGTGAGAGAGAGAACCTAAAAGTGACCCTGGTTACTGTGAGTGTAAAGAAACACTGAGACTCTTCAGAGGTGTTAACTCTGGCACTGTTCGTTTGGGGATGTTCATTTTGCTGTGTATTCTGATAACTCGCCCAAAGACAGCAGGTAGCATCGTGGTTAGTGTGTGCGCCCCGCGTACGGAGGCTGTAGCCCTCTAAGTGGACGGCCAGGGTTCGAATCCGACCTGTGGCTCCAATTTCCTGTATGTCAGTCACCTCTCTCTCTCTCTCTCTCATTTTGGACTCTCCGCTCTCCTATCTCTACAATAAAAGACACAAAAGTCCAGAGTAAGTCTGAAAAATACAACAATTAAATTTATTTTATTTTGATCTGGTTCTGTATTATTGTTATGAGGCCTTCAGGGACCTTTTTCACCGCAGGACCTTTAATGTTTTAGATTTCTTTCTGTAATATTGTGACTTATTTTACATCTTGTTTTATTCGTTTTTTATGCTTGATTTTTCAGCACTTTGGTCACTTTTAAATATTCTTGGATTTCATTCATAAATGTAAAGCCCACGTTCACCAGGAGCTGATGAGGCCTCATCGTAACGTTTTTTATTTCTGTTTCTGGTCATTTACAAAGCAGCACATTTCATGTTAAAATATGATTATACATTTTAAACTTGATTTTTCTTGACTTGGTTCATCTGTTCTCTGAGTGAGCACATGTGTGAACCCCCCGCTGTGTGAGCAGCACTATATTATCCTGCTCTTACTGCTCTGGGGTAATTGTACACTAATTACCGTGAAGTTGTAAACCCCTCCTGCTGCAAGCTGATTGGTCAGTCCTCAGTGGACATCACGGAGCTCGCCCCGCCCCCCGCGTGTGTCCCAGGTATAAGACTGTCCAGGTCAACAGCTGAGAGGGCAGAACAGTTTGTGACAGGACTCCACATTCCCCTAACAGTCAGAGTTTCTCTCCTCTCATTGGTCCTCCTCTTCTTCTTCTTCTTCTGTCTTTAAAAAAGTTTGGCTTTGGTCTGAACACTGGTCTGTGTCTGTCTCTGGATTTTTTCCTCCTCTTGGCTGAGTTTGGACTGAACCATGGAGCTGTCGGATATCTCTTTCCCCCTCCCTTCCGCAGATGATTTCTATGACGACCCCTGCTTCAACACCAGCGACATGCACTTCTTCGAGGACCTGGACCCGCGGCTGGTCCATGTGGGCCTGCTGAAGCCGGACGACTCCTCCTCTTCACCCTCTCCCTCCCCTTCCTCCTCCTCCTCTTCCTCTCCGTCCTCTCTCCTGCACCTCCATCACCACGGCGAGGTGGAGGACGACGAGCATGTCCGGGCACCCAGCGGGCACCACCAGGCCGGCCGCTGCCTGCTCTGGGCCTGCAAGGCCTGCAAGAGGAAGACCACCAACGCAGACAGAAGGAAGGCGGCCACGATGCGCGAGCGCCGGCGGCTCGGCAAGGTGAACGACGCCTTCGAGACCCTGAAGCGCTGCACCAGCGCCAACCCCAACCAGAGGCTGCCCAAAGTGGAGATCCTCCGCAACGCCATCAGCTACATCGAGTCCCTGCAAGCGCTGCTGCGCGGCGGACAGGACGACGGCTTCTACCCGGTGCTGGAGCACTACAGCGGGGACTCTGACGCCTCCAGTCCCCGCTCCAACTGCTCCGACGGCATGGTGAGTTCAGGGGCAGACAGGTGTTAAAAGAGGGGGAGATGGTGGAGGAGAGTCTGGGCGCTTTAGTGGAGTCTGTGTATGTGTCCAAATGTCTCTCCAGCGCGCCTTTACGCACGGAAACGTTTTTACTAAACACCAAATCTGATTTGTTTTGATGTATAGTTTTAATTTAAATGATTTCGTCATTTTTTACTGATCTGTTCCACAACTTTGTGTAGTCGAAACGTTGTTTTTAATATTTTCAGGCGTTAGGCCTCTGAACTCGCTTTCGAGTTTTTATTCTAATTTTATTTCACTTTCTCAGAGCAACTTTAACATCACCACCTTTTTAATATGTCGAAACTATTCGACACTTCTCTCTCCCCAGGAGCTAAAAGCATTTATCTGTAATTCAGATCAAATTCAAATAAAAACGGAAGTCTTTAAATTCAGTTCCCACTTTTAGTTTGAGTGACTCTTCCTGTCTGCGATGGAAACTCTACTTCGGGATTTCGTTAGATCGCTTTTAATTCTGTAAACAGGCTGATTTCGGTGTTATTATATTTAATGAACGTATTTGTTTTATTAACAATATGTCGCGAATTTTCACGTGCATAAAAAATATTCCCGTTTTTTCAAATTAAAACACTGAGGAGAAGCAAAGTATTTCAAATGTAACGAAATAAAAAAGATGAACGCGTGATTACGTGTTGTGGATAATATCAGGGAGTATTTAAATAATCTGATTTATGAATGATTTCATCCGGAATCATTCTTTAATAATCGATGCGACTCTTATTCTCTCAGATTTTCTCTTCCACGTCAGAGAATTAAAAATCAGTTTGTCTTTTTCTGCAGGTTTGATTATTGTCAGTTTTACACTCGGCTCCTTTTCTTCTTCTTTATTTAATTTCAGTGTCGTGACGTTTTCAAAATAAACTCAGATGTTTGTGTCGTTCCTGGTTGTAAAATGCCGTAAAGTGTTTTTTTCTTCTTCTTGTTTTTCAGTCGCTGTGAATCGTTTAGTTTGAAAGGTTTTGTATAAATAAAGCTTGATTGATATTGAATGTGTTTGTTTCTGTCTCTGCAGGCGGACTTTAACGCGCCGAGCTGTCAGACAAACAGAAGAAGAAGTTACGACAGCAGCTCGTATTTCTCAGAGACTCCAAACGGTGAGAAACCTGCACATTACAAAAACATGATTTATTCTAATACTAAGGTGCTAACAGGCTGATCAGGACATTAATGAAGCTGTGGACTGTGATGATTCACCCTGACAGTAAAAACAAAGATAAGAAAACATCGACTGTCAAAACCAAACACGTAAAGATGACGTTTTTGAAGCTTGTCTTTGGTCCTATCAGCTACAAAGACATTGTAGGAATTATAGGTTTTAATTAAATACAAAGTGTAGTGCAGAGGTGTACATATATTTACGGAGTATACTCATTTATTTTTTAGTCTCCACGGGACATCCCACATCTAAATCTCCTCTGATTCGCATCGATTGATTGATAATATTCAGTTGTATTCTGTAAATATTTGTACCTATGATGGTGAAGGGAGGAGCCTCCATCGTCCCTCCTCTGTCTCTGATTGGCTAACACACACTGACTGAATATGCACGAGCAGTCTGACATGTCAGAGGCCGTGTGTCCTCTGCAGGACGCCACACTTAAACATTTAAGAAAGATGAAGAGTGTACTCTCTTCTTCAGGCTACACCGCTGTAAAAAGAATTCCCTGCTTTGTGCATAGCTTCTTATTCTGACTCTCATTTGGTGCTTATTCTGTTATTTCTATCCTTGAATTTAATTCTATATTTCCTGCTTCTATATCGTGTTTTAGAGCGACTGTGACGACCGAATCTCCCGCTGGGATTAATAAAGTATTTCTGATTCTGAAATAATTCAATAAGATTTTATTCGGGTTAAAATACGTCACAGGGGCGACAGAAGGACTAGCAGTTATGTTGCGCACCCCATGTACAGAGGCTGTAGTCCTCATCGCAGCGGCCGTGGGTTCAAATCCGAGCTACGCCCTTTGCTGCATGTCGTTCCCCGACTCTCTCCTCCCAACATTTCCTGTCTCTCTTCAGCTGTCCGATCAAATAAAGGCAAAAATGGCCAACACATATAATCCGTCACATAGGACGAATGTTTGATTTGAGACATGAGGACATTTTGGCTCCTCTTCGTCTCCGGCACCTCCATCACCACGCCGAGGTCGGAGGCACGTTTACAGTCACTAAAACTACATCAGCAGATTACATTTCTGTTCCTTTGTATTTTAAAAGTAAACATGACATTTAAAGATGTTTTTTTTCTCCCTCCGTCTCGGCTCAAACGTTTCCACGAGATCATATTTCGGTCATTAACTTTGTTGTTCTGTTTCGTGCAGGCGGTCTGAAGAGCGAGAGGAGCTCGGTGGTCTCCAGTCTCGACTGTCTGTCCAGCATCGTGGAGCGGATCTCCACCGAGAGCAGCAGCACCCTCCTGCCTGCCGCCGACAGCTCCGGGTCCCCGCCCACAGACCCCGCTGGAGACGCAGCTGCTCCGTGCTCCGTCCAGATCCCCTCCCCGACCGCCAACCAGGACCCCAACCTGATCTACCAAGTCCTATAGACCCTCACAGCTGGGAGGATTGCACCAACACACTGTACAGTCGTTAAAACACACACACGGATTTAAAGTTATTGTTTTAAGTTATCGAGCTGAACTGAGAGTTCACTTCCTGTTTGCATCGGCAGGAGAGGTTTATAGCGTCACCTCTCCTCGCCTGTTCTTCGTCCTCAAGCTGAAATATGGAAGATCAATCCTGCCAAAAAACATCTTGTGACCTTAAAAATGTTAGCACATTTTAAGACCTATTTCTACATCTCAGGGGCGTTTAAAAAAAGTCCAAACTAGATGGAGTTCTTTTAAAAAATCAGCTGGTGATATTTATTATTTTACAAAAAACATATGTCAGTATCTTAATGTTTTTAGTCTTAAGTCAGCAGCTTTAAAATAAAAACTTAATTAAATTATGAAATAAATTAAACGAGTGTAACGGCAAACATTTTTAAATAAAAACACATGCTTTTTTTTTTTCAGGATTTAATTGTTGGATTTTTAGAAATCTCAAGTATTTGTCGGTTAAATTAAAAATAACTCAGACGGCAAACCGTCCAGACGAAGTTACTATTTTGATTCTGAGAAAGTACGGAAGCCCTGATTGGACATACATCCATACATTTTATTTTACACTTTCCCAATGATGATATAAAATAACCGTTATTTACCCCACACCGGAGAAATGTACAGCGTTTCCGCAGCAACAGAGCCAAGATAAGTATGAAGGAGATGAGAGCTGATAACGTGTTATTTATCCCGTCATCGTGGGATGACAACGCTGGTCTTCCTGTGACAAAGACTTCTAAGAGTTTCTCAAGATGTTGTTTTGACGAAAAAATAAACAAGTCGAGATCTCAAGAAAACGAAATGTTCTCCTTATCGCGAGAAAATGGGGTTAAATAAAAAGTAGTGATGCATGTCCTCATCGGGCTTCCGTAGAAAAGTTCAATTTCTATAATTATCATTCCAATTTTTTTTTAAATTTCTGGCATGAATGACCTTCCATACATTCAGCAGATTTAAACCCCCAGATTCTCTTTTTTTTATCTGCTGTGTTTTGTAGTTTGGACAAACCACTTGCATGCTGGGAAATGTAGTTCCTCTACATAATAACAGCATTACTCACAACAAGTATTAATCAGTTCAGTTCTTGCTGTATTTTGTATTTTTATTTAAATTATGAAAAGTCGTATTTAAAGAAAAGAAAAGGCTCAGCCGAGTCGTTCAGGTGGATTGTCTTCCTGTCTGTGTTTCTGGTTTATTCGATGAAGTACGGAGGCCCAAAAAGGACAAAAAAACATCCACTTACATTCCTCCACGTCCGTCCATTTTGAAGTCTGAAAAGCCCCAGCGGTTCAATTCCCTCAGGACAAGAAACCATACTAACACAAGTACTTAAAACACATTAACAACAAACATGTCAAAAACTAAAGTAAAGGTTCAGACCTCCAAGTCAAACTTAAAATAATCTGTGTTGATTTCACTCACTGCAGCGGAGGACCATTTTTCTGTTTGTGTACATATTCTGTAAATAAGAGGCGATTTGTTCCAAGTGTTAATTATGTATTTAATGTTTCCGTCTGTTTGTTTGTTTGTTGTGAAAATGTTAAACTTTATATTTATACTTCTGAAAACTGAGTGACGGTCAAATAAATGAACTTATTTATACTAAAACACACACGACTCTGTTTTCTGATTTCTCTATGTTTGACGGAATAACATTAAGGTCCGGGGTGCTGATAGCCTAGCTTAGTGCACACGCCACATGTACGGAGGCTACAGTCCTCCAAGCAGGCAGCCCGGGTTTCGAATCCGACCTGTGGTTCTTTTCCCGCATTCTCTCCCCGATTAATGACCATCGACTGTCCTGTCTCTGAATAAAAGCCCAAAAATAATCCTAAAAAATAATTAGGGCCCGACCGATACTACAGATTTTTGGGGCCGATACCTATATCCATATTAGGAAGAGGAAGAAAACCTCAGATATCAGCCGATCAATGTTCAATCTTTAGAGATAAGTAGATGTAGTCTAAAGTCTGTAGGGATCAGGTGAGCTCGATCACCGGCTGCAGTGTGGAGAGAGAGAGAGAGAGAGAGAGAGAGAGACCAACACAAATGAACACTACGGCACGTCAAATAAAATGATAAACATTTTTCTTCAACAATGATTGAACAAAAAGAACCCGATGGAAAGTATTAAACTATTTACCTAAACAAAATATACCTACGAGTTTAAATAACTTATTAAACTTATTTACAGTCAGTCTCTCTTTTTTAAATGACAGTTTGAGGTATTTTTCTTTAAACTTTGAGTGGAACTGCTGAACATTCAGCTTCAACCTGTTGACTGTTCGCCTCACAGAGCAGCAGCGCCCTCTTGTGGTCGCTCAGCAGAACTGCAGCTATCATAGATACTGATGGAGTCAATTCTGTACATTAGGTTCCTGCTGCTCTGTCTTCACCAAGCAGCAACTTCAGGTGTTGAAAAATGAAGTGGACGAGGTTGTGCAACATCCTGCAGTTTGTCAAGTGTCCACTAGAGGCTGGCTGCAGAAGCACAGGAAGTCACATACACACACATTAAAAAAACAAAACAGTTTAACAGCAGAAATTAACGTACTGTAAGTTATGTCCATAACTATGGATCTATGAGACTGAACGATGAACGTCGTGACGGACTGAGTGAGGTCGAAATAGATCATGTTTACAGCCTGGTTCAAAAAACAAATAGGTCTGATTAGCTCAGGTCTCGGTCGGCACACACTGTACGGGGGTGATTTTTTTTTTAAACGGCTCCGTTTTGATTTGATGAAGGATAAGAGTTATTCACAATAAGGCGTGTAGCTGACCTGATTGACAGGTGGGCGGTTCGTCAGGAGGCTTAAAACCCGCCTCAGCTCCAGCTCTCAGCCTGTCGTTAGGTTGACTGAAACCTCCTTCGACACATTAAAGAACAATCAATCTGCTTTTATTTCTCACATCAACAGGTCTGACTTCCCCAAGCTTGTCGTGCACCCAACAAGCGACTTCATGCTTGTCTGACAACACTCCCGATCTGTTTTTACATTCAGTTTTATTCACACTAAGTGGACCTCCTGGCTTCTTCACGCCACTTTATTTCAAACTCATCGTCCGTCTTTCTCCCCCCAAAGATTCCGTCTTTCTGGCCTTCTGATTTCTGCTGAGCTTTATAGACTCTGACTTGCACACACTGGTGTTCACGATTAACACCCACACCTGTTTCCTGATCTCTCAATCAGGTAGTTATCAGTCAGAGAGGGATGGTCATTTGCCATCTCTCTGAACCGGAGATACCTCAAGAGTGTGAAATAAGCACACAGAACTTTCTCATGAGTTCTGGTTAGTTTCTGCTGTGCACATGAAACTTCTTCCCATTTATCCGTAAACACACTGTTGGTCACGACCTTTGCTGCAGATTCTCTCAGTGTGGTGTGCAGCTGTTCTTTTTATTTTTAATGTCCAGCTTTGATCTGAATTTTGTGCATAGACTGTAAATATTACTGGACGAAGCCTGAGTGACATCACCCGTCTGTTCCTGCAGGGGGCGCTGGCGTCCCATCGATGGCGGTCTCCATGCTGTAAATGCTGTCTCACCCTAACTTTCAGTCAACCTAACGACAGGTTGTCGACCCGTCAATCATGTCAGCTTACGCCTTATTGTGAATAACTCTTATCCTTCATCTAAACCAGGGGTGCCCAACCAGTCGATTGCGATCAACAAGTAGATCGCGGACTGATTCTCAGTCGATCACGAGATGTTTTGTCACTATAAAATACAATTTATTCATAAAATTGCTGCGTGCGTGAGAGAACGATAGAGCGAGAGAGTGCGAGTGACAGAGAGAGAGAGCGCGTGTGAGAGAGTGCAGGCGTGCGGGGAACAAAACTCCCGTTAAAAAACAAATTCCCTCTCGACTCCTGCGGAGAAACAAGACTAAACCAAGAGTGCAGAATCACATCAGCTTCAGAGAAAGAGATAAGGTCCTCTGTCCGTACACCTCTCTTGTAAATGCACCTTACTCCAATCAAAACTGAAGCTTCTGATGCTTCATTTTAATATGTTAATGTACAGCTGCTTGCTGCTGATGCTGTTCTGAACTCCTTTAAATAACGGAATATCGAGTAGAACTTTTCAAAACGTGAGGCGTAGTCGTTGTGAATGTGTCTGTGAGCATGCATGGATAAATTGAGCAGATTAAAGTGGTTTGAAACTAAATTAATTTAGAGGGAAAAACACATGAAATATAAATACAAACGTAATATTAAAATAAACCCTAGGATAAGAGTAAGAAAAGAAAAAGTGTGTCAGTAAATGTATTGTATATTGTTGTATTTTCTGTTTGTTGTGAGCGTATTAAATGTGTTTGAAGGCTGTCGGTAATGTGCCACGGCTCCCTATGTGGACCGGTAGATCTCGGCAGACTGGCAATTTTAAAAGTAGATCTTGGTTTAAAAAAGGTTGGGCACCCCTGATCTAAACGGATGAGTCATCAAAACATTCCCCTCCCCGTACAGTGTGTCCCGATCGAGACATGAGCTTTTTGAACCAGGCTGTAAACATGTTAATGTCTGCTGTAAAAACAGGCTTTTTTGAATGGGTGTGTATGTGACTTCCTGTGCTTCTGCAGCCAGCCTCTAGTGGACACTCGAGGAACTGCATGATTTTGCACTTCAGCATCAGCTTAATTTTTTAACACTGGAGGTTGCCCCTTTATTTTGTGTTGATTGAAGAAACTACAGGAAACCTCTCACAGGTAGGATGTGTCAAAAGGAAAGAAGGAGCGTGTCTCTCTGTCTTCATTACCCACCGTTGTACAGGTGAAGCCGAGAGTGAGGCATGACTTTCCTTATTTCCCGTCTTTGTTTAAGTAGTTGTGACCTCTGCAGTAGATTCATTGTCAGCCTTAGGTTTATCTGGAAGTCCTCTAAACAAAATTTGCCGTGCTTTACTGGCAGTGCCTTATATTCAGATTTTCTGTGTTTCGATGTGCAGTTATCGATCCTCCATGGAAAAAATAAACATTAGGCTTCTGCTGAGAGCATCTGATAATGAACGTTTGACACTTTGATATAAAAAGGCGTGTGTTGAATTTGCAAAGCCTCTGCTACCTTTCCTTTTTTCACAATATTAGGTAGTTACTTTGACGACTTTAATGAATGAAGTCATGTTAGCCTGCAGCTAATCAGCTGTTAAGCTAGATAAACCGTTTAACTTGTGTATTCTGACACAGTTTTGACGCTTTGGCAGGGAGTCTTGACTCATATTTGTTCATTTAAAATGGTAAATTATGCTAAAGTAGGGTCACCATACATCCTGAATTGCCAGGGACCGTCCCATTTCAAGCTCTGTGTCCTGAGTCCCCACAAATATCTATAAAACACTGTTGCTGTTTTAACCAAAAGAAAAAAATCACTAATGGACTCGAGTCAAAGTTCAACACTGATTTGTCTGTAAATGTGTCAATCAGTCAATCGGGGTTGCAGCTGTTGCTTAACTAGTCTAGCCTTTTATGCTAACAGCTGGACCTGCTGAGTAACGACAGGTAGGCAAGTGGTCATGTCGAAAAGGAAGAAAGCGTTTTCCAAAGAGCTCCAGGAGAGTTATGGTTTCCTTCGAAAAGTACCAGGCAGTGAATGTGCTGCGTCTTGCACACAACTGTAAGTGTCCATTTTTAGTCTCCCACGGTGGAAATGCAGACATTCAAAGCCATATCAAAATGAGCGAACACAAACGGTGGGTACAAGCTCCAAGTAGTGCATTTACGTTATTTCAGTGAGTCAAACGCTGCTCAGGAGGAAACCTTTACCTACCACCTTTTGTGACCAGTGCAGGTCGATACATGTGGGTTTGAGGTCAAATAAAAGTGTCTGGATTTGGAGATTTGAAAACATGGTCACCCTTTACTAAAGCCATTAAAACACTGTCTGACTTGCTGACTCGTCATGATCAATCTAGCCATATTAGCACTAGCTTTATTAGCTGTCAAGCTAGCCCGCTAAATCATCAAACTTGACTTTCTCCCCTGATTTGCACTTGCCTTTCCAGGGACTCTTCAGCTGTATTTATACTGTAAATTGATAATGATTTCTTATACTATTAGCTAAAACCCTTTCCAGCACAGTATCAGTCATTGATTTAGATATTTATAAAACCACATGCTACTTTTGAGAGTATTTTGGTTACACTGCAGAGCCTCCGTATCCTGATAACCTCGTTGAGAAAAGTTCAATTCAACTCTGCAGCTCAACACCGTGTTGAACAAACGACTTTAAAATTACACGGCTAAAAATACTGAACTTTATTGATTTGTGAATAACAACAGATCTAAAGACATGGCTTGAAGAGTCACACTTTATTTACAAAAATACTGAGAACCAAACAGTGGAGGGCGAGGAAGCGAGATGGCGAACAGGTTTGAAGTCGTTTTTTTTATTCCTATTGAACAGCAGCTAAAGGCTCCTGGTTACATGTTTCAGGACGTGGGTTGAAAACCGCAAAGTAAACCTCAGCGTTACGGGCTTCTTCTTAGCTACGACCTTCGCCACATTGCGTGTTGTTTCTTCAGGCGTGTGTCCGAGATGATCGCAGTTTGGTTTCTGAGCAGCAGCAGGGCGAGCCAGTCTACTTTCTGCGGCGGGCGGCAGCTCCCTTCTTGCTGCTGTAATACGAAAAACACAAAAAACGTCAGAACTTTCAGCATTTTTGACAAGTTTTCAACAAATAATTTTTCCCCCATTGAACCCAGCTACACAAATTAATCTTGTTCTTTAAACTATAAGTGTCGCTTGAGCTTTTTGACCTCTTTGAGCATCATTTTCTAGCACAGAAGGTAAAGCAAAGGACTTAAAACCGTTTTTACATATTTGTATAAGCTTTTGTATATTTATGTGAAGTGAAAAACCTTCAGGTGGCTAAAGTTGCAATTGCTAAAGTAGCTAACGCCGTTCTAGTCCCCTCTAAATAAGTAGCATTTTCCTGTAGCAGCATGATTTCACAAGTTACTGAATTATAAAAGTGAATCTATTTATGGTTAAAAAACAACAACAAAGACACCTGAAAGCTGACAAAATGTCTAGTTTGGAAAATCATTTTACAAAGCACACTTCATTAGATCGTAAGAAAACCAAATAAAACCCCAAACTATCACACACAAAATCCTTAGTAACATAAATAAAATGTTCAAAGGGAATAAAGCTACATGCAAGATTATTTTAACATCCAGCTTCATTACGTCCAAAGTCCTGAAGCGTTGGTGACCGACGACAGGCTCATGCAGGACTTACCTGAGCAGATTGTGTCGAGACCAACAGCCACCAGACTTATTAAACACCTTAACAGTTGTTGTAATGATAGTAAATGTGTTGATTTACTATCCATAATTAGACTTAGTCGACACATTCAGACACGTCAGACACGTGACTCAGGTTTAGAGGAAAACATGAAAGACAGATTTAATCAAAACTGACGCATACTATGCGATGTAACCATTTCAGCTTGGTACATTAGCTAGTGAGCCTAGGGTTTTTTCCGTTAGCTAGTGAGCCTAGGTTTTTTTTCCGTTAGCTAGTGAGCCTAGGGTTTTAACATTAGCTAGTGAGCCTAGGTTTTTAACGTTAGCTAGTGAGCCTAGGGTTTTAACATTGGCTAGTGAGCCTAATGTTTTTAACATTAGCTAGTGAGCCTAGGTTTTTAACGTTATTTAGTGAGCCTAGGGTTTTTTACGTTAGCTAGTGAGCCTAGGGTTTTTTACATTAGCTAGTGAGCCTAGGGTTTTTTACGTTAGCTAGTGAGCCTAGGGTTTTTAACATTAGCTAGTGAGCCTAGGTTTTTAACGTTAGCTAGTCAGCCAAGGGTTTTTAACGTTAGCTAGTGAGCCTAGAGTTTTAATGTTAGCTAGTGAGCCCAGGGTTTTTTACATTGGCTAGTGAGCCTAATGTTTTTAACATTAGCTAGTGAGCCTAGGTTTTTAACGTTATTTAGTGAGCCTAGGGTTTTTTACGTTAGCTAGTGAGCCTAGGGTTTTTTACATTAGCTAGTGAGCCTAGGGTTTTTTACGTTAGCTAGTGAGCCTAGGGTTTTTAACATTAGCTAGTGAGCCTAGGTTTTTAACGTTAGCTAGTCAGCCAAGGGTTTTTAACGTTAGCTAGTGAGCCTAGAGTTTTAACGTTAGCTAGTGAGCCTAGGGTTTTAACATTAGCTAGTTAGCCTAAGTGTTTTTACATTAGCAAGTAAGCCTCTGTTTTTCTATATTTGCAACTTTGCCTACTTTTCATTGTCTATCAAAATAAGAGCTTCACTAATATCAGCTGTTTGGCTAGCCTGATTACCCTTTAAACATGGTATTAACTTTTCAGTAAAACAAACATAAAAAAGTGAAATTTTAAATTTACTTTTATTTATTTTGCAAAATGTGAATTCTAAAGGGTTAATATTTTCAGCTTACTGAGGGTTTGTTGTCTTTATGCCTTTTTTTAGTCTTAAAAAATCAACAAAAAATCAACTATTTTATGAGAATCTTCCTGAGATTACAATAAAGAAAAATATAAGCCAGAAATTCAGATTCTCGCTGCATCTACGCCTACAAAGCACCTTTTTAATGCTGTAGACTGAAACCGTTCTGGATGGTTACGCAGTTATAATACGATAAAGAGAAGGGTGTTCACACAGACTAACAGTCAACAGAGTGTCAGTGAACGCACCAGCGACAGCACTACTTACTGCTTCTGTAACACATCAATGCGATTCCTGAACATGAGCACCTGAAAAACGACACAGCAGCAGCAGCTTTAGCACACACCTGAACACGTTTACCTCAAAGGGGGAAGACTCCCCCTCCCTGTTCTCCTGAACCGGATCCATGGGCCGAAAGCTGCAGACTGAAGCATCATGGGAAACCAAGACGAGGCATGTATTTACCTTTGTGTGATTTGATCCAGAACTACTTATTCCGTGATGATCGAAGGAAGATCATTTTTTATTTTGTACAGTTTCTCTCAAATCAGAGACGTAGAGGAAGAATTCAGAGGGAGAAATGAACATGCCTCGTCGTGATTTCCTTTTTTTTTTAAAGCACATTTAACAGAGACTCAGCTTTAGCTTGGCTCTGAAACCTCTACAGGCTCCTACTTACCTGTCGGACCCCTCACTCACACACCTGACCCAAGCTCTGTGATGCTAAAAGCTAACATCCAGACCGGGACAGAATGTGGAGGAGCTCAGTCATCCCGACACCACCTTAATGTCCACTTTAAATAATTTATTAAAAATCAAGTGAAGAGTTTGATTCTACAGAGCCCCTAAATTCCCAAAAAGTAAAACAAGCGCAAGTTATTATCTTGTGCGCACAAGAAACCCCTCGGTTTGCCAGATATGAGAGCAGTTATCAGGTCAAACCAACAGGTGTTGCAGCGATGGAAGCGGGCAAGAGAACTGGTTCAGATAGAAGTGATTGTACCCGACCTAAAAAGCCTCTGCATGTTTCTAATAAGCTCCACGAGCAGAAACGTGCTCAAACTAGGATCAATATTGGAGATGCTTTTGAAAAATGGAGAGAGGTTAGAACGCAGAAAGGTTTACAGACCGATGCAGAGCTGGATAAACACTGAAGCTTCAGTGTCCACCACATGGTGACCTGCGTGAGCATCCACTCTAGAGAGGAGGGGGGGGGAGACAGCTCTCTGCAATGTTTTGAATTCCGACTGCAGTACAGATTTTAAACACTAGGTGTCAGAGTTACATATTGCTCCTTTAACTCCTCTGTATTATATTTCCTATAAACAGGTGTCTCTCTTTTTGAATCAAACTCTTCAGTTTTTTAAAGTTTAGTTGTTGAAGTGGTGTATCGTCTCCTCTCTTGACCAGCCGGTGGCGCTCTGGCTCTCCGACTTTCCTCCATGCTAACATGCAGCTAGCCTGAAGCTAACAGGCAAGCACCCTGCTCAGCTCTACTTACAATTTACTGAGCTCCTCAATTCTCTTACGCAGGGTTGTAACCTTGAGGGAATCAAAGAGCACAGTGGAGGTTTGAATCTGAACAGGTACGCTCAGGTGGACGACGCTCCAGCTCAGGAGTCCAACATCAACAGCGAACAACAACAATCATGTCAAAGTAATAATAATAATAACTGGATCTATATAGCGCCTTTCAAAGGAGCCAAGGACGCTTCTCATAAGGGTAGAAAAAGTAAAATAAATAAACAGTTTGACAAGCCAAGGACAGAGCTGTGGAGAAATAGATTTATATTTATGACCGTCAAGGACAAGGTGTGATTCCAATGAGAGTGAAACCTTTTTAGAGCTGCACCTTCGAGAAATTAAAAAATTTTAAAACACAAAATAAGCATTAAATACCAAAGTTGTACACAACAAATGTTTTGTCTCAGGGCCTCTCAGCTGTACAGGAACCTTTCAGAATAAAATACAATTTTAATTTGATAACATCGAGACAAAAGTGACATGTAGAAGGAAGTAAAACTTGATTTGTTTGCCTTGATTTGCCTTTTTATCAAAGTTTCTCAATCGTTTTGAAACTTTGACTCAGCTTGAATGTCCCAAAAAAAGCACCTGAAATGTCACTTTATTTTATTTTAACAGAAAAATACCAAAACTAAAAATGTGGCGTTAAAATCTCCCCCCTTAAAAAATCCCTTTTCTTATCAAGTGACCCGCAGTTCAAATTAAACCTGAAGCGAGAATAAACAAACTAACACATATTAAAGGAAGAATATGCGATTTGACAGAATGACCGTGATCAAAAAACGCTTATCCAAATAATCAGTGAGTATGTTCTTCTTCTTCTCTCTAGTCCTTGACTAAAACAGCTTTTATACACAAGGGGAGGAGCCGGCCGTCCCGTCCATGTAAACACGGCTCTGACAACAACACAGCCAGCGGGACTCGAGCTTCTCCCTCATTGTAGACAGTCATGACTCAGAGAGACATTTACACAGGAGAGACTGGATTTATGATATATTTATGTGTCACATGTCGCACAGTCTTCCTTTAAGCTCACGGTATTTAAGATTATCACCTTTTGATTACACGTTGCTGCAGAACATTATGAATAACAAACACGAACACGGAGGCGGGGGGTCTCACCTCGTATTTCTGCTTCTTCAGTCTCTCCATGTGGTCGAACTTCTCAGACTCCAGCTGCACCATCCATTCATGCAGCTCATTGATCTTATCCCTGCAGAAAACAGGAAACAACACACATGAGGCTGTGTTTATCAGGCTGATTGAGCGTCAGTTAAGTCTGACAGGACTAATATAGAAACACAGGTTAACACTTGTGTTTGTGAGTCAAAGTGTCGACTCGTACTTCAGCTTGTCCTCGTTCAGATGGTCGATGTTGAGCTGCTTGCGCCTGGCACTGAGGATCTTCTTCTTCTTCTCTCTCTCAGTCTCTTTCTTTCCTCCTCTCTTCTGGTCAGCCTGTTCGGTGACACAAACACAAATAAAAACTCACATCCAGCACTTATATCAAAATGTTTCCATATAGACGGTGTTCTACTGACTCTCTGCAGGTGGCTGCTGTAGTTGGAGCCCATGTTGGACAGAGCAGACTTCTTCTTTGCATCATCATCAGACCTCTTCTTCGCGTCATTCTCCTCCCTGATCCGCCTCTCCTCCTGGTTCATGGAAAAACAATCAGCGTGAGACCTCGCATCCGTCGTTCGCTTTCCAAATAGTTTTGGTGCTCAAAGAAAAATTTCTGAAAAAAAAAGATTTGTTACGAACCTCACGTCTGACCTGGCGCTCCTTCTCCTTCTCAGAGCGGATCCTCTGCTGCTCGGCCCTCTCAGCACGACGCTTCTCCTGCAGGACGGCAAAGAAAACACAGCGTCACACAGTATATTTCTCTGGTGCAGAACAAAGAACAAAACTCTCCGCTTAACAAAAGGGGGTCTCGGTTCGACGCAGGTGAGAACGCGTACCAAACAAGGAACCGGACCAAACAAGGGAAGTGAAACAAAACACAGTGCATTGTGGGTTGAGTTTTGCCGTCTGTAAACGATGTCAAAAAGGTTTGCAGAGCGCGGCTAACATTAGCATTGCTAACAACACCAGCCTTCAGTCCTTCTTGCAGGATAACGTCCACATGCCTGTGCTAAATGTGGTTACACATCGCTCCGGTCGATATGCCAGTTTAACCTGACACAGCCGACATTGAACTTTATCTCCATTTTAAAGATCAAAATTGAGTCAACTTGCCTCAAAAAATAGAATTTCGTGTGCTAGTATAAGATTTTTGGCTATATATTTTTTGTGATCATTTCGTGTCGCTGGCTCTGAACACTCACAATCCTATCTTTGAGGGCGATCAGCTCCTCCTCCTCCTTCTTTCTGCACTCAAAGTGAGCATCGATCAGGCCCTGCAGCTCAACCAGATCCTTGTTCTGACGTTTCTTCTGGATGTCCTGCAGAGCGAAGGGACAGAGAAGAAGAAAGTCAGCAAAAAAATGACACTCAATATCAAACTGAAATTCATTGTTGCTTCATGTCAGGTCCACTTACATCAAAGTCCACTTTCTCACCATCAGGGATTTTAGGAGCGCTGGGTCTAAAGAAGAAATTGTCGAGGTTTTAAATGCACTGCTGCTGATTATTACGTCGTTCCAAATGTCTTGGATTACAATGTCTACAGAATTCAGTTGAAATCAAATCATCCGAGAGAGACACTTACTTGAACTTTGGCTTCTCCTCTGCAGGTTAGGAAAATGAAGAGGGGACAAGTACATGTCATGGGGTTAGAAACTAAGCAGATTATTCCATTTCTCTCAGGCATGACATGGTTAAAATGCATGTTTGGTCTCTATGTTACACATGAGATGAAGATCCAATTTGTGACATTGTTATGAATTGGGGTTAGAACAAGAAGTGAATTATTTAAGAGCAGATAAATACTTCTTGAGAAGGCATTAAGAAGTTTCCTGTTTCGTGAATTTCATGTAAAACTGAGTATTTTAGCAAAAAGAAGTACATCTAAGAAAGACTTTTTTGGTGTAGAAAGTTGATAACAACAGTTGGATCAATGTGCTGTTCCTGCAACAGGTGTCATGTTTCTTTTGGCTTGACCCCAAAATCATTTTACACAAGCACAGGCCGAGTCAAATCCACGTTTTTCTTCCTTTTTTTCCCTGAACCCAGATTCTGGCGGCTCCATGCCATGCAGATGACGAAGGGCATAGCAAGAGAGTAACGGTGGGGTCGCTGCGCAGTGTAGCACGTGTTAGCATTTCATATTCTTTCACCCTTTTTCTCCACTAGCATCTTAAGCTGTGCTCAAAGCTTGCTCAATGAGAAAATTGAAGTTTTTTGTTTTTGTTCCAGTTTCTGTGCCAATTGGGCAGCGCTCCTGTTTTGTGACAGACAGATCAAATTTGGACAGACATTTTGTGAACAGCAGGCGTTTGTTCTCCCCAGTACAGATATCAGACCTGGACACAGTGCCCCCCACCTCCTTTCCCAAACCCCCCCACCCCAGAATGACAGATTTAATCAGATCAAGTTTTTTAAATGAACATACCTTCCTCTTCATAGGCCTCTGCATGCAGCAAGCATCCAAAACAAAAGCAGAACAGACAACAGCGTTAGCAGGCACGCTAAGAGCAGGTAACGTAACATCCAATGAGCTAACACAGTGAAACTATCAACCTGCAGCTGCTTCAACATGTGTAAATTCTCAAATAATCTCCAGATCTTAAGAAATGTAAACGTTCAAATATCTCCTAACAAAGTGTTTCTGCACCCTGATAGCTAGCATGATAAAAGTGTTCTTGGTTTTAAACATTAGCTTTAAGTGATTAAAATATTGCTAAGTATTCATAAGAATAAAGTTCTCCTTTTAATTCCAGTCAACACAAAATAAGTATTTGAGAATTTACAAGTGCCTGCTTAAAGCCTAGATACGTAGATCAACAATATTACCTTCAAACAGCTCAGCGAACTCTAAACCCTGCATTCACGTGCCGTTGTTGGAGTCAAAATTGAAGAGTTACAAAGATTTGGATATGCATGCAAATTAAAATGTAAAAGATATCCAGCTTTACCCAGATTTATCATGAATTAAAGATTAAAATATTTCTCAACAAACAGCTCGTGAATGCTACATGTGCTTGGAGCATGACAGCATGAACATTAACAATTTGGATTTACACGTTTTTTTCATGCTTAGCAGTCATTGTCAGTCACTGGTAAGAAGCAGTGAAAGATATTGCATGTGTTGAAAATGACGTTTACCTTCATCAGATATTAAAATAATGAAAAGCAAACATGTACGCTAAATGAGTATTTATTTAGCGTACATGTGGAACAGTAGTAAGAGGCGTGTTAGACTGAGAAAAGGCCAATGTGTACATTTTAATTATTAATTATCGCACTGTTAAACAATTCTTTGCCTACCCACGAACGTTTACATTTTAGCATACAGTTACAAAGGCTAAGTTGTTCCTGTACTCCTGTACACATAATTGAAGTATCTGTAGGGTATAATTGGTACCAAGGACTTTTAAAATTGACGTAAAATTATAAACTCTAATGTTATCTTTTAGCTTTTGCATATAAAGTAAGTTACGTTAGCTTGGAAGCTACATTTAGCTTCCAGTAAATAAGAAGTTAAATTAGTCAGGAAGCTAAAGTTAAGCAGTTGAGTTTGATATTTTGAAATTGTGATCAAAATTAGAATTACATAAATGTTTACATTTCTAAAAGGTTTGATATTTGGTTATTTTTAAAGCTTCTTAAATA
Organism: Tautogolabrus adspersus; assembly: GCA_020745685.1. Lineage (NCBI taxonomy): Eukaryota > Metazoa > Chordata > Actinopteri > Labriformes > Labridae > Tautogolabrus > Tautogolabrus adspersus. The sequence continues at coordinate 31,875,110 of CM036539.1, read as the reverse complement.
TTACGTAGCAAACTGTAAGTCACGTTAGCAAGGAAGCTAAAGTTAGCAGTTATAATTTGAGAAGTTTGGAATCTAAATGTACAAAATTAAAAATACTTAATAGTTAACATATCTAATATTGTGTTATTTTAAAAGCTTCTTAAATGTTATGTAGCATACCGGATGCTAACCTGTTAGCATGATGGGAGTTCCTACAGAGACTAAATTTTGGTGGATTTTTTTTCAAATTACCACCAAATTTCGACAAAGAAATTCACTGAACACTTTTATAAAGATGATTTTATTGAAAAAAAGTTAAGAATTTGACAACTAGAAAACAATTTGAGAACCAAAAGTGATCAAAGAACAGAAGCTAACTTAAACTGGAGGCAAGACTTTGGCTCTTCAATCAGTCTAAAACATGAGCTTTAGTGCAAAAATATCGGCCTTTCAGTATTAGTCATATAACTGTAAAATGCTTTTGGTAAGATTGTCTCAACGTATTACAAAAAGAAAAGTCATTGTGCCCTTTGGACGCTATATAAACGGGCTTTATCTTCGACTTTGTGCAGAGGTGAAAGGAAGGTAGCGTTAGCATTAGCATACATTGTGAACATGTGGGTCTGTCTGGCTGTCTGCAGCCGGTGGAGCGCACCTGTCGCCTGGAAAAGGATGATAGAATACCCCCTTCCCCCCTCCATGCCACATACCTTCCTCAGGCTCAGGCTCAGGCTCTTGTTCTGGTTCTGGCTCTGGCTCTGGCTCTGGCTCTGGTTCTACCACTGGCTCTGGTTCTGGCTCTGGCTCTGGTTCTGGCTCTGGCTCAGGGGCCGCCTCAGGGGCCACCTCTACTTCTTCTACTACCTCCTCTGCTACAGCTACACAACATGCAGCGAGTCACCAGGGGAGAGGAAGGGCGATGAGAGGGTTAATGGAAGCAGGAGAAAGGAAAGAGAGGGGGAGGTGGTCGGGGTGAGTGGATGGAAAAGGGGAACTGTGAGATATGAGGAGGTTCACTGCAGGGCAGTTTGGGGGAACTGCCACCAGATGGCGCTAAAGCAAGTGAGACAGCAAGCAGTTACAAAAAGGAAAAGGTAAGTCATTGATGGTAAGTCATTGATGGATGAAATGTGATTGGTTCCTGAGGATACCTGCACTTCAACTCACTGCAAAGAGAAATAATCTAATCTGACGTGATCTGCCTTTTTTTTTTTTTAAACCTGTGTCTCTTCATTTATCTCTGCTGACGTTAGTGTTATCCAGCATGCCACAAAAGAAAAGTACATTTGGAAGTAGGAGCACACGTTTTCAAAAGTGACCGCACAAATTAGTATTAATGACATGAGATCATCCGGAGTCTGCGGGCTGCATCTTACCATCGTATTCTTCACGTCCATCCGAGAAAGAAAGGAGCAGAAGAACATTATCAAAAGATCCCGTTTGTACCCATTTTTACAGAATAAAATGCAAAATGTGGGTACACTGGGGATCCATGCTAAGCATACACAACACAGTCCTCCTGAGCTGACCAGAGCTCACAGGCTGGACACGAAAAGTGGCGTTAAACGTGACAAATCTCTCATTTATCTGGAAGGTCATCAGCTTAGGAGGACTGTGTTGCAGATGATCATGCAGAGCTGCAGGACTTGTTGCCAACAGGTCAGTGCAGGGCTTGTGATGTTTTTATTATCACGAAGCTGCTTTACACTGTCCTGATGCCAACATGGTTGTGTGCCTGCAGCCATGCTACAGCGGCAGGATAAATAAATGTGCAGATTTGCTTCGATAAGAGAGAGAGAGCATTATTGCACAACTTGAATCTGGAGGAGTCAAGCCAAACCTGCAAACGTACGAATTTATCCAGTGCAAATAACTCTCTAAAGAGGATGGAAAATCAGTTAGGCAAGAGTCAGAAATAATTTAAGGATTTAGCATGGAACTCCGGACTGTACCTGGACCTCATTTTTAGGGGATTTTAATTGTTTCTAAAAGGGGAAAATGGTGCTACTTACCCCCGACCTCGCTGCAAGACAGAAGAAAAGAAGGAAGAAATTCTGATTAAGCATCAAAGCAAATCATCTTGAAAATTGCTCCTCGACTATGGATGCAGTTGAGGTGCACTGAAGGTTTTTCCAGAGCTTGCACAGAAATGTGTTTACACATTTAGCTAACATCCCTCATACACACACTTTGAGTTTGACTTTATTTTGTCAAACTTTCACATGAAGGTAAAAAAACATTTGGATAGAAAATGTAATTGGACTTACACTTCCTCTGTGTCAGACATGGTGACAGTGGACTTTGAAACCTGGAGGCAAAAGAGAAGAGAGGAATTTTGAAGTCGGCCTGCAAGGAGCAGCCTGCTGTATTTATAGCTCAGGATTAAGTTGCAAATGTCTTAAATATCTGTTGCCCGTTCTGCCCCACCCTGACCAAACCACACCTGCTCCTCGCTCCTGCATATTTCAACACCAACTTAAAAAACAGAAAAGGATTCATCTACGTTGATTGATTTCACAGATTTGCTTCCTTGCAGTTGAAACATTTTAACAGAGGAATTTAAAGTGAAACTAAAATTTGCCACATCTTTTTTATAATTAGATTTTGGACTGAAATTGGAGCCTCGGATGTGAATCTGCTTCTCTGATGTTAAGTGAGAAGGGAACCAAACATAGATTTAGTCTGTTTTTGACTGCTGAGAGAGGAGTTTTATGTCGTGTTTGGAGGTTTATATATATGTAAAGGGTTAATAAAAAAAGAGTCCTGCAGGGGTGGTGCTTAAAGTCAACCTCTCCCATCACCGTCGCATTCTTGCAAAGGCGTTAAAGACTTTTTAAATTTAGAAATGCATTTAAAATATCCTCTTAAATCAGAACTAAATCACGTGATTCTGGTGTTAAAATGCCAGACTGGATGCAGAATCAGATCAAAACGTGACCTGAAAGTGTTCATGATTTCATCTTTAAGTGATTAGATGTGGGATTAGTTGGACATTAGCCTCATTAGCCTGAAGCCACCAAGGAGGCGTCCCGACATCAAAACTATTTCCATCAGACAGCTGCACCTTTCCACAGCTCCGGTTTCAGTGGACCCGATGCTGAAGATTGGGTTCCACCGACCATAATTCCACCTTCATCTCCTTTTGTGGACGTCTCGCTCTCACATGGCTCCTTCACTCATCCTCCCCGAGGCTCCCTGCTGACTGAGGCCACTTTGCTCAAGAATTAAAATAAACCCTGAACGGGAGGCGTTAAGGTCAAGGGGTCTCACGCCGGGCTTCTTTCTATTCGCTCTTTGAATCCTGTAAATTCCAGACTCTAATTTGTGACACAAGCAGTCAAAATTAATACGATTATGTGCATCCAGTCTGGACTCCTTTTCAAGATGTTAAAGTGTTTATCCTTATGCTAATAATGCGCCCCAATGCTACGGCCTATTACAGCTCCTCTAATTAAATCTACAAGTATAGAAAACATGCAACCAAAGCACAAAAGCTGCACCAACAGCTCATGATTAAAATATCCAAAATAACAACACAATTCCTCGCCTCTGTTGGCGAGATGTTGCATAACTCATTAGTGTCATCTTCTGTCTCCCGAAGCGGAAAGCTGCTTCAAAGGCTTTAAGCCATCTGTAAATCCTTCAGGTATGAAACTCCGCTTAGACCCTGGACTCGGACCAATCCAGGCACAAGACAACAACAAGCGCCCCTAAGAGAGCAGCTGATTATGCTTAAAACCCAAGAATTATAACACCTCTGACGGCTTCGTATTTGAGCCTCAGACAAAGTTTAAACATGGTGACAAACTCCAAAGAAGAATCACATTCTTGTCTCAGTTCAGGAGATGAAGAAAACATTCAAACACAGCTTTTCAGGCACACAGCTTTCAATCAAACACAAACTAGAAAAAGTAGATTCAAGAAGCATCCGACTTCCTGAGGCCTGTTTCTTCCATCTGATATTTTAACACAACATCTCCCCTCTCATCCCTGACCTCTACCAGCGTCTTCCAGTGATGTCAGTGATTTAAACACATGTGGAGCTTGTGTGATGTTTGTGAACATTGCACTTGTTCTTCCTCTCACTCATACACACTCACACTCTCTCCTTCTCATTCTTACCTCAGAAACGCCGACAGAAGTGAGCTCCCTGCTGGCCAAGATAGGCTGTAAGGTTCTGCAAACTTACCGCGCTGATTATGTCCTTCTGTTATAGTGACACATGATCTCCTGGCCTCCCCATTGGACGAGGAGCCCGGCTTGGAGGCGAGGCCTGGACCCGCGGCGGGGCAGGGTTCACCACCCCACCCTCTCACCCTCCCATCGCTGGCACTCAATAAGGAGATGGAAGGGTCGAGGGCTAAGGTGGGAGGCTCAGGTTTGGAGAAGGGGGCAGCCAAGACGCCCCCAAGATGCTATTCTGGGGCGGCTGCATTAGGCAAGCAAATTTCATGTGAGGGTGAGAAGAGAGCTGGACGTCAGGGCCCGGAGGCAGGTGGTGATCCTGAAGCTCTCACAGAAAAACACAAACATAATGTTCACTTCAGCGTGGTCACAGGAGGACAAGAACGCCTATAATGTGTCTGTGCAAGCTGTAAAGCCCAATCATTGTGGCTCAGGTTTCATGTTTTCTTTGACGCTCTTGTTTTGCAAGAATCAAAACAGGAGGGGAGAGAAGTATGTGAGAAACAAAAGTCAAACATTTCACTCCAGGCTCTGAAAATATGCAGAAAACTACAATTACAGTTTAAACTACAAATCTGTAGCGCTAAGGTTTAGAAGTAAACAAAGAAAGACCTAACAAACAAACCTTGAAGTTTGAAATGTTTGTGTAAAAGTGATCATTTTGAACAGTATGTACAGTATTGTTGTTCTTGTATCAGGGGGCCAATGGCCTAGCGGTTGTGTCGTGCACCCATGTACGGAGGCTGTAGTCCTTGTCGCAGCGGCTGTGGGTTCAAATCTGAGGGTTAGGGTAAACGCTCTCTCTCCTCCCAACGTTTCCTGTCTCTCTTCAGCTGTCCGGTCTAACAGAGGCAAAAAGGCCCAAAACATAACTGAAGAGAAATCAATCAATCTTTATTCATAAAGCACCGTTTATACAAATCTTATTCACAAAGTTCTTTACAGCGACTAAAACACAATAAAAAAGCATCAAATAGTGACAACACAAAGACTAATACACAGCAGCAGTGATCAAATATATGATTTTAAAGGCAGGTTTGGTCATTTTTGAAAACTAGCATGATTTGGAAAGTAGCATTCCCTCAGTGCTCCGTCTGCACCCTCCCCCTCCCCTCTGTGCTCCCTCTAAAGCCACGCCCCTCACTTACATGCACGAGCGCCGTTGCTCCAGAAGCGGACCTCAACTCACGCTTTGAGTGTGGGCTCGTGCATGCATGGGGTAGAGAACGAGCAGGGAGACAGGGAGGCGTGATTGGTTCATCAGATTGGTACCTCGTGGCAGACATTGGTCGAAGTTTTTACAGGCTTACAACTGCTACAGATGACGGATTTTCTTCGTTCCTTTTTCAGAGCACCTGAGTTATTAATTTCTGTCAGGACCTAAAGACAATTTCAACCAACATCTTAAAAAGTCTATCTGGAGAAAACTACCAACCCTGAAGAATCCTAAATGGAGCTCAGCGTAAGTTCGAGCAGGAAGACTGTTTTTATTCTCTTCAAATAGAAATACATTTTCTTCACTCAACTTAGCCCCTCCCTCTCTTCCTCTCCCTCCACCTCCCTGCTCTGGTGATCAGCTGATTTGGGTCGTTTACTCTTTAAGTAATAAACCAACTAGATTCTGCAAAAAACCTCTCTAAACAAATCATCCTGCTGCTGTCAGATTTTAAAACCTGCTCTCTCTCTTCTGTAGTCAGTTTGTTATTTAAGTGCCATCGCTGCGACCCTCCTCCGAACCCGTCACCTCCATTCGAGCTCAGCAGAGATACAGCCTCAGACACCCACTCCTCATCACATCCTTTCACTCTCCAACAAATCAAACTACAAATGAATTGAAGTTATTCCTTCCTAGGTGCAGGCTGCCCAGGACTAAGAGTAACAGATACACACTTTAGTACGTTCCTGGTGCAATGAATGCAACTTAATCTTCTTTAAACCTCGACTTTAAAGCAGCACTGAAGCACCAACACTTACATTTTATTTTCTTGGTTTTATTCCATCAGCTTGTGTTGCACCGTCCTGACTTTTTATACACAGTATGTTGTGTTTTTACCCACTGCTGTAAATCCAAAGTAAAGGTCTGGACTGATAAATGTACCTGTACTGTATGTGTTTGACCGCTTCGTTTTTGTTGTATTGTGAGTTAATTGGGGGAAATGTTGAACTTATCTGTCAGTATAAATAGCACAGAAATAAATGATTGTACTTTAACAACTTCCCATTTGAGTGCAAGTCTTTTTAGAGCTAAAACATTTGGACAAAGACACCGATAACGTGTTTAAAACAAACCATGCAGGTACCTGTAGTTCCTGTGAAACCTCCTCTCTCACAGGATTCCTCTGCAGAATCAGTTTAATGTACTCAGTTTAGCTTTAAGCCTAAAGAAACTTCAACCATTCATGAAACTCCTCAGAATATCTCTTCCTGCAGCTTGAGTGTCTCTCAGGGGTCCTGAACTGTCTTCTGATTTCCCCCAGGGGGCGCTGCAGTAACAGAATAGAGAGCCGAGGCCTTCATGAGGGAGTGTTGAATAAAGACCTCCTGTTTGATTCTGTTTGGGGTTTACAGCTGACCTGACCTTTCCACAGAGGAGATGTTGAGAGGACATTTTTACAGACTACTACAACTGTTCATTTTCAAATAATATGGATACCTACAACTGCAACAGTCTCGTCTACGGTTCATCATCAAAAGCATTAAAGAAACGACAATATATCCAGAACTCTGCTGCTCGTCATCTCACACACTCCCACACCCGTCACCACATCACCCCCGTCCCTCATAACCTCTACTGGCTCCCCCTCCCCCAGCGTATCCACCAAGCAGTCAGCTTTGGTTCAGTACAGTTTGGTGTGGTAAACCCTGATCTACCCTTACACATCACTAAATCACAGCGATAACGTGTAGACAGCCAATAAATTCAACAAAGAAGAAGAACATGACACAAACAAAAAACAATGATTCTTAGGAAGGTCTGCATCTCTGAGGCAAAAAAACAAAAACAGCCTTGAAATGACTCTCTCCAAATGACTCGAAGGATATTTTTATCGGGAGAGACGAGTGAATTAAGAAAATGATTTATTACAATGAACAACATGGAAATGTGACTTGCGCTTGGACTCTATGGGGGGGTTGATGTGTTTGGAGAATGACAATTCTGAGCGTCAACAGAATAAATCCCCCCATGGAGTCCAGACCCTGGTGGTGGTGAAGCTGATGACTTGATGAGACCGGATGGGTGAAGAATTGATGGATGATGATTCTGTGAAGGCGGGCGGGTGACAGGGAGGTGGAGGGGCGCACAAAACATCAGCATGAAGGAGCTACAGGCAGAGAAAGAAACATATTTAAAAGGGGAGCAGAACGATGATAGGCTGACAATGAGGGAGGGGCGCCATGCGATTGGTTAGATGAGAACGTCTGATGAGAAAAGACCCGATCGTGAAGGCAATTAAAGTCCTCCTGACTGAACTTACGCCAGAGCTTCATTTCAACATGGTGCGTTTTGCGTTTGTCCTTTATTACCGCTGTCGCACCAGAAGTGACGATTGGTACCCCAACAGAAGGGTACCAAAAAAGTAGGACGGTGCGGATCAGTTATTTTGGTACCCTTCCAGACTTCTGACAGTGGAAACACCAATAAATGTGTACTGAACCGAACTGAAGTATCATGATGATGTATTATGATAAAGTTCAGTGTTTACTCACCGCTGAATGACACATGAGACGATGTAGTTTCTACACAATGCAAGCGATGAGCTGAGGTCCGCTTCTGGAGCAACGGCGCTCATGGAAGGAAGAATGTTCGACTTTTTGATCCAGTAGATGTCGTCCTTAAGCACCTGCATGAAACAAACTGCTGTTTGGCAACACCTCTGCTATTCTGAAGCCTCCGCTCTCCTCCAGAGACACACCTCCAACCCCCGTCCATGATCTAAAAACTCTTACGTGACGTCCAAATAATCAGTGAGTATGTTCTTCTTCTTCTCTCTAGTCCTTGACTAAAACAGCTTTTATACACAAGGGGAGGAGCCGGCCGTCCCGTCCATGTAAACACGGCTCTGACAACAACACAGCCAGCGGGACTCGAGCTTCTCCCTCATTGTAGACAGTCAGGACTCAGAGAGACATTTACAGGAGAGACTGGATTTCTGCTTTATTTATGTGGAACATTCAGGTTCAGGTTACTTTATTTGTACCCGTAGGTAGATTTGGTTGCAGGGAGAGACACTTAATACAACACAGAAAATACATAAACACACAAAGTGCAAATGCACGGTACACAGGTAAAAGTGCTGAGGTGCATAAAGTGCGCAGGTTCCAATCACAAGTTGATCTGTAATAAGCTCCAGAGCCAAGAACACCAGAATAAATAATACATGAATAAATAAATAACCACTAAGAAGCATGACAACAACTTCTCAGGCTGCTATCTCCGTCCCTCCATGCAAGGCCTTCATGAAGTAAAAATGACCACATCACATCAAGCAGCAAGAGGAAAGACAAAGACATGATACACACACACTACGACTTGTTCCGCTCTATAATGGCTGCTGGGACAAAGCTGTTCCTATAGCGCTTTGTTCTACACTTTGGAACTGAAAGTCTTCGTCCAGAAGGAAGGAGCTGAAACTTACAGTACAGAGGATGGGACTCATCTTTTAAGACTGAGCCGGTGAGCCGCTCCACCTGCCTGATGTACAAGGTCTCCAGACTCAGCTGTTGCTCTCCAATCAGCTTACTGGACCACCTCACGATCTGGTTCAAAGAGTTTCTGTTCTTCACAGAGAGGTTTCCAAACCATGACACAACAGAAAAAGATACAATCGACTCGACAAAAGCACGGTAAAAAAGGGTCATCATGGTTTTGTCAATGTGAAAACGGGCCAATTTTCTCAGACAGTATAAACGCGAATCACAATTCAATTCAAAGTTAAGTTTAGAGTCGATGATTGTCCCAAGATATCTGTATGATTGTACACATTCGACTGGTTGACCATTAATGAGTGTGAATTCCTGTGTGTGGGACTTTTTCCTAAAATCGATGGTCATATCTTTAGTTTTCGAGATGTTTAACTGCAGATAAGATTCCTCACACCATTTGACGAAGTCATCAAGGACCGGACCGTGACTGTTTTCATTGTCCCGTAGAAGGCTAACAATGACAGTGTCGTCTGCATACTTTATGATGGTTCTATTGTTATATGTACTCTGGCACATATTTGTGTAAAGGATAAATAAAAGTGAACATGTTGCACATTCTGCCTTTAAGGTGGGCAGCTGTTACAAACATGGGTCAGCACCAAAACAGGCTGACACCCTGAACAGAGTCTGACTTTAGGTGGATAGCTATCTGCCTGCAAAGGTGAAGGACACCTGCAAAATGTGTGTTTTTCATGCCAGAATTCAGTGATTCATGTAGGGTCAAGTCCGTTTTTCTCTATTTAGTTCTAAATCAGGACAAAAGTATCTCAGTAAACTTACGTTACAAAGAGATAACAATTGATACCTGAGCAAACTTAGGAGCCAGTGGCAAGGACAAACTTTGTTAGAAAGGTAGAAACCTTAAACAGAACCTGACTTTAGGTGGACAGCCGTCTGCTTTGACCGGTCGAGAACACTTGAACTAGGACTATTTCTACGTAGTTCAAATGAATCCCTGTGGTGGAGCCCCCTTCCTGTGATCCCTGGCACATCCTTTAGGGACCCCTGGGTGGCCCTCGGAGCCCACTTTTAGAGCCCTGTGGTAGTGAAACCTAAGGTCCGGTGGCCTCTCTGTGCGGCGCTGCGACCCGCCTCGCTTTGCTGTCACTCTGAGCAGCTCACAGGGCTCAGCATTTATTTTTGGACTGCCATGGCGTCTGTTCCTTCCATTTGTAGGAAGGGGGGTCGAGTTGGGCTCAACATGAACCTGCCGCTCTGACACTCCAGGCTGGGACAAGCAGGCAGCAGCCGGCCGGCCGCCCCCCAAGCAGCAGTCGCACAGGTAAACACCCCATAATTACACCTTTTATTCTCCAGATAGGGCACGGGGAAGCTGTTAGACGTGTGAGGGAGGCAGCTGGATCCCCCTCCTCGGCAGCCAGCGATCTGACATGTTTGGAGAGCTAAGGGTGTCTTCTTCTCGTCCTCAGTGCAACATTAAAGCACCAGCAGGCTGAGCTAAGTGTTAGCCGCAAGCTGTTTTTACTCCCTGCGGCTCAAAAGCACACTCCGCCTGCAGTGTCACTTATCTGTCCTGTGCTGCAATGAGGCATGACTGACCGATGATCACATTCAAGCTTTGAGTTTTGATCTTCCTCGTGTGTTCTTTTAGGAGGAATAAAGTTCATTCCACATTTGACATCAATGTTCTCTCCTGTTCTTTAAAGGGGACCCTGCCTGGAGCACTCTGAACACCAGCAACAAGTTTTTACCTGGTACGTTCCAACTTTTTCCATCTCCACTCTCTGTTTTCTATGTTTGAATCCTCATAACTTCACCGGAGGTTAATGACTTTTTTGGGCTGGATTCATTTACTTGAGGAGGCTATTGTGGACCGACTTGGTTTTTCATTACGCGGCTATTATTACCCTTTCCTCTTTTGAACTTGCATCCTGAAGGTGCTCCAAATACCGAGCCTACCAGAGCCTTAAAAGGAGGAGTGGGCTCTCGAGTGTCAGGCAGGCAGCAGGTTCAGGGAAGGAGGGGGCGACAGGGGGGCTTTAAAGACAACCAGCTCTGGCCTACATTTCACTGAGGTGACACACATAGGAAACTGAGGATATGAAACAGTTGTTTTTGTGCAGACTGAATGATGCCAGCAAACCAAAACCCTTTGGACAGTCTTATCATGAACATATCTGGCTCTATTTTTTAATACATGATGCTTGTGCAGTTATTTTCTTGAAATTCAAAACCTTATTTTAGCGCTTCGAGGTTGAAAAGCAGGAGAACAGAACGGTTCCACCAAATGTCTCCAAAGATATCAATTTTAAAAATGAAAAAATGGTCAGTGGGTCTGGTTCTGCTCGGGGTTTCTGCCACTGATGCCGAGATTATTTTGGGTCTTTTTAAGCTTTAATTTTAGAGACAGGACGGTGGATAGAGTCAGAAATGGGAGAGAGAGAGAGAGAGCGGGGAATGAGCCACAGGGCGGATTTGAACCTGGGCCGCCCACTTGGAGTACTATAGCCTCCGTACATGGGGTGCACGCTCTAACCACTACGTCACCAGCACCCCCTGAGATAACTCTTGTTTTGATTTGGCGTTAAAAAATAGAAATTGAATGATGAAGTGAGGTAACGGGCCTCTGCGTTAGAAAAGGATCAAATGTCAAACATAAGAATAAAATCGAGCCGTTTTCCATTAAACAATTCTTCTATGTTGAATTCCTGTTCTGGCGTGTGATTGGTTGTTCTCAGTGATCGTGTATTCTTGAGGCTCTATCCAGTGTCTACGGGTTGTGATGTCATGAGGTCGGATGCTCTGCATTCACTTTCACCCTCCAGTGGATATTTATACCCGGCTATATGCGTGTGTTTATTTGGGAAGAGACGCGAGAGGATCCTGACGCGACAAATCTGCAGAAGAAAGCTCAGCATGTAAACCGTCACCTCTCAGTCCAGAGGAGTTTTCTGGTTTTTGGTTTCACAGACTTTAATATCCTGATATTAAATATGAGCTCTTACTCATGAGGTCAGATCTAAAGTTGAAGAAGTTGAGGCTGTAAAGAGAGATTTGTAAATCTTTTAGTTAAGTCTCCCCAAATAAATCTTGGTGTTTATAAATTGGGTTTATTTTGAAATTGATAATGTGCCTTGACATTTTCTATATCCTAGCATGCACAGCTTGAAGGAACCTAAGCAGAACCCTGAGGAAACACGTTTTTAGTTCGTCTAAGGCCTCGTCCACACGTTGGGCAGGTATTTTTTTAAACTGAGGTTTTCCTCCTCAGTTTCAAAATATAATCCCGTCCACACACGCTCAGTTCTCAAAAACATCTTCGTCCACGTGAAAATGCAAAACGCACTGTAACGGCTGTCATGAGCACGCTAAGCCAAAAACGATGTCCTAAAATGTTCTCGCCATCCCTCGGTCATCCCGGCGCACAGCGTGACGTTACAAGAACAAAACTCCCCTTCTACACATAAACACCTTAAACTGAGCTTCTGAAAATCTTCACCCTGGAAGAAGTTTTCTAAAAGGTCGATTTCAGTGACGTGAAACACAGCTTGCGTCAGTTTTCAAAAATATACGCCTACGTGTGGACTAGGCCTCAGTTCTCGCCAAAATATCCGTTACAGTTGTCACGATATTTAAGAATGACCCTGATCCCAACCTTTCTCTTTAGCATCACCATCACCTTGACCTTTTATGCAAAAAATCTCTCAATCAAATTCAGCAAACCTTACTGCTAGTGCTAGTTTGAACCCTATTGATGTTTCGCCTTCGAACGCCGTAATCAGCACTAACTTTTAATTGTGCAGAAGAAACGTTAAACAACATTTAGTGTGCCTTGAAATGTTCCGTAATCATATTTAAGCTCTCCAGAAAATGAACCAGTTTGATGTTAGAAACCCCTTTGCATTTTTAGCTTGACTAAAAACGACTCAAATGTTCATTAAATATCTGATGGACTATTGCGGAGTTTTACCTTTCCTTTAAGCTCCGCCTTTACCATTCGACTGTGAGTGAGATACATCCAAATCAAGATAATGGTATCTACTCTGCAAAACTTCCACATTTTCATGAAAATTTCACATTTTCAAAGACTCCTTTGAACGAAGCCTGGAGAAGCTTAGCAGCTGTAAGACCTGAAAAGACATTAAACCTTTTAAATCAATGCATTCATTCTGAGCGTTGATCTTCCTCCGAACTCTCCTCTTAGTGTTGCTGCTCCAGTTATAAAAAGAAACAGTCCAAACATCTTTGAGCTGAACGTCGTAACTGCTGACTAGAATAACATTTAAGACACAAAAAGCTGCCTGCATTAAAACATAACTGCAATTAGTGAGCGACTTCAAGTTGTGTTAAACTTTAACCTCAGGTTTGGTACATTTGTTCTTTTACTGTTCTCCTGTTACATGTTTGTCTCTGATGCCCCCTGGAGGCGGCTCTAGTTACAGATGCTGCATCACAGAGCTCTGATTTATTGTTTACAGGAAAGTGATGCAGCCTGTAAAGAGCTGGGAGTCTTAAAAAGAGGAGGAAGGGGATTGGCCGACCTTCCTCGCTAAAATTAGGCCAAGGCTCAGCTGTGGAGCGGTAACATCATCAAGGAAGAGGCCGCCTCGATTCTCATGTTTGTTTTTTTCCAGCTTTGACTTTTATAAATAACACTAACACAAACGTTATGATACCATCATCAACACATCTGTATCTGGACTTTAGGGAAGTGTTTGGTAACAAGTGAAAACCTCTTAAAGGTCACATATTCTCCTCCTCTTCAGTGTAAATAAGTCTCAGAGCTCCTCAAAACATGTGTGTGAAGTGTCTTGTTCTAAATCCACTCTGGTCCTGTATTTGATCATGCCTATAAACCCCTCTATTTCAGCCCTGCTCAGAACAGGCTGTTTCTGTGTCTGTAGCTTTAAATGTAAATGAGCTGTGTCTGACCACGCCCCTCTCTGGAAGGGCTTGGGTGTCTCGGGCTTTCTCGCTCCATGCCCTATTGTTTACGGTGAGAAGGCAGACTCAGAGGGCAGAACAAACACCTAGCTGTGGGAGTGTCACCCACCTGGGGGAGGGGTTACTGCCCTTTGTGATGTCATGAAGGGAAAATCTCCAAACGGCCTGTTTGAGCACACATTTTCTGAAAAGTGGAGCAGGAAACAGACGGAAAGGATGGACTTTTCTCACCATTGGGGGGTTTGTAGACAGACTAGAGACACATATTAGTGTTAGAGAAACATGGGGAAGTGTATTTTGTATAATATGTGACCTTTAAAGACCAACGACTGTTTTTTTATGTCTGATACTTAGTCCAAAGAACAGAGTCTCCTTAAGCGAATTTCCAGGAGTTCTTGTGCCTCAAAATCTTTTGTCAGACTAGAGTTCATCCTTACAAACTTAAGATACAGAACTTCCTTTTATTTGACTGATGGTCATTTTATTGTGTTTTTACCCGGTCTGGTTAGTTACTAATCACTCTGCTTAACACTGGTGTCTCCTTTTAGGTCCTGTTCTATATTTCAGCTCGTTTGTATGATCTGTTGTCGGTGTCTTCATTTATGTTTTCTATGTACAAGCTGCTCCAAACAAATTCCCCAGAGAGGGATTAATAAAGTTGCTTGAGTGGAATTGAATATCTGAATCATGTTTCAAAGTGCCATAAAAAAGAAGTAAAACACAGTATAGATCAAAAACTATAAAAACAAACTACTAATATTTTATTATTATTAGTTATTTAAAGTCCAATTTGTAAGATGTTTACCGAATTAATTCAAATTAAGGACCTTACTAGACGTAGGCGGTTTTAAGGCACCCCCACACGGCCGTTTTGGACGCCCCTCGGTTTGCCAGATATGAGAGCAGTTATCAGGTCAAACCAACAGGTGTTGCAGCGATGGAAGCGGGCAAGAGAACTGGTTCAGATAGAAGTGATTGTACCCGACCTAAAAAGCCTCTGCATGTTTCTAATAAGCTCCACGAGCAGAAACGTGCTCAAACTAGGATCAATATTGGAGATGCTTTTGAAAAATGGAGAGAGGTTAGAACGCAGAAAGGTTTACAGACCGATGCAGAGCTGGCTAAACACTGAAGCTTCAGTGTCCACCACATGGCAACCTGCGTGAGCATAGACCTAGAGAGGAGGGGGGAGAGACAGCTCTCTGTAATGTTTTGAATTTTGACTGCAGTACCCATTTTAAACACCAGGTGTCAGAGTTACATATTACTCCTTTAAATACGGAGATAAACAGGACGGCACTGCCAAAGTAGAAAATCTTTTTAATTTATTTAAGAAAAAGGATTATAAACACAAAGAAGTCTCAGTAGAAGGATATAAAGGTGACAAAGGTGTGCAGCAGTACAGAGACACAGCTGAATACACTACTATAAAAACAGGAAGTAAAGTTTGATGGTATAGATCAGATGTCTGCATGATTAAGACTGTTGAGATGTAACAGATACGATATTTGGGTAAATGGTTGCACCAGGTGTGCTGAGCCGAGATTCAGTCAGTTTTTATATTCTTACTTTCATCATTATCATCAGTGTGACGCTGAAACTTGGACAGTCCCCCCATTTCTCATTGTTCAGACTGTGCGTTTGCCAAAGTGTTCGTGCAAAACAGATGACTAAAAATGGTGACATGATTGAAACTTTTTCTATATAGAAGACATGTATGTTTCCTGACACACACAAAGAATGATTCATCTACAAACTGTAGTGGAGAATATTACAGGAACATTAAAGCTCACAGTCAGATATATACACAAGGAACATAAAAAGACAAACTACATTAAGGATGAAATTGGACAAATATGGACAGTTGATGTGTAAAACTTTTGGGCTGGAGCTGTTGATTTGTTCTCCTCCATTTTGCTGCTTGTGTGATGGTCAGTGGATGCTTGTTTGGGATCGGGGTGGAAATTAAATGTAAGGACGACGACTCCTCAGTTATCACGGTATGAATCTGCAAAAGAGACAAAGAAGAACATGTTAAATATGCAGCAAGTGGCCTAAATTGCAATGGAGTTGGATGAATTTATTGTCAGAAATGTTTCAGCTTTAACACCTTATGGTTGAACAAAATGTAAATGTAAGACTTTTTAGGCCTTTAATGTGCAGAGAACTGGAGCGTTCTTCATGTACTCGGTCTAAAGCATTGCAAGCTACAGACGGGCTGGTGAAACTCGAGGAGAAAAGATTATCCAGACTGTGATCATTTTACTCGTGGTAAATCATTCTGTAGTGTTGTAGAACTCTCCTTTGTTGACCATATGTGTTTTTCTCTCTCCACAGGGTGCTTAAGCGCTCATGGCTATCGCTTATGGTGCTGTCACCCAGCCGGGCCTGCTTTCCCAGCAGTACCCCCCACCCCTGCTGCCCAAGCCTGGGAAGGACAACATTCGGCTTCAGAAGCTCCTAAAGAGAACCGCCAAGAAAAAGTCCTCTGCTCAGGCATCGCAGTCCGCCGCACCTTTCCGCTCCAGCCTTTCCCCCGTGAACGAAGCCAGCCCTGACCTCGAGCACAGTGACCACTCCACACCGCCCAAAACTCCAGAGGCACCGTTCAGCCTCTATGGCGTCAAGCAGCCTCAACGGTTTACCGTCAGGCCGCTGTATCAACATGTTGCATCGCCTTATCCGCAGCGTGCAGCTTATGGTAGAACAGCGAGGTTCTCACCTCAGACAGTGACGATCCCATCCTACTCCTATTCCCAAAATGTCACCACGGTTTCATCATATTCTGGATTAGTCCACGTTTCAGGAGTCTCACCAACTCCAGAGCCAGTTGCCCGACCACCGGTAGCCAAAATATCTCTGCCAGCTTTTTCTGTGCCAGAGCCAACAGTACCAGCTGCTGAAGGGAAAAAACCAGCGTTTGGCACATTTGGCGACACTCATGCTGGTCTTAAACCTGTTGCAACAGTAGGAACCTTACAACCAAAATCCATAAGTCCTGGTCCGACTCCTTATCAAGCAATGGGGGCTCAAGCCTTGATACGACCTCTGACTGTGTTGACCCCTTTCAAATCCAAAAGTCCACGACCAACATTCAAAGCAACAGAACCTTCAAGATCACCAAAACCGATGTTTGATGTCCCTCAAATTAGGCTGTACACGGCAAGCACATCTTTCTATGAGACATCCAGGACCCCACCGGTGTATGACACAGCTGGATTAACCAACATTGGAAGCATAGTGCCTCAAAGTAAAGCGGCAACAGAAACAAGGCAAGATTTGACTCAAGCAACCGAAGTCAAAAGAGGTACAACACCGACAACACAGCTATCTCTGTCGGGCTCGGATCCCCAGATGAAAATGCCAACTTTTGAAACTAGAAGAGGTGCTACACCAACAGCAGAGATAAATACAGTAAAAACTCCTACTCCTGAAATAAAAAGAGCCACTCCTACATCTGAAATCAAAAGAGCTACCCCAACATCTGAAAATAGAAGATCCACTCCTACGGCTGAAATCAAGAGAGCAACACCGACATCTGAAATCAGAGTCAAAACACCAACTTATGAGTTCCAATCAAGAACTTCAGCAGGGCGACCTAGAACCCCGGCATACCATACCGCTCGGGCTGCAACACCTGTCTTTGAAGTCTCAAGACCCAATCCTCTCTTGTTCGCAGTGTCACCAATCACAGTAGAGCCAGAGAGGTCAAGAACGCCCAAAACAGTTTTAGCTGCAAGTACGTCTTCTGCTTCCTTAAGTGTGACGACTTCTGAGCCAAAGCCTACAGAAACATTACCCAATGGGCACATTCTTTCAGACATGAAACCTGCAGCTAAACCAGTCCAACAAAGCATAACAAAGGCGAAATCAGAGACAGATCTGACTAGAGAAAAGATCCCATCCTCTCCAGCTGGCTCTCAAAGACTCTCTCAAACTCCTACACCTCAGCCGACAACACCAGCAGTGACTTCTTACGGCTATCAGCGGCCTAAGACTCCGACATTTGAGGCATCCCGACTTATGACCACATCTCCTGGCTACAAGAGACCAAAAACACCTACATATGGGACATCACCTTCTGGTGCATCACCTGTAGCCTTCCAGAGACCTAAAACCCCAACACAAGTGGCTCAGAAATCAAAGTCCTCCTATCGTGGATTGACGCCGGCTGAATATGCTGCTTATGGCGGTATCAAAACATTCACTCCAGCGTTTGGTATCGCAAGCTCTGCAAAGTCAACTGAAGAGGAGGTTAAAGCTACACAAGAGGAATCAGCGGGATCTAAAACACCAAGCCAAGACATTTCTGTGAAGGCACAATCTACGGCAGAGGTTTCGAAAGTCGTAGGTCAACCCAGTGTTGAAGAGAAGGTTGTCGCCACCCCTTCTGTCCCTGTAATTATTGTTTCCCAAGCATCTGACTCCCCAGGAGCCCAAGAGACGATTATGGTATCCAGTCAGGTTGCAACAAAACATGAAAAAACGTTGATTCAGGAAACACCAAAGGCTACACCACCAAAAGTGGAGGTGAAAACCCCTGAGAAAAAGAAAGTGGAACCAATTGTTCAAGAAGTCGCCAGAGCAGAGCCAAAAACACCTGAGGCCAAACATCGTCCGGCTAAAGGTGAAGACCAGGATCCTCTGAAGGCAGTAAGAAAACTTTTAGGCAAAGATAAAGCCCAGAGCTCAGAGCAAAAGTCTGAAACTGAGACAAAAGCTGATAAAAAAGAGCCAGCTAAACCTGTAGCTGCCACCAAGGCTAAAGAAGTGGTCTCAAAGCCGAGTATTGCAGCACCTGCTCTGCCTGGTAGTGAAGACAAAGGAAAAGATAAGAAAGCAGAATCAGCAACAGTAGGTAAATCCACACCTGAGAAAAAGGATGGTGGAGAACCCCTGCTAGCAGCTGAGCCCCTTCTTAAGGTCATTCAAAAGCCAAAAGGAATGAAATCTAGAGTGAGCGGGTGGTCTAGGCTCAAAAAGCACATGGTGGTGGAGCAGGAGGAGCCCAAATTTCCAGAGATCGACTCCCAGAAGGAGGCGTCAGTGCAGGACCAGAGTGAGGGGAAGAAGATTGACGAGAAGCCTGCCGACAAGCCTGACACTCAGGACGAGAACCAAGCCAAAGACGCTCCCAAGGCAACAAAGATGTGGGAAGCCGTCCTCTTCCAGATGTTCTCCACCAAAGAGAACATCATGCACCAGATTGAGTTGAACAAAAGTGAGGAGGATAAGCAGGAAGAGCAAATGGACGAGCAGAAAGAGATACCTTCGTTTGCTCACCGGCTGCCTGTGCTGCTTTTTAGTCCAAAGTTTGACGCCAAAAGGCTCAAAGAGGCGGCGTCGAGGCCGGTGACAAAAATTTCAACAGTCTTTGAGATGGGTTTGATTGGGCGGAAAGGTAAAGACGAGGAACCAAAAGACTTTAACAGAACAGCGAGGGGGTTCACTGGATCTTAAGCTTATATCACATATATAATATAAAGTGCCAAGATAAAAATGTAAAGGAAAAAAGTGATTTTTATGTGTTTCATGTACAGGTGCAGAAATCTTAGCTAAAGAAATAATGTACAGGTCTGGATTCGTCATAGTCTTTGTGTTAAACGAATGATGTTTGTGGCAGTGTGGTAGAAAAACTCGGCCTGAACTTTATACTTGACAAATGCTTCCTGTTGCATTTGTGTGACTGGTTGTCTGGATGTTAAATGTTTAGTATTTGTGGATTAGCTGGAAAAAGAGAGAGAGCTACATTTGTCTTAAAGTCATTCAGACGTGACTTCAGATTAAAGCGTTTATGTTTTAAGTAACTTCAGAGCTTCTCGTTTGTTCCTTTTGACACACCTTCACCATGAATATAAAGTGTAGGGTTATAGATTTGAAAATATTTGAGTAAGGCCCCGTGTCCACCTACTGTAGCATTTTTTCTGGGCAGAAAAGCGCTGGCTGTGCTCTTGGGAGATCTTGCATGAACTGTTGCCCGCTGAGAAGTAAAGCGCTGCACGTCCGTCCTGTCTCTATGACAACAGTCTGTTGACAACGGCCGCTGTGTGACCGACATTGCTCTGTTACTTTTTACTGCATGTTTTTTGTTTTAGATCGTTTATTTCCCGATCAGACACGGAGCAAAGAGGATGTCGGTACAAGACACGATCCGTAGGTGGCAAAACTACGGGGAATATCATATATTTGGAAAAGAGCGCAGGTGACGTCAACAGCACCTTTCTGAAAATTTAAAGATTTTTAACTCAAAGCTCTTGCACAAAAAATGCGGAGCGTTCAGATAAAAGATGCTGGGCATTGTGCTTTTTCTCCAAGCGGCCGTCTGCTGCTGCGAACGCTCTCTCCTCATTGAAAACAACTTTAAAAAGACGCCGGCGCTCAGAAAAAAATGCTAGGTGTACACGCGGCCTAAGACACATAAAAGCTATTGTTGAAATGAAAAAACTGTGATTTTTTTGTTGTTGCAAGATTTAGAAGTTTAACACAGAAGCCCTAAGTGGACATGCATTCATGCATTTTATTCACTCCATTTTCTGCCGTAATGAAACATTTCTGGTTGTTTTCTCGAGATCTCAACTTATTCATCTCATATCTCCAGAGTTACAAATCAAACATAGAAAGGCTTAACTTATTTGTGGTAGTCGTGACCTATCACAGTGACCAGCCTACTGTTTTGCTTTCTAGATCGCCAGAAAACGATCCCGTTATCAGGAGAAAACAACTGATATTAACCAAATAGCAAAGGTAAACAAGCTTTGTTACCTTGGGATAATGGGAAAAATATAAAGAAAACAACTGAATCAATTTTTTTCAAGGGAAAACGGAGTAACCAGAATTTTTGGATGCATGTCCATTTCAGGCTTCCGTAGATTATAGAGGTTTTAAAAGTATTTAAGTACAAAGGGTAAACGTCTTTGCATTAATTCAGATACCTTTTTTAATTATCGGGAATTCTATAGACAAAAATAACGTACAGAAGCCCTCAAAGGACATGCATTAAAACATTTGATCTGATCCAGTGATCATGAGTACACTTTCTGGAGATTTCAACGTATTCATCTCGTCATCTCGGGATAATAACTCTGGTTTTTGTGGTGATAACAATTCAACTTGAACCGTTTTTGTCAAGATCTTGAGAAATGAACTCAAACCAGCGAAGTTATTCTAAGATAACGAGATCAGTAAATCCTGATCTTGAGAAAACTACGGAAATGTACTCATTACCACCGGAAGATGAAGTAAAATGTACTGTATGGATGCATGTCCGTTTTGGGCCTCTTTAGATTACGGAGGTGTTCAAAGCATTTCTTTACGTACAAAGACAAAAAACGTCTTTGCATTGATGCAGATATCTTTTTAGAATATCGGTCATTTTAGAGACAAAAAATAATGTACAGGAGCCCTCAAAGGACGTGCATTAAAACATTTGATTTAACTCCGTTTTCCAGAGATCATGAGTACACTTTCTCGAAATTTCAACGTAGTCATCTCGTTATCTCGGGATAATAACTCTGGTTTTTCCTATAACAATTCAACTTGAACCTTTACAGGAAAGCCAGCGTTGTTTACCCAAGATAACAAGATGAATAAATCCAGATATCAGTTATCAAAGGAAAACGGTGTACTGTATGTCTGCTCAGGGCTTACGTATTATCATTTGTAGTAGAGGGGAAATTCCTTTACTCCTCAACGATCATTAAAACATTCATCTTTATTCAAATGGTGCTACTTGCCAAGAAACAAGAACACATATTAGGTATTGAGCGCATATGTAGAGTATGAAGTGATTTTTTTTAAAGGCTTTAGGTAGGTGAGTATGTTTGTAGTTGAATTTTCTTGAAGTAACAATGGAACGACTTTTTCGACATCATTTGACCTTCTTGATGTTCAAACAGGAAGTGGTGAGACATGAACGCTGATAGGAAGACAGCAAGGCACAGAAAGAGGTTCTAGTTTAACGGGAGAGCCAGGAAAAGATTTACTGAATAAAAAGTGAGGAGGGCTTGCTTGATGATTAAAAAAGGGCAGTTTATCAGTGAAAATCTTCCTCAAAGAGAGTTTGAGTCACTTTAAAGGTCACATATTATTTAAAAATCCACTTCACCATGTTCCTCTAACACTAATATGTGTCTCTAGTCTGTCTACATACCCCCCAATGATGAGAAAAGTCCATCCTCTTCGTCTTTTGCCTGCTCCACTTTTCAGAAAATGTGTGCTCAAACAGGCTGTTTGGAGATTTTCCCTTCATGACATCACAAAGGGCAGTAACCCCTCCCCCAGGTGGGTGACACTCCCACAGCTAGGTGTTTGTTCTGCCCTCTGAGTCTGCCTTCTCACCGTAAACAATAGGACATGGAGCGAGAAAGCCCGAGCCACCCAAGCCCTTCCAGAGAGGGGCGTGGTCAGACACAGCTCATTTACATTTAAAGCTACAGACACAGAAACAGCCTGTTCTGAGCAGGGCTGAAATAGAGGGGTTTATAGACATGATCAAATACAGGATCAGAGTGGATTTAGAACAAGACACTTCACACACATGTTTTGAGGACCTCTGAGACTTATTTACACTGAAGAGGAGGAGAATATGTGACCTTTAACACATATTTAAGGTCAAAAAACTTCCCTGTGATTGGTCAAAATCATTCAGATTCTCCAGATCATGCAAGTAGAAGGAGACATGCTTATAGCGTCAGAGTTGGGGCACATCAAGTCCTATGAAAGTTGCCCTGCGGTACATAAGGTCAAAACCTGCATCTTATTATTATCATTATCTTCGTCATTTCCTCAGAACGTCTGTTTTTATGATGCATTTTATTCTCCTAATAGCAAATAACTTTTCCAAACACCTTAAGGACTTGATAATATTTAAAGATATTTAAAGAATCTCAAATACAATGCAGACAGTACGAGTACAGGCAGTGATTTCTGGTTCAGAAGTACTAATATTTAGATTTATTCTCAGCTATTCTAACAGTTTGAGATGGACAGTTAGCTGCTGATATATGTTGATTTTAAGCTTCACTTGAGGATTTTCACTGAGCTGAAAGTTTAAGTTATTCTTAGAGATGTTAGCGGGATGGTGAACTGTGAGGACAAAACTCAACGTGCACAGACACGTTTTTAAACGTTTCTTCTGGTTTGTCTTCTGCAATTTTTTCTAATATTCTTTGTAAAAAAAATGTTTTTTGTTTTTTTGGAGTGTGCTCTTGTGAATGATTTACTTAAGTGCTGTTTTGATCAAAGAAAGATTTCCTGTGATTCCATCTTTGACACTTGAGAAAAAATAAACAAGCAGAGTTCACTCATCTGGTCTCTATTTTGTTGTTTCACATACGACTTCACCTCATTCATGGCCTATGTTACATTTAGGAGTTTAAACTTTTAATCACATGGGATAACAGAGACTAGAACAGTTACTTGGTATTACAGGAGACACTTCAAGTTGGTTTAAATCCTATTTATGTTAATGATAAGTTCACTATGCACACTGAGGTTAGCCATGGAGTTCCACAAGGTTCTGTGCTCGGACCGATTCTTTTCACCGTACACATGCTTCCACTATGTTGCTTCCTGGACTTGGTTGAAGATCAATCAACCAACCGTCAACCAAGCCCAGTTGCCTTTGGATCAAGCTTCAAATTTAACATGACCTTGATGACTGAGAACCTACACGGGCATCTTCCTCTGTGTAATATCTCGAGGAAACACTCAATACGTTTTCATTGTTATGCAGATGATACTCAATTATACGTATCAATGATGCCAGATGACACCAATCAGTTGTGTAGACTAGAAGTGCGAACGCTACAGGCTGCAGCTGACTGATATCCAGCGCTGTGGGCGCAGGCAGATGTTTGTTGTAAAATCTCCCAAGAAAAATGTATTGCAGAATAAGTTGTGATGTTTCCTGATATTCTGTGTTATCCCAACAACACACACAGCAGCTCAGACGAGCTGAATGAAAGGTGACGATCAGGGATTGGGCTGTAACTTATTTCAACGCTACGTAACTGCGCATGTGAGCCTTCCTTCTGTGAGAGGGTGTGTTTGATTTATTGTTCAGGGACGTTCGATTTCTCCACACTTTACCACAGACTTTATTCATGTCATTTGCAACGGGACA
Source organism: Tautogolabrus adspersus (assembly GCA_020745685.1). NCBI lineage: Eukaryota > Metazoa > Chordata > Actinopteri > Labriformes > Labridae > Tautogolabrus > Tautogolabrus adspersus. Next base: position 31,851,214 of record CM036539.1, on the reverse strand, counting down.
GGACGAATGATAAATTATTCCAACAAAATTCCAAACATTCTTGTGGTTGGCTGACACGCTGTCAGCGTGTTTTAAATATCTGTGATTGTTTTTAAGAAAAACGAAGCAGCCTTGAACAGCCTTACCAGGAACATAAGAAAACAATAATGCCTGAAGCCAAGGAGAGTACCAATGTGAGGCGATGAAGGATGTGGTAGTAGTACCGGCAAGAATTTAAACTACTTTAACCCCTGAGTACAAGATGGTTAATATTGATCAACTTCAACAACCAATGACTAAAATGTCTTAACTTCTCTGAACTTGAAATGTATCTCGTGGAAAATCTCCATTAAAAAAAAAAACCTGCCTACGTGTGGACGAGGCCTCGGTTAACAAAACAGTAAAAAGTGGAGTCACTGGTGTTCATGAGGAGAGACAGACAGCTGATTCACCTGCTGACTGATTTGAGTCACACCTGCAGGTCATCACTGATCAAGTGTCAAAGTTTTTCTAATAAGCTTTCCAGCAGGATTTTTAAGAATCGTTCTGACTCCCTGTTTCTGATCTTACCAGATTGTCCGTTGGTGAACTCTCCTATGTCCTCGTCGTCAACGGGAATCTTTTCGTACTTTCCGTGACCGGTGACGACGAACTTGTACTTTTTACCAGCGGCTGAACCCTGAAGAGAGAAGAGACAAAACGGGTTCACTTTGCCGTGTCGGTTCATCATCTTGTTAAGATATACACAATCACAATAAACTACATCTTTACTTTTTTATTTAGGTGATAAAACAGAAATAGAAATCAGACCGAAAGTTATCATACACAAAGTGTTCTGCATACGTTTCCAAATATCCCTCCTAAAGTCAGAAAGTTTGATGACATAACCTTTATTCTGACCATAATATTACATTTGTTATTCAGATAGTGTGTGTTGGTCGAGGTACAGCTTTAAATAATGAAGGAAACGAGAGAAACAAACAAAATACATTTTTTTAAAGCAAGTTTAAACGTGATTCCTGAAACCTGATACTTCATAAAGTAGCCAAACGGGATCACAGAATTTAACAATGATGAAAGTTTATATGAAACATGATGCATAACAGAGCTTAGTAAAAACAGACACGTGAATAATTATTTGGTTAAAGCCATGAAGAATGTGGAAATAAAGAAAAAACTATAAACATGATCAACAGATTTAAAGGAGCAATATGTAACTCTGACTCCTAGTGTTTAAAACGGGTACTGCAGTCCAAGTTCAAAACATTGCAGAGAGCTGTCTCCCCCCCCCCCTCCTCTCTAGAGTGGATGCTCACGCAGGTCACCATGTGGTGGACACTGAAGCTTCAGTGTTTATCCAGCTCTGCATCGGTCTGTAAACCTTTCTGCGTTCTAACCTCTCTCCATTTTTCAAAAGCATCTCCAATATTGATCCTAGTTTGAGCACGTTTCTGCTCGTGGAGCTTATTAGAAACATGCAGAGGCTTTTTAGGTCGGGTACAATCACTTCTATCTGAACCAGTTCTCTTGCCCGCTTCCATCGCTGCAACACCTGTTGGTTTGACCTGATAACTGCTCTCATATCTGGCAAACCGAGGGGCGTCCAAAACGGCCGTGTGGGGGTGCCTTAAAACCGCCTACCTTCTCTGGTCCAAACAAATCCAGACCATTCAGGACCAGAATCTAAAGTTAGAAGGAGGACATACTGCCTGCTGCATTGTTATCAGAGATGCCAGCTCTCACACCAAAAGTACAAATAATGTCTCATATTAATTTTCTCTCTCACCTTGGCTCTGTGTCCCGGCTGCTCTGATGAGTCTCTGATCCCCTCCCACATGTTCTTTTTCTGCATCACGTCTCCGGCCTTCACATCCTGAGAAATCAATAATCAATGCAAACACGGTCAATATACAATTCTTTCTACAAAAGTGTGAAAGCCCTCTATCTATCTGTCTGTCTGTCTGTCTGTCTGTCTGTCTGTCTGTCTGTCTGTCTGTCTGTCTGTCTGTCTGTCTGTCTGTCTGTCTGTCTGTCTGTCTGTCTGTCTGTCTGTCTGTCTGTCTGTCTGTCTGTCAGCCATGCACAAAAGAGTAGATAAGGAAGCAGCTGTTTTCAACATGATGTTTGTTCTTTCTCCTCTAGAGGGAAACCTCACATTACAAACTTTTCCCCCTGCGCCTGAACACATCATCACACACTGTCACTCAAATTATAAATGGACTTGAGGATGTATATTTCTTTTCTGGCCTTCTGACTACTCAAAGTGCTTTCACACCGCAGGTCACACCTACACATTCACACACTGATGGTAGAGGCTGCTGTGTGAAGAGTCCATCAGAAGTAACTCATCCATTCATACACATTCAGACGCCGCGGAAAAGCAGCAGGAGCAACTTGGGGTTAAGTGTCTTGCCCAAGGACATATCGGACATGTGGCTGCAGGAGCTGGGGATCGAACCCCCGACCTTCAAATTGAGAGATGACCGACTCTACCAACTGAGCCACAGCCGCCCAAAGTGACATTTTAATTGTGTAAAACTGCCGTGTGAAAACTCTCTTCTATAAGCCGTGCCCTCATAATCCTTCCTGATCTTAAAGAAGGGGCAAAGAGTGGCTGCTCCTCAATTTACCCACGCTCCTCTTTCCTTTATTTTGATTTTCTTTACACAACACCTCGCTCATCATACCTTCACTCACGCATACACACATACAAAACTGACTTCCACATCTCACAACGATCGTTTCATTGATTGATTAACTTGTTGTTAACTTGTTTGACATAAAACATCGGTGTGTTCCGGCTCTGAGTTCCCGTCTCTTTAAGAATACCAGCTCTGGCTCAGTCACAAACACCTCACAGTTATTCTTTAAGGTGTTGAGTAAACGAAGCCACAGAGGAGGAAGACACGGGACGAGAAGTGAGGGACGTGTTGAAGCTAACAGAACGTGTTGTTTTCAGACTTACTGTCGGTCTGCACGGAGACTGTCTGCCGCCATCAGACGGACCTTTAACCCACTGAGTGATCCGGTTGGCCACGCCCACCTTCAACCCCTCGGTGTCCTGATTCAGAGAGAACAAAGAAAAGGTGTTTTCAACGACTTCTGATTTAATGGATTCTTTCAACATGTTGCCACCATGTTTTTCTCCAGACGTGTCACTGGGTTCTCAGCAGCTGATTTTTTAAAGACTTGGTGTTATAGTGAAATCCGTCCCTCGAGTGTTTCCTCACCTTGCAGGGCGCTCCCTTGCTGGGACTCGGGTTCCAGGCGTCTCCCGCCTCGAACAGGTTTTTCTTTGAAGCGACGACCTCGGGTGAGCTGGGCAGGTCGCTCAGTGATGCCTTCACTGCCCGCAACTCCTGGGAGTTCTTTACGACAACAACAAGAAAACAGGTTAGAGTATAAAAACCTTATTTTAAGAATGTTAACACACCAAACAACAAATCAATCAATACATTTGGCATAAAAAGCCGCAAAATGAAACTTAAAAATATATATATTAGTCTACGTATTTTTAAATTATTGGCAGCCTTCGTCTTCGTACTTTTGGCACTTTAATGGGTTAAAGTTATTTCAGATTTCTCTTCATTGCACTTTGTGTTAAACTTGATTTAACTGTTTCTCCATAAATAAGAGTCTTTGTGATAACCCCGGGTCACTGAGCGAGCCTGTTAATACGCCCGGGAACTCCCCGAGGTGAAAACAGGGAGCGGAAAGATAAAACAAAGCGTCCCCTCGTATATCTGTCCGACTCCCCCGTGCTTCCATGTCGTCGCCCAGGTGCTGCAGAGATTTGTGGACGCAGCACAGAAAGGGTCAGAGCTGCTTTGTGCCGCTCAGCTGGTTTGAAACAATGAGGGTCCAAAAGTTCAACAGCTACACACACAGTGTGCAGATAAAAACACAGGATTTGATGAATTTAAAGGAAAAGACATCGTCCACCCTGGATTGTTTTTCACTCTTTCTTAAGCAGCGATATGATCAGCTGTTTGTTTGGGATGTTTCTGTGATGTAATGCTTCAGCCTTATCCTTATATTCTCAAAGACGAAATATACAATGACAGCACACGTTCACCCAGGCTCAAGCTCAGTACTGTAATGTATGGACGAGACCTGAGTGACGTCACCCGTCTGTTCCTGCAGGGGGCGCTGGAGTCCCATCGATGGCGGTCTCCATGCTGGAAATGCTGTCTCAGCGTAACTTTCAGTCAACCTAACGACAGGCTGAGAGCTGGAGCTGAGGCGGGTTTTAAGCCTCCTGATAAACCGTTACACCGCGCCCACCTGTCAATCATGCTTGTGTGTGTGAGCTGACCTCCACAGCGTGTGCGTACTGCTCCATCTTGTCGTCGATCTTTGGCAGCAGGACGAGCGGCTGCGTCTTCTTAAAGCTGTTACTGGTTCACACAAAAAGACAGAAAACACAAACTGTGAGAACGCCGGAAACAGAGACGTCGCTGTGACTACGTGTGTTCATTCTGACCATATGTTCTCCTTAATTTCCACCTTTACACACTTCTCATCCCGTATTATCTTCTCCTTTCATGTTGTCAGTCTGTGGAGCATACAGTATAGAGAAGCTTTGCATGATTTGCAGCTCCAAACCTCCTTATTTATCTGATACGGGCGCCTGTAAAAACCCTTGGCTCCAGCCTCGGCCTAAAACGGTTAGTCTCAGAACTTAGACGACCGGGAGCCACCGTACCTCAAAAACCCCTCAGAGAAAACAGAGAAAGACCAGCAGCCTGCATCTGGACGGAATTAAGCAGCCGTCTACCAGGAGATTTAAGAGCACTTCGAGCTTCCGTCTGCAGACGAGCTTTACGGACAGATGCTGGTTTCTTTTTTCAGCAGGACTTGGTACCTTCCCCCAGAGCCAAAACTACCACTAACAGGTTCTCTGACTGTGGTGTTACTGCGCTTGATAGGCTAGACAACTCACCGGACCTGAACCCTTAAAGGCGTGAAGCAGCCATAAAAGCTCGTTTACAAAGACGGATGAATGGTGTACATGTGTGATTCACCTTTTCTTCAGCGAGCGGTTTAGCGACTCCGTTCTCTCCGTTATCTGAAAGAGAGAAAAGAAGAAGTCAGCTCAGATCAGACCGCCACGACTCGGTCCAAGACAAACAGAGACAAACGAGTCTGGTGACCTTCATCAAACTGTATGTGGCGTCACAGTGGTGGTGGGAGCAATGCATGATGGGATGCATACATGTTCCTTCTTTGAGGTAAAAAACAAACAAACAAACAAAAGGACTCATGAAAGCATCAAAGGTGCATCAATGAGACCATGTGAAGGCAAATAAAACATCTAGATCCTGAAAATCCTGAACAAAATGTCGGCTCAGTGTTTCACGTGATATTTCTTTGTTCATCGCTAGTTTTAATCATCCATACATTCGGAGCTTTAGACGTATTCTTCAGTCTCATTTTTACAATTATGCCTGTGAATGTTCCAACCAGGAAACAAAAGGTGCACAGATCAAACATGCAGTGTCATGCACATCAGATATCAATGATTGACATTAAACACACACAAGACCAACAGTCAAGACCGTTTCTTTTCCCTAATCTTGGTAACACCATTTAAAAGAGCGGAGAGAATCACTCCCATGATTCCCCGCCAGCCTGGACATCATCTTTTGTAATTTTTTTGATTGAGAGCCCCCTGGTGGCGGAATCTACAGACTGTGCCTTTAACGTCTAATATGAATGCTTTTTTTAATCGCGATTAATCGCTTCCTATTTTGTCCCTTCAGGCTCACCGTAGATAGTCGTCCTCAGTGTCTCCCTGTAGTCACAGTGATGTTAAAGAAGGACACTGCTGCATCTTTGAATGTCTCATTTCACTTTAACAAACTCTCAGACAGCTCAGCTGACGAGTCCAAAGTCATATCCACCTGATGACATCACACATTGACCTTTGTTACCGTTCCTTTGAGCTGTTTGACGTCAGTTTGGGATCTCTAACCACTTCCTGTTTCTGTGCTTAACTTCATGTCCTAACCTTCCATCTACCAGAAGGGCCTTACTTTATTTCAAAATAAAAGCACACAGCAAGTAAAGTACTCTCAGCTCAAGACAGAGACATTTCAAAACAAAAGCCTAACGCATTCTATTTTTAAATGCAAGATAATGGAATTTCAAACACGCAATTATAAATGTGATTGACTAGTTCGGTGGTCTTCCCAGTAAATACTCTCCAGCCTCCACATTTCAACTTTAAAAACACTCCATGTATCAGTGAGCTGTCTGGTAACACGCCATGCTTCTCTTTGTGCAGCCACAACACACCGGCTCTGAGATACACACACATTTACACACGCATGCAACTTACAAGCTGAGCCTGAACCCCTCAGCTGTGAAGATAACACAGAGGTAATGTCATTGAGTAGTTCCAGATGTTATGAAAGAGACATTTTACAAAGAGTAACGCTCCGTCTGGGACGACAGCAGGTGACGTCTACCTTGTGTGTTGGAGCTTTGGGACTGATCGGGCTGAACATCTCGTCTCCGTCCACGCTGGACGTACTCAGGCTCTTCATCCTCTCAGCTGCCTCCATCCTCCTCCTCTCGATGTCCTCCTTCATCCGCCTCCTCTCCTCCTGGGACATCAGGTCACAAACACAGTTCAACGCACATCTTCACATCTAAAGGGCCCTGGGAAAAAGTGTTGCACATACTTTATCCTCTAATATGAGGCTTGTTTACCTCCTCTTTGGCCAGCCGTTGCTGCTCTTCCTCCTGCCTCCGTCGCTCCTCCTCCTCTCTGACTCGCCGTCTCTCCCCCCTCCTCCTCTTCAGCTCCTCCAGCTCCTGCTCGGCCTCGGCCTGCCGGCGTCTCAGCTGCTCCAGCCCCTGGCTCTCCTTCTGCTGGAGGCTCTGCCGGATCTTCTCCAGACGCTGCTCCGTCTCCAGGATGGCCTCTGACTCCTCCGGCTCCATGCTTCTGCTACACATCCAGACATCAGTGAGGTGTGTACGTTAACTTATTATTATACTTCAGACTTTTGGTCCTGATGTGGTGTGGGAAGTGGATCCACTGAGGTGTTAGGTTTAGAGTGACATAATTCTAGCTTCATATATTTTCCTATAAACAGGTGAATTTATCTTTTTTTTAAGGTCAATATTCACGAGCTACTAGTGAAACCCGCTGCACACCTGGTGGTCCGTTTGGTCTTGCTCCTCATGTGTGACATCACTTCCTGGTTGGTCGCGTCTCCGTTGGCGTTGCTGTGTTTCAGCTCTTGCTGCAGGAAAACCTTGGATGTGTAGGAGATCTTAACTTCTTTTCTTTTCTCCACCTGAACATAAAAAAGTTGAACACAATTTAACTTTTTTCATCCCACACGTGTCACTTTCAGTCAGCTGAATGATGAGTCATATTTAAAAGAAAACGTATTTGTTTGTTCAGTCTTGCTCTAAATGAGTTTCAGATTAAGCGATCATAGAGCCATAAACTCGTGCTGTGACGTTGACCAACAGACATGACAGACTACACGGCCAATCATCACGCACGATGAAGGAATGGGGGCGGGGCTAGACAACACCCAGGAATAAGATTTTAAACAAAAATAAAAAAGTTGTTGCCAGCGCTCTACAAACTTTTCATTCTTCTCTCGCTTCGACGTTTGTTTTTTTTTGCGCTCGTGACAATGATGGCTCTGTACTCTCATTGGTCAACACTGACGTGATGCAACACATCGTAGAGGGCAGGAAAAATTCAAACATGCTTGACCTTATGTCGGGAGGTTTCTAGGCGCCCCAGATGTGGCTATGATTTTGGTTTTCTGTGACACACGAAATGGCGTAAAACAATACATTTCAGGGTGGATCCCAAAACCCTGCGTCTGCCAGAACACCCTCAAAAATCAGGGTTATAAGTAACGTGGAGTCTTACGTCGGCACAACCAGACTTTAGTCCCACTTTACAAAGAACGACTCTGCCTGGGTATGATTGACTTGTGACTTGACCCAGAATTCTGTGAAGCGACTTCACTCCCATCAGACGATCTCATTGTCACTTTTAATAGACTCAGACTTATTCTGAAAAGTCTTGAAGATTTGATTCATGACTTGTTCTGAATGATTGACTCGTTAGTGAAGACTTCTGACTCGTCATGAATGAACAAAACTTTGGAACATCCCGGTCGTTCATCGAGAAACTCTTACCTCTGTGTTTGGCCTTTGACTTTCCTCCCTCCTCCTCAGCATCACCTCCTCTGTCTTCCTCTTCTCCTCTTCTTCCTCCCTCTCTCTCTCCGTCCTCGCCTCCTCCTCCTCACGCTCCTTCCTCCTCTCCATCTCTATCCTGGTCTTTTCTCTCTCCTCCTGCTCCTGTCTCTGCGCTCGTCTGTGTGCTGCGTTCGAGGCCTTTGCAGGTACAGTTTTGTTCGACGTGACCTCCTCTTCCTCCTCCGCCTCCTGGCCTCCCTGGCTGAGCTCCTGTAGACGCTGTTGCCTCCGTTTCTCTCGACGCTGAGTCCAGTCGCTGAAGCCTTCGTCTTCCTCCAGAGACGGGGAGCTGCTCGGCTTCAGACCGCCATCGTACCTGAGGACCAAACAGGAGAGTAAAGATATCTTCCTGACCGCAGGGAACCAAAGCAAAACAGGAAATAATGACCAGCATTTTAACAACAACACTCAAGTTTGACGTTTTTAAGCCCCCTTGACGGGTGGAGACTTGATGTGTTGATTTTATTCCTGAAGCGGTTTTGGGAATGGTCATTAGCCCTAAGCTTGGTCACTTCCTTGGCGACGGTTGGTAGATCAGAGCTCAGTTTCAGTCCATCAAAAGGTTTTAAATGATTTGATTAATGAGTCTTGCAGCGCTTCAGTAAACAGAGACTGAGAGCGGCTGCAGGGAGGCGTTCAGCGAGGGGACGAGGACGCTGGCTGAGAAGACGATGTGTAATAAAATAATATGTTGGTGTAAAGATTGAAATATCTTCCGTCTAATGTTCAGAATGTCCTTTTCACATGCTCGTTAAGCCAACATTAAATCTGGAAAGTGCACTAAGTTGAAAAGGAGTAAATAAAACAGAGCAGAGCTTCATTCATCACAGCTTCGTTAGCAGCAGATTGGAGCTGATGAATGTTTGATCAGCCGCCAACGAAGCTGAAATAACAACCTGGAGAAACAGGAAACGCTAACTGGACAAGATCGTGTATTTTTAGTTTGTCCGGGGTTCTTTTCACGAGTTAACTCGCGACAAAGGCTTCATGTTTTAGTGAGAACTGCAAGTATGTTTTGCATCCTTTCAATGAAGAGAAGAAATTGTCCCGCCCCGTGTCCAATTGGCGTTATTTCAGGGCAGAAAAGCGCTTGACGTCCGTCCTGTCTCTATGGCAACAGTCTGTTGACAACGTCCGCTGTGTGACTAACACTGCTCCGTTACTTTTTACTGAATGTTTTTTATCTGAGATCGTTTATTCCAGATCAGAAACGGAGCAGAGAGGATGTGAGTACAAGACACGGCAAAAATACTGTGAATATCAGCTGACGTCAACAGCGACTTCCTAAAAAGTTGAAAGATTTTCAACATGAGCTGCCTCATAAAAAAGGAGGAGCGCTCAAAAAGAAGACGCTGTGTGCTGCTCCTTTTATCCAGGCGGCCGATCTCTGCTGCTAACGCTCTCTACTCACTCATAACAACTGTAAAAAGACGCTGGCGCTCAGAAAAATACACGAGGTGGACACGGGGCCTTAAACTTCAGAAACTACTTTAAAATCATACAATACTTCATTTCTTACTATCAGTATTAAGTACAAAGATTATCAACAACAAATAAAAGACTGAAATGTCGACATCAGGCTCCTTGTCACTCTTCTGTATAAACTCTCAATCCTTCAACACTGAAGCGTCTGCAGCTCACACATGCAGAATACGTTATTATACGTTAGTCGTTATTATCTGATGTTTGAACCTTCGTTAGAGTTGAATTATAGTAAAGTTTTGATGCAGTGATGTAATTATGGTGCACATTTTTCAGCCCGTTCCCCTCGCTGAACAGAAGAGATCAAAGTGTGTGTTTTGTGTTCCCGGGAGCTGGCAGAAAGGAATTCACTCCACATTCTCCAAATGATTAAGACACTCGGCTCGGCTCGGCTCGGCCCGCTGCATGATGGGAGTCTCTGCATGATCTCACAGCAACTAATCAGCCTTAACGAGCAGCGATGTTTCTGTTTGTGTGTGAAGTGGACGCCTGCACACACTAACAGAAACCCTAACCCTGTTTGAGCACACATTTTCTCAAAAGTGGAGCAGGCCAAAGATGGAGAGGATGGACTTTTCTCATCATCGTCTACGGACTAGGGACAAAAGTATTTTGTACAATGTGTGACCTTAAAACACTTGGTAATCAGCTTTGTTTGACCGCTTGACATGATCTCATTTGTTTATAGATAACATAAAGATAACCGAGGTTTATTAAACTCGTCTCAGGAATCAATGCCGACTAACACATCAACGTCTGTGGGTTCAGGCTCTGCCAGCACCTGAGCTCTGACCTCCTCACAGGTGGGAAATCAAACAACACACTGTGTAAAAACAGCATTACATCACCTCTATGTCATGCACAGAAAACTTTCAAATTACAGGCCGCAGAGGAGCTGCACGTCGGGTCGCTGCGGCCTGAAAGCAGCTGAGATGTGACAGAGGAGAAGGTGTTGGAGGTGTGAGCTGTAATTAGGTTTTGTGAAATTAATAGTCAGCGGCTGAAGCACAAGCTTTGACACGGTGGAGGTTAGTAGTAAACATTCTTTGGAGGTTGTGTAATGAGAAGGCAGCTGCGTGTTTCGTCTTCACATCACCACGGTGGGAGGGAAGAGGTTATTTGCAGCTTGTCCCAATGGAAACATGTGTTTTATGTAACCAGACGTGCATGAAACCCGCAAAATGCCAGCATACGTCGAGTTAGAGGGGGGAGAGCTTCGACTCACAGCTGGGAAACGTGACGACAAACTCTTTAAAGTCGCACACATCACCACCAGACAAAAAAACAACAACAGTCTCACAGTTAGCAGCTCGTACAGGAAGTCGTTGGACACTGGGGAAAAGAATGAAAAATGGTCTGCACTTAATAACTTCCTGGGTTCTCATGATTACATGGACGAGGAATTTAAAGACTGTTTGATGTCACGTTTGCATTCTTCAGGGGAAAGACTGTTTCATGCTTTAAACATCATTTATACAATTTTTAAACTTTCAGATAGAACACGGTAGGCGCTGCACGCCGCTGTCAAGACCATTCATTGTCTATGTGTTGATCCGCGCAAGAGCGCAGTTCAAGGTCTCACTTGTCGCCTCCTCTTCCTCAGCAGAAGAAAGGTAAGGGCTTTGTACCTAACAGTGGACAGATAAAATCATACTGTGCATCCAAAAAATAGCTATTTCCCAACTCTTGTTTCACCTAGCAAAGTGCGGCTTTGCTTTTTGCTCGTGTGCGCTCCCCTTCTTCTCTGCGCCCTACTCAGCAGCGAGTTCAGCGCACACGGCGTCCTGTCTGAAAGGCCCTTGATGATGCGTACGATTAGAAGTGGAAGTAGAGGGTATTGTTTAAATTCAAGTGAGTATTGATTTAAGATCAAATAAGATAGTTGTGCAGGAATTTGCAAAAAATTGAGCAAGCATGCAGAAAACGACAAATGTTCAATTGCCTGTACTTACATATTCTCGTCTGCTGGCGTCTCGTTCTCCAATGAAGACTCTCCCTGCAGCGGGCCGCCGTTCGTCCAGCTTGAAGCCTCGCGAGCTCTTCGTCTACGCTCCCGCTCCACCTCCTCGGCGTCCTCGATGCTCCTCTGAGTCGTCAGTCTAAAGAAAAGAAAATGTAGAGTTATTTTAAATTGGAATATAATGTTTAGTCACTCAGTATGTAGCTTACTATGATGCAAAGAGTAGTGACAGTGCGTTTTCCTGTGGACGAAGATGTTTTTGAGAACTTGGCATGTGTGGACGGGACAGAGGAGGAAAAACCTCTGTTAAATAAAATACACGCTGACATGTGGACTCGGCCTTAGATCCTTAAATGTGTCCCAGTGTTTGGCTTCTGTTGGCGTTTCGTGTGTTTCTTCCTCAGAGGAGGCGGTTTGAGCTGTGACAGGTCAATAAGCTCAAAGTGGCTGCTCAGGTGTTGAGTTACTAAACTCACATGTGACCTCAGGGTCACTAATGGATCCCTAATGGCTCTCAGGCTCCATCTGTTCCTCCACCCCCAACTTTCTTTAACAGAGGAGTCGATGTAGGTGGGACACACTTCGACCTCTGACCCTAACTTTCATTCCCACACCTCAGCAGGTCCAGTTTACAGGAAGATACCAGCTGCAGCATCGCCTCCTCCTTTTGTTTGTCTTTTCCTCTTGGCCTAACAGGTGATGGTATGACAATGGTTTGCTAAAAATATGTTTCAGTGACATTTAAGTGATAAAATAAAACATAAAAAAAAAGTGATTGCAGGTTTAAAACTGTTTTAATGCCAGCTTTATTGCAAAGAGTGAACAATATGTCAAAGTGTGGGTGTTGATTCAAGGGCACTGATAACCTCTACAGTCATCGGCATCACATCCTGCTCTTCCTCCAGTTTCTCCCGCTGTCCTTCCTTTGCGGAGGTGGAGGACGAGCAGAGAGGAAACGAGGGAAGAGACAGAGGTGAAGAGGCCGGAGAACAGCTGGATGTGGGTCAGAAGCTCTCTGATAGAAGCTCGGTGAGGTGGAGGGAATATACAACGCAGAGACTGTAGCTGCATACTCGCAATGCATCATGGGATTTGTAGGCAGTGTAAGCATGGCTAGAGTATAGCACACAATGAAACCTTTACCATTATCACTGATTGGACAGCAGACATGGCAAACATTTGTCAACCACTGAGGGGGGATTTTGTTTCTCTGTGTTTCAGTTTCTGGTTTGTAAATTTATTCTGAGGTTTCTAGCTGTTTGGTAATTCGACACATAAATCTGAGCTGAACCCTCCCTCCTCTGCCCTCTCATTACATTTCCTTTCTGTAATCAGCGCTGTGGGATTCTGTCATACTTGGCACAGGCCCAAACATCTAATTCACACTGAATGATTAATCCCCCTCAGAGTGATTTTAAAACACCGGGATTACCGGCAGCTTCACTTCCTCCTCCTCGTCCTGCGTGTTATCAAAACTTTTTCTCTGTTCCAGGGTAAAATCAGTCCTCTCTGTACTATTACAACATGAAACAACTTTCACCTCCTCTACAAGAGTCTGGCAGGTTTTTGTGTCTGTTAAGTCCTGTGTTGTTGTTTCTCTGTAAAGCGACACCATGAGACATGACCGAGCACGCCGCCTCCAACAAAGCTTCCTCGTATAAAAGCTGACAAAGTGCCACAGAGCCCTGGAGGTCTGTGTGAATGACAGGAGGTTTAAACCCTTCAGAATGATACACCTGAGCTGAAAAGTCAACAAAGAGCGAGCAGGGAGACCAGAAAAGGGCTGGTGAGATCGAGGAAACAAATAACACTCGCCATGAAGACCTAAAAAACATCTTTAAACGACTCGTTTTCTGAAAATTTCACTTTAATGAGATATTTAGAGGAAAGGCAATTCCAGTTGTATTGTATGCATGAGGGAAAAAAACGATCTTCTGTTTAGGAGACAATGACAGCCGTGGGTGGCTGTGGCCCAGTTGATAGAGTCGGTCATCCCTTAACCAGAAGGTCGGGGGTTCAATCCCCAGCTCTCGCAGCTACATGTCCGATGTGTCCTTGCTCCTGCTGCTTCGTCAGCGGCGTATGAATGTGTATGAATGGATGAGTTACTTCTGATGGACTCTTTACTCAGCAGCCTCTACCATCAGTGTGTGAAGGTGTAGGTGTGACCTGCGGTGTAAAAGCACTTTGAGTAGTCAGAAGACTAGAAAAGAACAAAACAAGCTCAAGTTCTTTTACCATTCACCATTTACAAAAGGTATCTTAAAATGTTGTATTACTTATTTTTAAGTAACAAACAGATCCAAGTGTTTTGGCTGCCCAGTTGTAAGTTGGAGGATTTGTCGCAGAAACTTTCATCTCCGTGATCTCCAGAAAAAGAAGCGGCAGATGAAAGCTGCACCACCTGCCAGCAGCCCACATGAACCACCTGAACTAAATCATTGTGACGCTCTGATCTGTCTGCACTCGTCCAGGCTGCAGCTTTATTGTCCGGCGACGATTCACCGGAACGAGAGTGAAAGAGGGATTCACTGCCGGCAGGAGAAAGGTTGAAAGTATTAAGTCCTCAGCTGCTCTTTTGTGAGCGAGCATGCTGTCATCGGTGGGATGACTCGGCTGAATGACACAGTAATAACACGTTTCCTCTGCGCCTGGACGCCCACCAGGCTCCGTGGGACACAGGAGGACGGTGGGAAGACGCTTGAGAGATGAAGTCACTGTTGGTTTGGAACAAGTCAGGGCAAGCGGAGAGGACTGAATCACTCAGACACGACAACACAGAGACGCAACTTCTCAGCTCTTTCCTCATAACCTCGTCTCGTGACGTCGGTGACTGTTTTCCTGTGAACAGCCGTAGGGTCAAACTGCTGTTTTACGTCTCGTCATCACAGTTTAACCATAACTTCTGCAACTTATCACTGCTTCTAAAAATCAGCAGAAATATAACAGTTGATCAATTTTTGCTCGTTAGTTTCAGGAAACCATGGCAACTGAATCCGAGCGTATCGTGTCGGAGCTGAAGCTGATAAATAGCATTCTAGTGTTCGTCCTTTTGCAGAATTTTGAAAATGGCGGTGATATGGGAAATATAATGCACCCACCAGATCAATCACAGGGCTTGCAGTCTGCGTTGTTTCAAAGCGTAGATGCATTTTTGAGCTGCACGTCAGGCTGCGTACGAAGGCTTCTACGTGGGTACAAGGCTACACCTTGAAATGATCTGTACTTTTAAACACATCGCCTGAACTGTCGTAGTGTGCTTCTTATGAATTTGTATTTTCATAAAGAAGTAGATTTGAAGTGAAGCGTACACTGCGGTCTTCATGCCATCGTGCACTTTTCCAAAGATAAAATCCACATGTGGCACAGCTGCTGGCTCAGAGCACTGCCAACTGGTTTAAAAAATTCCACTTCAAGCTGAGAAAATCCAGTGAAATATGTGACAGACAGAAAAACATTGTGTTGGGTATTTCGACATATCTCAGCCTGAGGTCTAAATAAAACTGTTTTGAGGTAAAACGTCATCTTCAAAGTGTTTCCAGCAGTTCAAGTGAAATGACGTGTTTGTTTGTCCAAAAGGAGCTGTGAACGTTTGGTTTGTCTTGAAATAGTTTCAAGTTCAGAGGTTAGCGCACCAAGCGTCTGTAGCACTGGCTCTACTCCAGGCTACATTAGCTGCTATTAGCATAACACATCTGTATCTTCCACCAACCTGTCTGCGCTCAAGTGTTATTCTAGATAATATTGTAGGTAGCTTCAGTGTTTATCCAGCTCTGCATCGGTCTGTAAACCTTTCTGCGTTCTAACCTCTCTCCATTTTTCAAAAGCATCTCCAATATTGTATTACCTGTCATTCATCTATTTACCCCAAGCCAAACAAATTGGACATAAAGTGTAATGCATTAGATATGCTTCCCTCACCTTTAAGGCTGCAAAAAACCTCAAATTAAAGCGTGAAATTCTGTGTGAAAGGTTCAGATATTTCTACAGTGACAGCTCATGTTTATCATGCCATCATTGTGCAGAGATAAAAACATGTCGTCTGCTCCCACAGATATGACTCCTGGAAACAGGAAAGCCTTCTCTGTTTACTTTCCCTCTGTCCCTGAAATACAGACAACCTGCAGAGGGGATGAAGGAGGGGGGGAATTCAGCGCCCCCATCACTCATCAGCTTACTCCACCCTGCTGCCCAACTAACCCCCAAAAACATTCCTCAGTCTCTTATCTCCCCTGTATCGTAAACAGTGAGGACACCCACCCATTTGTGAGGGAAACAGGGGTCCGAGGTCAGCAGTATGTTTGTTTTGAAGCAGGTATGCCTCCTGGGTGACATCACCGTGGAGAGCTGGCAGGGGGGGGTCTGATTAAAAACAGCTCTGCTGCATGCCTGCCTTGACCCGCCATGATCAGTGGCACACAATCTGATAAGAGCGAGTTTCTGGGCTCCGGTCAGCGAGACTTTCAGATCATGTGGAGTTCAGTTTGTGTTCAGATGATGCTCGGGGAGTTTGGGAGGTAAACATGCAAAACACCTTCCCTCAAGAAGACCACCATTGACCATTGACTGACTTGTCAATGGCGTTTGGGGGCTTTGAGGAAGGTGATGTAACAGCTGTTTCTGGTTTTAAAGAAATCCTCTTCCTCTTAACCGATAAGGTCTACCTGTGTTGGGATCCTTTCTGTAATGTAACGGACAATAGTGCTAACCCTACCCTGTCTTGGTCTCAAGACCGGTCTTGAGACCACTTTTTGAAGGTCTCAGTCTCGTATCGGAATCAAAAGTATTTCTACTCGGTCTCAGACTGGGCAGCCTCTTGATTTTAAATCAAGACCGGTCAAGACCACCACTGATCGGCTATTTTTCCACGTCATTACTGTGATAAGAAAGAAATTGCCTCTTTCTAAAAGAACAAATAATTTCTATTAAATGTTTTAGTTTGGTTTGCCACCTTCCCCGTGTTACGGTCTGAGTGAGTGACACGCCCCCTTAACACAAGATGATCATTTTATGATGATATTTATGGTCTTGGTGTTGGTTCTGTCTCGGAGCACTCTGGTCTCGGGTATGTCTTGGTCTCGGTTAGTGCGGTCTTGATTACAACACTAACGGACACTTCAAACAACAATCTGAGGCTGTGTTTTAAAAGAGGGAGAGTGTTCGAAAGTGTGGACGCCTTTTGAATTATGAACTGATGACATGTAATAAAGGTTCCTCTCAAATCACTCGTCCGTGCATAGACCGTTACAGAGAGACGGGCACAGTGGGCAAAGCGGGTTCTTTCTGATGACATCTCACCAATCAAAATGCAAACTTTAAATATAGAAAACAGCTGCAGCGTGTTTATGAGCCCCACAGCTCAAAATGCAAAAACAACCTTGCACAACGGCTGAAGTTTCTAAATGAATCACTCTGTCTGACAGGCTGGATGATGGATGTCAAACATTTGAGGTTAACTTGCTGACGTTGTGTTTTTGCAGCAGGCTTTGGGAGTGATGTCATCGTTTCTGTCAGCTCCTCCAGACTGATGCCATCTGCAGAGCGAGACGCCGCCGCGTCAGCCGCCGCCTCCTCCAGCTGTTATCTGCTTCACAAACACACCGCCCCGACCGCTGATCTCACTGTGACTCAGAGGTTTACACGGAGCTCGCTGGTTGTAACATCTTCACACTCGCTGACACGTCCTGAATGTGATCGCACGACAACAGATCACAGGCTGTTACACAATGAGTGACAAATCCATGTGTAGGCTTCTGACCGAAGACACTTTTTATAATTGATGGAAAGTTACAAAGAGGAAAGACTTTATGCTTTCATTTTCAAGTCCCTCAAAGATTTAATAATGTTTTAAATCTTGATGACCACATTTTCACGGATTTTGTGTTGTCTGATAGGCCTTGAATGTCAACCTACAGATGATAGAAATCCAGTCTTTAGAAGAAGTATTCAGACTGCTGTCTGGACATTCACGCCCCTGTCA
The DNA here is from genome assembly GCA_020745685.1 of Tautogolabrus adspersus. Classification (NCBI taxonomy): domain Eukaryota; kingdom Metazoa; phylum Chordata; class Actinopteri; order Labriformes; family Labridae; genus Tautogolabrus; species Tautogolabrus adspersus. The sequence continues at coordinate 31,833,575 of CM036539.1, read as the reverse complement.
CATTTCACCTTCCATATGAAAGGCAAGGATGGGTCATGGGGGGACTAAGTGATCCCCCTTCTGTACCGCCTACAGAGCTAGTAACGGAGCCAGCGAGGGAGCACCTCTGTGTGTGTGTGCGCATGTCTGACTGAGTGTGTATGTGGAGATGCCACTGTGCTGTGCTCTCTCACACTTCTGCAGCGCTGTAACACAATTCTGAATTCACAGTCCAAATATTACGCTGTTGTAGAATCAATATGAATGTCTTAAGGCGGAGCATCGTTACGGCTCTGTTGCAGATTTGCATTTTGAAAAGGGCTTCAGACAGTCCAAGACAGGGATGTAGTCTCACTGACATCACCCATTAGTTTCTGAGGACGAGCACAAGGATGGTGGTCGCCATATTGGAAATGCCAACCTGTCAATCTCATCAGACACACCCCTAAATATGTAAATTCATGTACAACTCTAACTCTTAGCTTGATGAAAAAGAGCGCTTCAGAAGTGTCTTTGGAGCAGCCAGGCAGGAGTCAACGAGTCTGCGTTTACTTCAAGGATTTTTAGACCAATCAGAGAGCATTCTCCTCACGCATCACACATTTTGGTCAGCTTGTAAATGCCTCGGTGTGAACACAGACCAGACTTGAGGTTATTATGCAACAATGTGACAAATCAATGGATGATTCAGACCAGAGCACATGCACTATAGGTGTGAGAATGCCCTGGGACTCATTGATCACCTCTATAAGTGAGTCAACGTAAAGGAGCCCTGATTAGTCAGCGTCCAATCACGCAGTCTGGAGGCTCTCTGCTGAGTCGTGTTGAGAATTTATGTCTTCATAATCGTCTAATCAGAAGATGACCAAAGATTTTTTTTAAATCCCCACATCACCGTGAAACTAAAGCAGCAGGATGAGCTCTCATGATTTCAAACCGCTGAAAGCTGACACAGGATGAAAAAAAAACGTTCCCCTAAAGACAGGACGTGTCGCCGCCTGAAATCTCCCTCAAAACAAAAGACTGATTAGGGTGACTTTTCACCTTTGACTCAGGTCACCGACACCACTTCCCCTTTTGTCCCTGTGAGACAGAGAAGCTTCAGGCGTCCCAGTTTGACTCACATTTCCAGTTAGTTATTAATCCACTGATAAAACTACAGACTGTGCTTTAAAGCGAAAGTAAAGATTTCTGAATGGAGTGGATTTTTTAATACTGCTTCTTTGTTATGATTAATCCAGGCGTAGAGAGGTAAATCGAAACCCCAAATCCCCCCAAAATCCTGCGTGACCCAAAAAACTCCCAGTAATCCCACTGTTCCCATTAACACAGACATTTTTAGGGCACAAACACGCTCCTGTTTATCCTCCTGTGCAGATATGAAAGGCTTTGTTCCATCCTGCACATCTGAGGGGGAAAATTCACCTCCAAAAAGTTGCAGGTACAAGAAAAACAATGACAGCGTGATGTCTGTGTGTGTGTCCTTTAAAGTTTAAATATTAACCCCAGCTGCTTCTTTCTGTGTGTACAACACGAACAAACAGAAACCAATCGACCACATACCTCATCAGGTTTTGTAAACCCTGTTTACTGGAGTTTCTCCTCAGCAAAGCGTTGGACATGTTGGCCTCCGTTTATTCTTCTTCTTTTCCTCTCGTAGAAACAAAACAGATCAGCCACCCTGTGAAACTTTCTCTCCTCTTCTTTTGTCTTCTTCCACCTCGACAATGAAGGCAGCTTCTGTCCTCCTGAGCCCAGAGCTTTAAATGATATGTTGTGTGACTTAAAGCCTCTTCAAGCGGTTTCACACACACACACCCTCTCTCTCTTTTCTAAATCACACACACTTCTCTCCTGAAATGCTCGTTGGGGAATGTCAGCGAGGCTCGGAGTGACTCCCTCCTCTTTCTCTCTGTTGGAGGCTGGGTTTTCAGTCATTACACCCGTCCCCCCTCACCCTCACACACTCACACACACCTCACCCCCCTCCCTCTGTCCTACATGTGGTTTTCATTGAAGAGCTCAGAGTAGCGGGGCCCAACATCTCTTTTTTTCAGCTTTTCTCTGTTATGTCGGCTCATGTGGGCTTCCCTGAGGGGGGAATGAAAGACGACACCCCCCACCCACAGTCCCCCCCCCCCCCCCCCCCCCCAACAAAAATCCACAAATGAATCATCCCCGATCCCCTCCCCGACATTTCAATCTCCCTCCAGAAGATAAGCCGAAGACAGCACGAGGAAAACAAAGTAAGAGATTAGTTTTTTTGTTCCTCTCTCCACTGCAGGCATGAAAATATCAACGTCAAAATGTTTAAACACTCGGATAGTTAACCTAACGTATAAGTACAGAAAAAGCTGTAAAAACGTAAATACTGGTCAAAGTAGAAGTACTGGCATTAGACAACCAGCTTCATGTCTGCATGTTTAGTTCAGAGCTGAAGGCGTGGAGTTATTAGCCTAGCTTAGCATAAACACTGGAAACAAAGGTAAACAGCTAGCCTGGCTTTGTCCAAGGTCAAAAACAAACTAATGCATTTTCCAACACCTCCATGCTTCTCTTTGTATCTTACTTTCTGCAGTTTATTGTTTGCAGGGCTCTGGGATTAAATTAGCCAAAAATGCGACATGATATCGACTCTCATGTGTTTTTAAGACGTTCAAGGATGTTAATGTTGGCCTATTCTGCTGCTTAATCTCACAAATAGTGTTACAATGCTGGATGCTCAAACTGAACGTGGGCAAAGTTTGAGATCATGAGGTAACTGTATGTTGGAGTAATCCCAGGATAAGTCTGCAGAGGGCGCTGAACGGCTTGTTCAGCAAATCACGCGATAGTTTCCCCGATATGAAATTCATCAGACGCCCTTCAAGCCTCTACGTGAGCCGCTGAAACCTCTTACATAGACTCTCTTCTTTATTTATTCCTCTACACACGTGATCTCCAGCTCGGCTTTATTCCTCGTTTGCAGAGCTCTCACAGGTTGTGAAATCTTCTCTATGCTCTTCACACGTCGATAAACAAACTCTGAGTCTTCGTCTCTCCCCCCCCCCCCAAACACTCCCCCTCCTTTTTTCAACACACCGCCGTTGCTACAGTAACACACTCATCACCATTCATTCTCCCCTCGAGTGTCAGTGGGTCTTGCTTGGTGACACGTCAGACAAAAGGGCATTCTGGGAAGTGGGTTCACTGTTTTCCTCCCTCCTTAATGCTGGTGCTCGTAAAGAAGAGCTGTGGTCTCTGACCAACATGAGCTGACCTGAACGTAACTTCGACATGCAGACGCTCAAACACAAACAGTATAACAGTATAAAAAACATTCTTACTCACATTTGCATGAAGGAGTCGAGCAAAAGCAGCGGACAAAATGGTCCTTTGTTTGAGCTGCAATCACCTGTGTCCTGCATTGTTGTGTTAGCATGCTAATGTTAGCGCTCTTTAGTTAGCTCGTAGCTTCACGTTTCATGTAAACTGACACAGAATGAGCGTGATCTAAAAACTCTTACGTGACATCCAAATAATCAGTGAGTATGTTCTTCTTCTTCTCTCTAGTCCTTGACTAAAACAGCTTTTATACACAAGGGGAGGAGCCGGCCATCCCGTCCATGTAAACACGGCTCTGACAACAACACAGCCAGCAGGACTCGAGCTTCTCACTCGTTGTAGACAGTCATGACTCAGAGAGACAACTATAAAAGTTGGTATGAATAAAAAAGCCTTAACGATAAAGATCAGCTCAGATATTCTACATAAACAACAATTTATTGTTCTAACTTTTACAACAACAAAAAATAACAATCCTTGAAATGTAAGTAATACTTTATACCTCCTCCCGTACACAACTGTCTTCATCACAGGAGAAGAGAAATGTATACGGCCCATTAGCACGCTGCTGCTTTCTTTAGCAGCACTTAGCTTAGAGGCCGAGTTTATTGATCCTCAATCATCACATCATTACGGTTTATCCAGCTCTGCTTCGGTCAGTAAACCTTTCTGCGTTCTAACCTCTCTCCATTTTTCAAAAGCATCTCCAATATTGATCCTAGTTTGAGCACGTTTCTGCTCGTGGAGCTTAGATGATTGAAATAAGACGTGTCAATAATGAAACTGATGATTCAGGTATCTCACAGAAGCTCACACATCTCTGCTACGTGTCGTCCTTCATCTCTGCTGAAAACAAACACATCCATCCATCAGCAGGGAAACAAACGTTCTGCGTCTGCTGCCTCACTTTCAGCTCCTTGTGTTTGCTTTCTGCTGCTCAACGTTATCTGCAGACGCCAGATCCCGACTGAAAGCCTCCATCAGGCCTCTGCAGTAAAGATTGAGGAGGTGCAGGGTCCCTGTTTTCTCAGCTGTGTTTACAGAGTTTAAACTCACAGCGTAAAGCCTTTCTACATTTTATTACACAATGAAATCTGAACAGTCATATAAAGCAACATCTGCATTTTCTTGACAGGAGAAACTTGTCGTCCCCAAAACACAAAACTGTTGAATCTGCCTTGAAGAAAATCTAAACATTTCACACGTTCAAAACATAGAAACAGACGCTGGATGCTTTTTTCAAACAGAACAAACCTTATGTTGGAAAGGGGAAAACCAGACCTTGAAACAGAAGCTTCATTGTGACACGAACGACTGGCCACGATAAGAACGCATTTCACGAAACAGGGATGAATAGATGACGGAATAGATCGACCCGGAGCTAACGGAGCAGTGTAGGTCATATAGCGGCCGTTGTTATAGAAACAGGACTGACGAGCAGTGCTTTTCTTCTCAGCGCACAAACGCTTCATGCAAGTGCTCAAGCGCACAGTCTTTTCTGCCTGGAAAAATCGCTAGGTGGACACAGGGCCTACTTTGGCCAATTACAATTCACTATTCCCGCCTATAATAGCCAATGAGAGCACAAGTTGAAATAAAGTTGCCTTCCTCGGTTCTGATGTATATATACCTGGCCAATTGCACATGACTGTGCCGATGATGGTAGCCAATGATATTCTACACACGTAGACGTGCTGCGTCTTTGTTTACATCCAAGGAATTCCAAATAATTAGAGAGCATCGTCCTCACGTCTCACACATTTTGGTCTGCTTGTAAATATCCCCCCTGTAAACAGACCTAGAGTGAGGTTATTAGAAACAATGGAACAAACTGGTCCCTGATTCAGACCAGAGCAAACAAACTTCAGCTGTGAAAACGCTCCTAAGTCGTCAGTCGTCTAGAAATCAGAGTCAAACTACAATAACAGAGTCTGGAGTGACAGACTTTCTCAAGTACAACCTGGTACGGTAAATCCAGTATGCTCCTGAATTTAAACACTTTAAAAGGTTTTTTAAAAGTCTGCTGTGCTTATTCAGCTGCAGCAGGATTAAAGCTGCAGCTCCTCTGGATTTACGGAGGAGGAGGAGGAGGAGGAGGAGGAGGAGGAGAGGTCAGAGCTGCTGGGAGTGTTGACCTTAACCCAGAATGTGTTTCTGCTTCTCCTCCATTCGATGCTCTCATCACCTCCCACTCAGAGACGCTCCTCTCCTCGCCTGACACCCAGAGTCTGCTTAGAAATGTAGAATCTGTGTGCAGGGATCTGGATTTTTAGTATGGGAGGTGTTCTGGTTTGTAGTACATTGACCAATCACATATCAGCAGGCTGTGGTGGGTTCAGGAGAAACCGTCTGTATGGAGATCAAAAGCAGGAAGAATACATCCACGATCATGACATTCCATTGGAGATAATCAGTTCATGATTATTTATCTCTATAAACAGATATCAGTATGAAAGTGTGGCTAACAATCAGTTCTAGATCACATTTACACTGTGATGCTGTGTAAGAGTGTTAAGTGTTCAGATTTCCTGACTTCTTGGAAAACATCAGAAAAGATCGATTTCACCTCCATTCAACATCAAACATAAAAAAACTTGGAAAAGTTAAAATGTTTGTTCTAAAAGGAGCAGTATGTACCTCTGACACCTAGTGTTTCAAATGGGTACTGCAGTCCAAATTCTAAACATTACAGAGAGCTGCCCCCCCCCCCCCTCCTCTCTAGAGTGGATGATCACGCAGGTCACCATGTGGTGGACACTGAAGCTTCAGTGTTTATCCAGCTCTGCATCGGTCTGTAAACCTTTCTGCGTTCTAACCTCTCTCCATTTTTCAAAAGCATCTCCAATATTGATCCTAGTTTGAGCACGTTTCTGCTCGTGGAGCTTATTAGAAACATGCAGAGGCTTTTTAGGTCGGGTACAATCAGTTATATATATAATATAGTTTGTGGGGCCTAATTAAGTCTAAAATTGGCGCGTGGGTAGCCAGCCTAATCCAGAGTGAAGCCTCTGTGTGACCTATTATTTACAGTTGAACTGAGACTCACCAGAAACAGGTGAACGGGCTCATCTCCACGATGTGTAACAAACTTCTCACGTCGTCAGATGAGAGCTGTACGTTATTGAGGTTGTCTGCCTACAGTAAATCAAAGCCCCCTTCAAGTTCATCTGAGTGCGTTAAATACTCGTTGTGAACCAAACCCTGAACCCTGGCAGAAGGAGCAACACATTACGCAGCCACAGAGCCTCATTGTGCTGCTGTTAACATCTTCAGGAGGCTCCAGTTTCAGATTCTTCAGATGATTAAAACTTGCAAACAAGCTGGAGAGGAGCTGACGAGGAGAAAGATGATACAGGAATAAAAAGATCTGAGGTTGGAGATGACACAGAAATATCAGCTCTGTGTGTGTTTTGTGTATGTGGGGGTATCACTGAAACAGCCTCAACACAATGACATGAAATATCTGCATATTTTATGCTGCTGTCGCCCCTTCAGGGTGATTAAAGAACAGGATAGCTTTGTTTTTTCTGCTTGTGGCGGTAAATAAAGATAGTTTCCATGGAAAAAGAGATCTGCTGACACAGGGCTCATAATGAAACCTTTTCCAGGGAAAAAAACTAACTCGTCATAAACTGATTCTGCAAATGAGCGGAGGGACAAAGAAACAGACATGAAGTGGAATAATAAACATGTTTCCTGTGCACACCAGAAACCAAACTGTGCTCATGAGAAAGATAATCGTGAACACAAGACAGTATTTGAAACTCTTTCAGATACCTGCGGCTCACAGAGATGACTCCATAAAAATAAAAGGTCACATATTCTCCTCCTCTTCAGTGTAAATAAGTCTCAGAGCTCCTCTAAACATGTGTGTGAAGTGTCTTGTTCTAAATCCACTCTGATCCTGTATTTGATCATGCCTATAAACCCCTCTATTTCAGCCCTGCTCAGAACAGGCTGTTTCTGTGTCTGTAGCTTTAAATGTAAATGAGCTGTGTCTGACCACGCCCCTCTCTGGAAGGGCTTGGGTGGCTTGGCTTTCTCGCTCCATGCCCTATTGTTTACGGTGAGAAGGCAGACTCAGAGGGCAGAACAAACACCTAGCTGTAGGAGTGTCACCCACCTGGGGGAGGGGTTACTGCCCTTTGTGATGTCATGAAGGGGAAAATCTCCAAACGGCCTGTTTGAGCACACATTTTCTGAAAAGTGGAGCAGGCAAAAGATGGAGAGGATGGACTTTTCTCATCATTGGGGGGTTTGTAGACAGACTAGGGACACATATTAGTGTTAGAGAAACATGGGGAAGTGGATTTTTGCAGAGTATGTGACCTTTGTGTTCACTCAGACTGCTATGTTTCAAGGGGGAATGTGACAAATGTGATAATGTTTCCACTTCTGGATTTATCAGTATTAGAATAATAAAATCTGTTGGCACATTGGGCCTTTTTTAGGTTTAAGTGGGGGCTTTTTAGTCCTTTCTCTAGAGACAGGGAAGTGAAATCAGGGAGAGAGAGAGGGAATGACATGTGGGAAAGGAGCAACAGGTCGGATTTAAACCCTGGCCACCCGCCTGCAAGACTACAGCCTCCGTACATTAGGCGCGGGCACCCATTTGGCTACTGGCACCCCACAGCAGGCCATGTTTAAAGTAAAAAAAACATGCAAAGGTGTTTGATTAGTTGTCGACCTCCAAATCCTTCCTCCTCTTATGTTCTCTTCTGCCAATCTGAAGAATACATTCAGCATCAATATGAAACCTGCAGTAGAATATTTCTACTGTCACATGATTTGCTGCTTTCTTGGAAGTGACGATCGTGCTCCAGGGAACCAGACCGACTCCGGGGAATTTACACAAACCTGCAGAACAGAGAACAGTGATCTAAAACTATGTTTGTGTATCGTTGAACCTCCTCCAGGTTTTATGAGCTGGATGCATGACGGCTTTTTATGGCAGTGCAGTTATTTAACGGCGCCCACCAGGAGCTTTACAGCATGCAGGGGACGGGACGTGTTGAGAGCAGTGAGCGGAGAGATGTAGCAGTGATTTTATGTTCACACGGAGGAAATCAGCCTCCGTAAGGCACCAGAGAGCAGGGAAGTCTTATACCTGCTGAGTCAGGTTAACCAGGAAGACACAAGACATTAACAATGAAATTGTTCTGTGTTCAAGAGCCTGCAATGTGTCAAGGAGCAAAGACTGCAGAGAGCATGGTGGAAATGAATCACTTTTCATTCAGAGATGACAACAATGAGCGTGCAGAGAGGCTGAAGTTCAACAAAGACTCGCTAACCTCTCCATCTGTGAGCTCCGCCGCGCTGAAAGTGAAACCATACGACACTCAGAGCAAACGGGAGAGAGTTAATGAGACTTTGAGCAGGCACTAAATGTAACGACACTCCTTGAACTTTTACGATGACCTCCGGCTGGCTGGACACAAAGACGGCTGGATGAGTTTACAGTCTGGGTCGGTCATGAGGATCTGCTCGGGTTACAGTCATGGAGAGACGACGGGACGGGACGGAGGAGAACAGAGATTCAAAATGGATTTAACAGCGTGAGGAGATGGAAAATGAGCTGAGCGGTTCTCCCCATGTTGGAAATAATGGAGGCATTAAAAAAAAACTGTAATTTTCAGTGAGAAGAAACCCACAGAGAGGCTTTGTAGGCTATACAAATTTCAGTAGAAGAGAGCAAATGGTAAATGGTTCGAATCCTCGTCTGACTCTCTGTGTGGAGTTTGCATGTTCTCTCCGTGCATGCGTGGGTTCTCTCCGGGTACTCCGGCTTCCTCCCACAGTCCAAAGACATGCTCGTTAGGTTAACTGGTGACTCTAAAATGTCCGTAGGTGTGAATGTGAGTGTGACTGGTTGTCTGTCTCTATATGTCAGCCCTGTGATTGACTGGCAAAAAGTCCAGGGTGTAACCCCGCCCCTCGACCAATGACAGCTTGGATCTGCTCCCTTGCGATCCTAAACGGGATTAGCAGTTTAGATACAGTAATGGATGAATAACAAAATACAGCACAATTTTCCCCCTTGGACACTCCATTTTCAGCTTCATCATCAACCCGGCTCTCTCTGGGATTAATGATCAAACAGTGATGCTCTCCCAACAGATCAGCGCTCATTGCTCTCCGTTAAAACACGCTCCCTGGAGCTCGTGGTTTGTCAAATATGTTAATAAGACAAAATGCACGACTTCAAAACACTTAGAGTAAATACAAAGTCTGTTTAATCAGAAGGACGGTCGGTACACAGGAATCCAAACACAGGCAGAGGTATCCAAATCGATAGGGAAAAAGGCGGGTCAAAAACACAGAAAGAGGTCGGAATACTAATCAGGGAAAATACACAGAAAAGACTGGAAAGCTGTCACAAGGGAAAAAGACGAACTGGCACAGCAGGAGGGGAACACTGAGGCCCTGTCTGCAAAGCCACAGTTCAGTATGCAGTGCAGACTTTTCAGTAGACTGAACCCTCCTGGTCATTCAGGGGGCATTTTCTGGGTCCACCTCAGTAGACTGAACATTTCAGCATGGATACTAACTTCCGGGTTTTGTGCAGTGTGGTTTGTATGCATCCTTTCAGGAAATGAGTTATATTTTAACACCCACAATACTGTGCGAAATTAAACGTAAAACGTCACTTCACGTGCGCCTCCAAATCAAAACAAACGAGGACGGATGCAGCCGGTTCGGTTAATGCGCCTTTCAAATGTGATGTTGTTAAATTGTTTACGTGCAAGGTGAAGTTTTGTATTATTTACTGAGCCATCGTGCAGATCACATCTGAGTGGGAGTGTCAATAACATGAGGCGGGCTAATGACGCCACTTCCACACTGAAGTAGGAACAAATATCGGCCTACTAAACAATTAGGTCCTGACAGGATACAGCACGGAGAGAAGGGGCTGTCTACTGACAGAGTGTGGAGGCACTTTGCAATTCAGAAGCACCCTGAGACTAAATAGTCAAGGTGAGTGAAGACAACTAGACACAGGTGAGACACATCAGGTAATCACAGACACGGGAGACACAGGCGGGAGGGTAAGCAAAGTAAACATGAGAATAGCTAAAAAAAAGGAACTTTACTATCCCACACTTTGCGTGGAAATGTTCACATGCACTCATTACTAACACAGACGTGCATGCTCTGTTGATAAGTGAGGACCCGGACTTGTACTTAAGATGCTCAATACTCTATTTTTGTAATTCAACAAACACCTTTTCTTTCTCTAAAACTCATCCTGCCTCTGTGCAGCATGTGCAGATATTCAGTCTCAGCCTCAGCTGCTGCTGGAGCATGAAAACAGCACAAGCACGCCCCCTACTGACCGAAAAAACATAAACCTACATCAGCAGGATGATGTCAACACAGCTGATCTGATTCACTCTGACAAGTGTCTGTTCCTCCTCCTCCTGCAGGAAACACTCAACTCTACACCTTGTGAGCCGTTTGTCAGAGTTTCTCTGTACTCAGATAGTTTTTATCTTCATGACATGTCAGAGCCACTTTCTGCCCTGAGAAGCTCCAAAATCAGATGTGAAAATGATCTTCTTCTTTTTGTTTTTATTCAAGCAGAATAAAGAAACATGCACATAATCGAATGTTTAATTTAAACTTTGGTCTCACAAAAGATCGGGACACTTTTAGGGGAACTAAATATTTGACGTTTGAGCTCAAACTCGTTTTTCCTGCAGTTGGTCCGGAAAACTGTTTTTTATTAACCCGCCAAATCAATCAATCAATCTTTATTTTTAGCACCAATTCATAACAAATATTATCTCAAGACACTTCAAACAAAAAACAGGGAAAGACCTTACTCTTTGTTATATCATTAACAAAGTTACAGTGGCAAGAAAACACTTTTAAAGGTCACATATTCTGCAATTACACTTCCCCATGTTTCTCTAACACTAACATGTGTCTCTAGTCTGTCTACAAACCCCCCAATGATGAGAAAAGTCCATCCTCTCCGTCTTTTGCCTGCTCCACTTTTCAGAAAATGTGTGCTCAAACAGGCCGTTTGGAGATTTTCCCTTCATGACATCACAAAGGGCAGTAACCCCTCCCCCAGGTGGGTGACACTCCCACAGCTAGGTGTTTGTTCTGCCCTCTGAGTCTGCCTTCTCACCGTAAACAATAGGGCATGGAGCGAGAAAGCCAGAGACACCCAAGCCCTTCCAGAGAGGGGCGTGGTCAGACACAGCTCATTTACATTTAAAGCTACAGACACAGAAACAGCCTGTTCTGAGCAGGGCTGAAATAGAGGGGTTTATAGGCATGATCAAATACAGGATCAGAGTGGATTTAGAACAAGAAACTTCACACACATGTTTTGAGGAGCTCTGAGACTTATTTACACTGAAGAGGAGGAGGATATGTGAGCTTTAAGAGGCATAAACCTCGATCAGAACCAGATCAGTTCTGACTTTGGGAACAACAAACGTCATGATATCTAAATCTAAATATGCTGTTTGGTCTTTTCCCAAAGGAAAATCATTTTTTGAAGTTGTTCCTCATTCTGAACTTACGAGACTAGATTTGGAAAATAGTAATAGTTGAGCGATGTCGTCTTCTCCTCATTTATAGGCTATCTCACTTTTAGTCGAGAGAATTTCACAACACCTATATTAGATTAAGAGAGATGACACGTCGGTGGAAAGTTGACAAGAAAAGCTTTGAAATAAAAATACAGTATACAAATGTGGGCGTGTACTTACAGTATGCGTCTTAATTTGGGTTATCTTTACTTAACTCAAAGCGACCACTGGTGCAGAATATCACCTTCCAGCTGATAAATTTAACCTGGGTCTGTTTTCAGAGTTGGTCAAAGGAGACAGCCCTGACCTCTGACCTCTGAGTCAGCCTGTAGCTCCCTGTGTGTGCCTGGACTCACTCTGCATGAAGTCTTTTCATTCTGCAGCTGTTTTAACTTCTGCTATTTTATTATCTCAGAGTTTAGAAGCAAAGAATCACATTGGCAGTCTGCTCGTTTTCTGTCGTGCTCCTCGCTGCGGCCGCTGTCGACTTTGAAACCACTAATTAAAGATAATTAGCTCCACCTGAAGCCCCGGCTGTGAGTTAGATCCTAATCCAGCAGCAAGAACGAAACCCAGCTGGAAGGAAAGTCATAAACTCTGACATTAAAAGACTTTGGTTCTTTTGTATTAATACAAAATGATGATTGCTGTATTTGGCTATAAATAAGCTACAAGAAAAAAACATGCAGACTTTTCAGAACTGAAAATACGTGAACACACTGAAGTCAGAAGAACAACTCCGAAACTGGGACCATCAGGGGAGCACCTGAATGCAGCATTACATCAGCAGGTGAAGAGCCTTAATCAGTGATTGGATGCACCTGTGGAGGTAACCACATGTCTCACTGTGCACTGAATAAAGTCAGAGATGGATTGAAATGTCTGCATAAATGTTTCTTATCTGTTCAGCCCGACTATGATTAAGAATATTCTTCTTGAAGTGTTTGAAGAACATTTCTCAGGTTTCTCCTCTTCACTCCTCCTCGTAGTTTCTCAACTTATAGCAGCTGGCTTAAAGAAGCTGTGTGAGTAACTTTAATTCAGTCATGAATTGATTTTTGTCCCCCGGTTACGGCTGCAACCTTCCCTGTGTTACGGTCAAAGTGAGTGACACGCCCCCTGCACACAAGATGATGTTTTTTCATTTATATTTATGGTCTTGGTCTTGACTCTGTCTCGATCCCTACACGTGTTGGTCTTGTCTCGATACAAGAAAGGGGTCTACAGCGAGCCACAGCCCAGGGTAACAGGTCCTGGTTTTGTGGGCTTTCTGAGCCTTTACGACATCATCAAAATAGTCTGCCTAAATTAAAACGGCTTAAGAACAATATCACCATGGATGCCATTAGAAATTCAGCAAAACTTCACATAAAGTTTGAACCAATCTCAACCAGCAGCCCGGCACGCTGGTCACGCAGAGTACAGGCAGCGTTTTTTAAAGGCAGTCTTGGTGAAGTCACAGGATCCAAAATTAACTCTGAGGCGTCTTCTCACATTCCCCCCCCCCCGAGGTCTGACAGGATAAAGTTAGCGGCTGAAGAAACTTAAGAGACCCCCAGTGCCTCGGGCCCCCCCAGCTGTGCTGGAGTCAGGGCACCATACAAGGAGTGTGAGGGCATCAGTGTGTTTGTTTGTGTGTGTGTGTGTGTGGGGGGGGGGGGGTTTCTGAAAGCAGCGAGAGAGTCGAATCATTAAAGAAGTATACAGGGGGGGTTAGATCAACTTCCATCATTGCACCAGTGATGTTACTAAATGAATTATGTCCTTCTGTGTCACCATGTTGATGGATTTAATCATCACACAAACACTAACGTCCTCTCTGAACAAACAGCGGCTCCACTGGTTACCATTGACTGCATCATAAACTGGAGGGGCCAGAGAGACGGACTTTATGAAGCGGTCCATCACTATCTGTTTATTTAATGGTTTTCAAAGTATCTAGATGTTTGGGCGAATCAGAAGCTAAAACCACAGACTGTATAAAACAGACGTAGTCTCAGAGCGCACTCACACCGGGTTAAGTCCTGTACCGTGCTAATGTCCCCCCTCCCCATTCCCCCACTGGCCTGCACTCACACTGCTACAGGACTAACCGGGCCCGACGGTTACCTCTTGTTCATAACGTCGTAATACAACACGACAGCTACTTTACTGACTTGGTGTCTAATGTTGAGTCATGTTTCTCAGATACAGACAGAACACTCCGAGATTTCTCCATAATGAAGGCTGTCCACGTTGTGTTCCCGTGCTTCTGCTTGTGCATGAACTGCACCGTGCCGAAGCACACCTCTTCCAAGGAAGTGTACTGTGCTTGAGCAGGAAATGGAGCACTCGCACAAGTCAAATTAACTGGACTTTAGGAGTGAAGCGTGCTTTGGCACGGTACAGATTGCCTAGAGTGATTGCGCCCTCACTGACGTCGCCAAATTGGTTTCTGAAGCCTTCTGACAAGGAACTAGATTAAAGCGGCCACCAGGCCTGTGTTTAGAAAGAAACCAAAAGGCTGGGTGAGAAACTCACAGCACCAACAAACGACACTTAGAGCTGCTGGAAATGGTAAACAAGTCAAGTGGTGCTTATGCAAAATCACACACTTCTAAAGGCGAGCATACGCTGTGCGATGTTTTCGATCGTTTTTATCTCAGACTCAAACTGCACGAGTAAATCACATGCAATCAAAAGCCAAAGCTCACGACTCATGTGCTCGGCTGTGACCTGATTGCTCACACTATAAGAGTGAAATAAACACGTCGGGTGCCCAAATCCGGAAGAGGGCTGGAGAGATGCTCACGAAGGAGAAACGTGCTGCTTAGGCCATTTGTGCTATTCCATGCGCTGAAGCGTCAGTAAAGGCATGAGTGTGTCTGTCACATCTCATCAAGTCTGGCCTCCATGTGCTCAGTCCAAACCACACGCTGCGGCGGCACCGACATAACGAAATGCTTCTTCTTCTGGACGTGGTAATGTTTACATTTGTCACGCAGGCACAATGAGGGGAAAACCCACCCATTCAGAGTGACAACAAACGTGTTGAATCTTGAAAGTGTTTCCCTGAGTGGATTTATTCTTCTCTTAGAGTAAACTGGCTTCAAAGCGCAGCACTGCCACCTACTAGGCGTTACAGACTTGTTGACTTTACAGCCTGATGTCGACTAATCGCTATCAGGACGATGACAGTGAGTCGTCTAAAACAGTGTTTACAAGAGTTTTTTTCTTTTTGCACTCACTTATGACTGGAGGAAGCCAACAGGAGTGGGGACCGGGACCTGTACAAGCAGGCCAGAAACAAACTGACGAAGGAGATCAGGGTAGCTAAGAGGAGCTACACTGAGAAGCTAAAACAAAGCCTTTCAGCTAACGACCCTTCTGCAGTTTGGGGATACCTGCAGGACATCACGAACAGGAAACCCACCCCCCCACCCTGCAGGTAACAATAGACTGGCTGAAGACCTGAACAGCTTCTACTGCAGGTTTTCATTAATCCATCTATCTTTGATTCATCCCTTTTAATCCACACTTTAGTTTTTATAACCTTTGATGAGATGTCGTCGTTACAGTTGTATTTCTTTTCTGCTTTAACTTCTTTTGAGACCTGCTTACAATTCTACAATTCATTTATCAGACGCTTTAAGTCTGATTGGACACACAGGTGCTGACAGGAAGTGACCAGAGGCAGAGCACAGGTGCTGACAGGAAGTGACCAGAGGCAGAGCACAGGTGCTGACAGGAAGTGACCAAAGGCAGAGCACAGGTGCTGACAGGAAGTGACCAAAGGCAGAGCATAACATCGAATGCTGTTCCTGAGAGTTCTAATGTGCAAAGGGACTCTGCAGATCGAGTTTGGTAGTTTGTTCCACCACCGGGGGGCGACAGAGGAGAAGAGTCTAGTTAGAGACTTGGGGCCCTGTAGTGAAGGTGTATTCAGTATTGTACTGGGGTACATTACATAACTTTAACTTAAAACCGCAGCAGTAGCTCAAAATGTGCAAATTTAGCAACAACAGTAGGAGACCTCCCTAATGGGCCCCATGTGACAGCACTCTGTCTCGCTACCCTGCAGCTGAACATCTCATGTATTATTCCTGTGAAAACCAAAGTTTGTCAATGAAAGTCACAGAAGGAAAATGAAAATGAATTATCTGTCTGGGAGTAAAAAAAGAAAAGAGGGAAGAGCGTCGGGACACTGGCAGACATATTGGTGGTTTGAGGGGGCCCCAAATCATTTTTCTCAGGGCCCCAACAGACACTAGAATCGCCACTGGAGGGAGATGAACAGCGGAGTGACGTGTGCTGTTTTAGGGAGGTTGAAGACAAGTCGCGCTGCTGCATTTTGGATCATCCACAGGGGTATAGTGCATGTAGGACGGCCTGATTGTTGAATGTTTCTTACTCCTGTGATTTGCATTTAAATGAATTTTTCAGACTTCGTCCTGCCTTTGCTTCATCCGTCAAAGCACTTTGTAAACAATGAATAATGTCTGGCTGCAGCATTATGGACATAAATGAGGCAAATAAAGACACAGAAGACACCTCTGGACTCATTTTCTTCCACATAGACTTTATTGTTTCTGATCAACATGATGATTCAGTTTGGGTGTGAATGTTTTCCGGACCGTGTGGAGTTTTAAGACTTGTTGTTGTGCATCCTGTGTGTGAACCTGCAGAAACTCTCCACACTCCTCTCCCTCGCTCCAAAACAAAACAACGTACAGCAAAAAAAAAAAGAAGAAGGAAAATCCTCAAACAGAGCGACTCCTCTCGGACATGCCCCTCAGACCGCCCCGCTTCAAACTGACACATAATAAGACACGTGGTGGAGTTCATACAAACAGAAAGACAAATGGCGGCAACCCGTTTAGGAAGTCTCGAACATCTTCTTCCTGTCAGCTTTATCCTCGATGTTCTTACGCCAGTCCCCGGCCGCTTCAATAGGCTGCAGATGAGACACACAAACACAAAGTTAGACAGATACACGTGTGAGAGAATGAACCGTAGAGCGTGCAGTTAAATACACTCAACGATCTATCACACGTAGAATATGATGTTTACTTTCACTTTGATCGATCCCTTCTTTAACACTGTTACCCTGCAGGAAACTCAAATCTAAGCGAGTGTGTTCGTCTAATTCTCGTCAGAAACAACACATTTCACTTTTAAAGGTGTAAGATATCGAATTTTTACACTGAAATATCGCAATTAATTAAAAACCGACGTCATATTTATGTTTTGTTGAGTACTTACATTACCTCAAATATTTCCAACAGTTATCAAAGCCAGAAAATCTGTAACAGGATGTGTCTTGTCGTAGCGGCTGCCATGACAGAGTAAGACACATGTTTATCGTTGTCGTGGAAACACAGAACGTTACGTCAAAGACCGCTGCATAAGGAAGCGTGAGCTGCTCCTGAAAGCTGCCGTACTGTTGCTGTATGTGCTGCTGTGATAAAAACGTCATGTAAATTATACTCGGGTACATTAGCTCGTCTGTAAACATATTCTCTTCCTCAGGTCGGCTTCACCCGGTCGTCACGACTACGGTCATCTCAGAGTTTGTTTTCATCGAGGACTGGGGGATGGAGTAGCAGCAAGAATCACTCCCATGATTCCCCGCCAGCCTCAACGTCATCTGTTTGTTATTGTTTTGATTGAGAGCCCCCTGGTGGCTGAATTTCCAGACTGTGCCTTTAACATAAACCACATTCACCTGACAAGTCCAGATAAACGTCTAATTTAGAGTCATTATAAGTGAAAAATAAAGCTAGAAATGCATGTAACGAGTAAAAATAGCTCCTGAAATTGTACCCAATTCAAGAAACTTAGCGGGTACATTTTGCTTTCTGCACGTGAAGCTGTTTTGCGTGCAATTCACGCCTTAATCATGGTGGTGATACCTTCATATTAAGTTTCTCTGGACTTGTCAGGTTGAATGTGGCTTATTTCACAAGTAATTTATGAGAAATCAGACAAATGCACTTGCTAAGATTTAAGTTTTTTGCAGTGTATCTTCTGCTTTGGGTTAACTCTGCAGACTATATGACGTTTGACTCGTGTAAGTCTGCAAATGTACAAAACCTGCAAAGTACATTTGCATGTATTCCAGTGGAAATATCTCATCAAGCTGATTATAAAACAAAATAACTTTCAGGGAGTGATTGGGACAATGCATCTTAAATATCTTCGATGTGAGAGTCTGACACATTTTCAGTCACATCTCGGATGAGTCGATCTCACTTCTCGGGGTCTGAAAGATAAAGAGTAAGAATGTGTTGAACTCACCTCCTCTTTGACCTCCTTCTTCACCTGCTTCAGGTTGGCCCTCAGGTCCATGTTGACTGTGTGTTTGGAGCCCAGCAGAGCCTTCAGCATGGTGTCAGCGGACATGCGCACCTTCTTCAGGGCGGGTTTCTTCACACCAGCCAGGTCGACCACCTTGATCTTCAGATCTTCAATCTGTCAGAAGAGAAAATCTTAAGTTTCCTGTCCTGATTTTAAAAAAGCTCCTTTAGGTTCGGCTTCTCTCAGAGGACGTTTACCTCTTTATCGGCCTTGTGGACCTTGGCCTCGATGTCGTACCTCTCCTCATCAATCGTGTCAATGAGGGCTTGGAGCTTCTTGCAGGTCTCCTGAAGACAAACACACAGAAAGCTGCTGTTGAATACATAACTACGAATGCAGTTTGATGGGTCACATATCTACACTGATTCATCGAACCTGAAACCAAATAAATCCAAGACTGCAGTCAAGTTTTTAACAAGAATTCATGGATTGTCTGTTCTTCAGTAAGATTTTAACTGTCAGATGCAGCACGGGTGTCCAGTGCACCTGTGCGGGTTGGGTTCCGCCGCTGGTCGTCACTTCTTATTACTGTCTTCCCTTGTCTCCCGCGGTTATTGTAGTCACACACGACTTGCCAGACCCTTCCATGACGTAATCATCTCTTAGCATCTCTTAAATACACAATATGTGACTTTCTGAATATAAGTACATGTAGAGCAAAAAGAGCAGCATTATTGACCCAGACACATCGAAGATACCTAAAACTGTGTGTACGTTTGTGGATGTTGATCCTTCAGCGTGTAATGGGGAAAGATTTCTCCTCTAAATGAAAGTAAACATCAACAAAGAGACGTTCTGACAAAGACCTTGCTGTTTTTAGAGACTGAAATTGTGTCTGTGTGCTGTGTTAGGATCAAAAACGAGCAGTTTATATTAATATCTCGGGTATTCGTTTTGAAGAAGTCCGTGCTGCAGCTCCACAAAGTGTTTTAATGGCGGTCGCAACATTACTTAACTCTTATTTCCCTCCAGGTCTCATGGCGCCGGTCATGTGACCAAAATCAACCTGAACACCCTCTTGCACTTTTACTACTTATTTTGTCTCCATGGTTACCACAGACAAAGCCATTTAGTTTTGGGTTGTTATGCAGGGAGTTCAACAAGAACCTGTTACAGTATTCTAGATACCATTGTCGTTGTTTTCTGGTCAATTAAGCGACGCCTACATTTCCCAGAGTGCCTTTCAACAACCCCAAGAGAAAGGTAAACAGTTTTTTGCACTAAACTAAACAACCCTAAAGTGGTTGAGTATCATAACACGGACTTCCTCACTGTAGGAGTATTAAACGAGTCTCTTTATGATCTTTTCTTCAAACCACTCAGAACTTTTTCACTCCTCGCTCTCACCATGAGGGCGGCCTGGTCTCCGCTCAGCTCCGCAGCGGGACAGTGTTCAGCCATGTAGTTCTCCTTGGACACTACCAGGTCCTTTGCCTCCTGTGTGAGCCAGTTCTGAGCGATCTGCAGGATCAGGCTCTGCGGGACAAACACAACGTCATGTCGGAAACACTTTAGTCATTTTCTAAAAGTGTTTAAAAAATAAACATTTTTATGTTAAGAAAACGACTAGCATCCTTTTATTAAAAAAAATACCTAATAGTTGGTTTTAACAGAAGTCCCGCCTCTGACAGGACAAATAGCCAATCACAGTTAAGGGTTTTTGGGGTGGCCAATCAGATTTCTAGTGGGGCTCATGCCACCCCTCTGGACACGCCCCTGTTTATAACAGAGGACATTTATAATCTGCTTCATGGACACTTAAAAAAAATGATGGAGGGCCACAATGATGGATGAGCTATCATTAAATATCTAAGACGGATATGGTCGTGGCGTGGGCCTTGCTAGTGAAAAAACTGTTCAGAAACTTCTTCAGGCAGCGCTGCTGCTGGTTCTTAAGGAGCCAGTGATCCTCCTGGACGTTGCTCTTTTTATAGGATTGGTCGACAGCAGTGGTGTAATGGTGCATGAAGAAGTGGGCATATAAAATGTTTTTAAGGGGCCGGTCCAGCAGAGAATAAACAGCCTCTGTTATAAACACAACCATAGTCCCTTCAGGGAGAACAAATCAGCACTACTGAATATTGTGAATCGGGGGGATTTAGAAGTGGGCTTAACGTGCACTTCACCACTGGTCGACAGAAAGTGATTCATAGAGCAGCTTTTATTTCCATGAGAACCTCCGAACTATTCAAACATATCGCTCTAAAACATTTCGTTTACCTTCAGGTGATGCCTGCGGCTGGAATTCATCTTTTTTCTGTTCAGGAGGAAAGTTTGTAAAGGTCAAGATGTATCTATGAATCAAAGATCATCTTTAATATGTTCCATATTTACTCAAAAACAGCATGCCTCTCTTATGAACTGTGATTATAAATACAGAGAAAGTTGTGACAGTTTGATTTCAGGAGGATTTTGAACATGAGGAGTTAAAAAACGTGTTCCTGAAATCGTTCTTTCCATAAGAATGAAAGCATTGATTGTGTAAATCAAAGACGATGTGTCTGCTGGAGTCTAATCCTGGTTGACATCATGAGGCTGCTCAGACTTACTCCGACATCTTTGGGGTTTTTTCGGTTCACAACCTGCATGGAGACACACATCACGATGAGCAGAGGCGAAACATTTCAGAGTATTTTTGACCTCTGCTGAACACCGTACTTGTCCAGATCAGGATGTCAGTCAGTGCGAGGTTCTCTGAGATCAGCATGTTCTGCTGGAGATCGACGGGGGTGGGAATATTTGCGGCGTAATGTGATCAGAGGCCACAGCTGTAGAGAAGCGACGTCAACTGAACTAATCTGGGACTCTCGGGGATCGGGTATCGCGTTCGGGACAGTTTACAACCCGATCGGGAGAATTCCAAAAATCCTCCAGAGGAAGATCGTCAAATAAAGCTCATGGCGGATCCGACTGAATGACTTTAGATTTGATGAAATGATCACTTCATGACTTTTTATTTTAACGTTTATCAAAACTGCAAAATCAAAATTTAGAAGCCTCATCATTTCAGTTTTATACTTTTTTTTTAAAGGGTTAAGACACTTTAATTCAAAACATGGAAAAACTAGGTTGCTGAAAATGTAAAGACGTTAATCCTGCAGAAAGTAGAGCAAACAAATCAACCGATTAACCAAAAAGATTTGGTGATAAAGTGCTCTGATGAATCCTGATGAAGTCATAAAGACGGACACTTTAAGCTTCAAACTACAAACATGTTCCCTCCCAAACATTTAAGAGTCACAAACGTGTTTTCTGGACATCATTTCCCTCACTTTAAACCCTCGAAGCCTCACATCTGAACTCTTCAGGAAACATAATCACACGTTGGACAGTTTGACAGACTTTAAGACTTCTCTGCGTCGGGCTGCGAGCAGCTTCAAGACTCTAAAACCTGACACAGCGGCTCTCGTAAATATTCAGTCTTGTCAGGCGAAGGTCAAATGTCAGACACAAACATGCAGAAAGCGAGTTCAGGATGTCGGGATGGGTCAGAGGTGGAGAAACAAACGTCTTCTGATCCCTTTAAAAAGAAACAGATTCTGGATGGTTATGCGGCCGCCGCACTGAATCCTTTTTTGACCCGCTGATCGAATCAAAGATGCTGCTCTCAGAGAAGCTGCGCTCAAAGATGGAATAAGAAAAAAAAAGTCAGATTTCTCACCTATGGAGAGGAGGAAGAAGAAGACAAGACACACTCTGTGGAAGAAAAGGAGACACTGCCAACGCCACAGACAGTGAAAAATGAAATACGGTATATATGGCAGGTTTTGATGTCTCAGCAAAATGCTCAGATCCTCTTTATGGAAATGGATTCCCCCGCAGACCAATGGGCCTGCGAGCTCCTGAAATACACCCCACCCGACCCAGCCCTGCTCTGCAAACCGCCCTCCCTGAGGACAGCTACGACTCCTGTGAAGACGTGTGTGTGTGTGCGTGTGTGTTTGTGTGTGTGTGTGTGTGTGTGTGTGTGTGAGTGTGTGTGAGTGTGTGCATTAAATATAAAAGCCCCAAACTAGACAGCGTTAAACCTTCAGGGTTCTTTAAAGATCTCTGACGTCTTTGCAGCAGCTCTCCTCTTTGTGTCAAATGTTGTTTAATGATGTAAATCCATCAGTTTTAACCAAAAGAAAAACTTTAAACGTATCACATAGAAACATTTTGATGAGTCGCCGTCGTCACGAGACATTGAACACGTTTGAAAACGTTTTGGATGAAGACGAGTGTTTAAAGATTTAACAAATCAAAAAACTCAAATCTTAACGTCCCGTCAGAAATATCTCATTACACCTTTTATGAGTCATATTTATTTGTCCAAACAAACTTCTTATTCCAAGATAAAAAGGAAAAATAAGGCCGACATGTCCTTTAATAAACAAGAAAAACATCTGCCGAAGGATCAAGAGGCGTTAACATGCAGAGTGAGACGTCTGATGAGATCCAGTAAGAAGCTAAAGAAGTAGAAACACGGTTCAGAATAAGTCATGAGATATTTTTCTCAGGAAACGAGAGAAGTTCACGTGCTAAGATTTGAGTTTTTACAAGTTTGTGTTTATTGTGAAGTTAGAAATAAAGACCAACTCTTTGAAAATCTATTTAAATGTAAGTTTGTTTCCTTCGACGTGCTCGTGGACGACTTCACCTTCTTCCTTTGAGGGAACAAAGCCGAGGACAGAGGATAGACACAAAGCACATGTTCGTGGTTTACCTCCAGCTGAGCATAAAGAGTGAAAGAAGGGAAACAGCTCGTCCTGTTTGGTATAAAGGAAAACGTGGTGCAGATCAAACATAAAGTGACGGAGGTTATAGTGTCTGTATTTGTAAAGTATCTGTTTTTAGTTGCTTCTGTTTTAATCCTAAAAGCCGAGACGGGGTCAGAGGTCGCTAATCAGCCATGACTAGAATCTATTTGTATTCCACATAAGAGGCGATGATCATTGTGTCCCTGTTAAATCAACTCTCTGCATTCTCAGTTAGTCTCGTTCATATCTGAGGTAAATAAAAACATTTCCACACTTCAAACTTCGTTCAACGCATTTGATTTTTCGGGTCAAATCCAGAAAAAGTAACAGCTGCTTATTTTCCCTTCAAAGCCGTCAAGATGTTGTTTACACATTCTGTGTTCTCATCAGGTTGCTCCGATGCATCAGTGTGATAAAGGTATCGAACAATATCCGCCCCGTAGACAGACATCGCTACATCAGCAGTTACGTGTGTCATGAACCGAAGAAGCGATGTCAGTAGACGATGTTTATCTGTCACGTTTTATTTTGAAATTGACCAGACGCTCTGTGCTGTCCTCGTCTGACTTCCTGTCTGAGTCGATCTATTCAGTCCAGCTTTACGCGTGCCTGCAGCGTACTCCGTGGAAAATAGACCCGCAGCGTATGTGAAATGGAGCAGAGCGTGCTGATGTAGAATCAGCGTAGAATTGATCAGTTAAGACGTTTCTGTAAGACGTAAATATCCATTATTTCTTGCAGTATTTGTGAAGTTATCTCAGATCTACAGAAGCCCTGAGAGGACATCAGTTCTCCCATGATGATGAGTCAACAACGGTTGTTTTCTTGAAATCTTGACTTATTTATGTCGATTTCTTGGAACAACAGCGCTGCTTTTCCCCGTGAGAATGACTTGATTTCAGTAGTTTCCTCGAGAAATTGACGAGATATAAGTTATAAGTTATAAGGGAAAAATCTGTGCTGTTGTCTTAAGATAATGAGATATATAAGTCGAGATCACAAGAGACATCCATCCATTATCTATACCGCTTTTCCTGTTCGGGGTCACCTGGGGCTGGAGCTAATCCCAGCTGTCATTGGGCGAGAGGCGGGGTTACACTCTGGACTGTTCACCAGCCAATCACAGGACTGACATATGAGACAGATAACCAGTCACACTCACATCCACACCTACGGGCAATTTAGAGTCACCAGTTAACCTAACCAGCATGTCTTTGGACTGTGGGAGGAAGCCGGAGTACCCGGAGAGAACCCACGCATGCACGGGGAGAACATGCAAACTCCACAAAGAGAGGCTCCTGTCAGACGGGGATTCAAACCAGGAACCTCCTCGCTGTGAGGCAACAGCGCTAACCACTGCTCCACCATGCAGCCCCACAAGAAAGCAGAGTAAAATCAAATGCATGGCTGCATGTCCCCTTCAGGCTGCCGTACTCCTCTCTCTCCATATCTGAAACAAGGACTGATAAACTTGCGAATATAAAAGTACCAAACAAATTATTCGTTATTCCAAAACATTTATTTCTACTGACTCCATGAAAAGCTGTACATGGTGAAGTGACGGCGTTTATCTTTAAGAGACGTTTGATTTGCGTACATGATGACCTTACGTTTGCTTCAGTTCTGTCTCCCACGGTGGCGACGCTGTCACAAACACACAACAAAAAAGTGTCTAAACTGTCGTCCCTGTGAGTCCTGCCGGCACTCAGAGACACTTTCAGTCACTCAGACCTCGGACCGTGACGTCTCCTCCCCCCCCCCACTCGCTGTCATCCTCGCTGCTGCAGGAAGCTTTTAGGAAGTCTCAAACATCTTCTTCCTGTCGGCCTTATCCTCGATGTTCTTACGCCAGTCGCCTGCGTCTGCCACCTGCAGAGGACAACAACAGGGACTCGTTCACTCACAGAAACTTTACAAAGGGACAAAAATATCAAACAGCACGCTAATCCCTGAGTACTGGGTGCTGGAAGACTCAGCCTGCACGCCAGAAGCTGCCCCAATTCACATTTAATGATTTTTATCACTGCACGTGACGTGACGTTTCGGCCCCTAGCGTCACATGTGGTGACAAAAACGTGTTTTAAAGCCTTTCAAATCAACATTGGTGAACTGTGTTTGTCCTCCTTCTGGGGGGCTCCTCATTCAATATATAATAATCAACCTCTAGGCTCTTCAAACCTTCTGCAGAAACAGTTAGAGATCTTTAGCAGGCCCGCCCGCAGAAATGTGTAAGGCCCGGTGAACGGGTCCTCACAGGATATGATTTAAATCAACGTATGTACAGTCCTGTTAGCGTTAGCCTCCTTGCTAACATTAGCTCCCTCTCCCTGGCTTTGACTCCTGGAACATTTGACTGAAGCGACAATAAATTGCTAACCTCGGTGGGCCCTACCCATGGGACTGGGCCTCATAGAGCTGCCCCCCTTTACCCCCCCTTTTGGACGGCCCTGATCTGTAGTGCAGCAGACTAAGCACAGACAGTGACACGAAATATCCCGACTGCCTTATTTTATCCACTTTGAGTTTTTTCAGTCAAATATTCCACATGCACAGCTTTTACATTTTGTGTTGAATTATATAAACTGTGTGATTTAAAGACACAGAAACATACTGAGAGTCTTTGTTTGCACGCCAGACGTCATTTAAAGTCTATAAAGCGTCAGTGTTGAATCTCTCAGGTGGCGTTTTGATCTCTTCATACTACAGCCCCTGACTTTCTCCTTTGCTCTCCCCCTGTTATAATAAGTTCGGCCACTAGGCGTCGCCAAATTAATATCTTTGTGTTGTCCTACCCACACAGAGGTTCCTCTCTTTGCTCAATACATGACTTTAAACGGCCTCCTCGACCTACACCACGGTATTTATCATAGTATTTAAATGATTGAGATGTCTTCCTGCTTTCTTAGTTGAACTAAAACAACAGACAACATTGTCCTGCATCGTAAGTGTGATTTATTTATTTTCACCACCTTTAATTCTTTAGAGTTTGAAGAAAAGTGAATAAAACAAAATGTGATGACTTTGAAATCACTGAAAACTTATGTTTGATTAAGAAATATCACACGAGAGGCAGTGATGAGATGTTGGCCTTCGACTACAGAGCCATGCCGTAGAAATACGTGCTGAATGGGGTTGAGCTTGATGAAATAAGCACTACCTTTCCTGAAATTGAAGTTCTCTATTTGGCAGCTTATGTTGCTGTAAAACCTGTATATATGGTTCAGCATGTATGGAGCCTTCACCAATGTGCAGGTCGCCCACGCCATGTGCACTAATGCACCCCCACGGGTACTGGCTTTAAGCTGAGAGCTAATAACAAGCTGGAGGGTCCCGCTCCTCTGCAGCCCAGACAATCCATCTGATAGTTCATCTGATACTTTTGAATAAGTTGAGATTATTTGTTTGCTTTCATTTCGTATGATTACATTTGAGCTGTATGATGTCTCACCTCCTCTTTGACCTCCTTCTTGACCTGCTTCAGGTTGGCCCTCAGGTCCATGGTCACCTTGTGTTTTCCTCCCAGCAGAGCCTGCAGCATGGCGTCAGCGGACATACGCACCTTCTTCAGGGCGGGTTTCTTCACCCCCGCCAGCTCCACCACCTTCATCTTCAGGTCCTCAATCTGGAGGCAGAGAAACATTCAAAGTTTGATGTTTTTATTGGAGGTCAGAGGTTAGGGAGTCTGCAGCACATACAGGTAAGTCCTGGTTTTCTTTCTATTTTCTTAATGCTGGTGCTTAAGCTTCAACATTCCCTCATTTTTCATCAGAGAAAAAGACCCAAATGATTTAGTACATGGTTGAAACAGGAGACATCCAAACATTATCTAAGCTCATACAATTCTGGATTCATAAGAACCCTTCAGCCCTGACTCACCTGAGGACTTCACCTCAGGTCGCTCAGTGACTCACCTCTTTGTCGGCCTTCTGCACTTTGGCCTCGGCGTCGTACCTCTCGTCGTCAAGCTTGTCGAGGGCAGCGTGGATCTTCCTGCAGATTTCCTGTCCACATGCAAACATACAAACAAATACACAAAACATGTGTCAACATTTTAAAAACACTCCCACTCAGCTCAGCGGTCATCAAGTGTATGTGGAGCTCCTGCTGTGCCGTGCTTACGAACGTGAATTCACGGACTAGTTCAAGAATATTGCGCCGTCGCTGAATCAATATGAATGTCCAATTAACTTTACAAATTCAGCGATTCATTTTGATTTAAAGATTCTACCTTATGACAGCCCTACTCTACTTTTTTTAAGTCCCTCAAGAGACTGACGTCTTCTCTTCGATTCATGAGACGGGAATCGAGGAGAAGGCGTCTGCATCCACCCCCTGTCTACAATACTACAAGGTTATTTTTTCAGCCTTCATTGGACAGGACAGCTGAAGAGAGACAGGAAGTGTTGGGGGGATGACCTGCCGGACCCGAACATATATTGATATTTAATTCAACATTAAGAGTTGGAGTAGATGTGAGTCAACAGAAGCATCAGCATAGAGTCATCCATGTTGTCTCACCATGAGGGCGGCCTGGTCTCCGCTGACATCTGGACTTGGGCAGCTCTCCGCCATGTAGGCCACCTTGGCCTCCTCGATGTCCTTCTTCTCCTGCTCAATCCAGCTGGCAGCGATCTGCAGCATCAAACTCTGCAGGGACGTGCAAAGACATGAGCAGTTATTAACAAGTATTCTTCCTTAATACTAAAAAAACCTCAAGGAAAAGGTTTCGTTCTTACCTTCAGATGATGCCTGCGGCTGGACGTCATTTTCTTTCCCCTGGGAGAAGAGAGTAAGTCATCAGGACTGATATAGGCATTGAATCGGTTGGATGCTGTACTCAAGTCTCCATCGAAATGACAAGATTGACACCACTCCCATTTCCATAGCTACATATGAAGCTTCAGCTAGCCTAGCTTAACAAAGTGGAACAAGGTGGAAAAGCTAGCCTGGCACTATCCAAACAGAACAACTTTTTCTGCTAGCTCCCATTTCTCAATTTCTCACAATCCAACTTTGTATTTTGTTGAAGCCAGTATCTCAAAATCTTCCAAATTAATCTGTTATATCTCGTATAACCTTCACCGAGCAGCTTGTTAGCCTAGCTTAGCATTAAGACTGGAAGCAGAGGGGGTACAGTTAGTCTGGCTTTGTCCAAACGTAACAATTCTGTCAACCAGCACAAGTAAAGCTCACTAGTCAGCTATGTTATATGTTGTTAAAAACACAGCAAACATCTGGTTAGCCTAGCTTAGCATAAAGAGTGAAAACAGAAGGGAACAGATCGTTAACTTGTATTTCTTGGAAGCTGGCAAACCTTTCGACCAGCGCCTCTTAAACTGACTATTGATTCGGCGTGTTAGCCTAAATTAGAATAAGTTATTAAAAAGGGTTAGCAGCTAGCTTACCCATGTATAATGGTAAAAAAAATCTTTCTACCAGAAGCTCTCAAGCTTGCTAATTAATAACTGAAATCATATTAACAAAACCAAGTGCTGGTTAGCCTTGCTTAGCCTAAACACTGGAAATAAAGGGGAACAGCTCACCTGGCCTTGTAAACATACTGTATAACAAACTTTCACACTCCTGCGTGATTTATATTGTTAAAGCTGCAGCAAGTGGCTGTTTAGCCTAGCTTAGCATTAAAAATGCAAAAAGAAGAGAAGATAGCTCATATTTGTACTACGCTAGCAAATCTGTTTACCAGCACCATTAAAAATATTAACATATAAACAACTATAACAGCCAGCATGCTAGCGTGGCTTAGAATAAAGAATGGAAACAGAGGGTAACTAGTTAGCTTGTAAGTGCATAACAATAGCAAATCTCTCAACCACAACCGCTCTTTACATTTAACTGCACATCTGTATGAGCATGTGACAAATAAAAATCTTGAATCACTTTGCTAATAAACATGTTACATCATGCTAAAGCTAAACCAACATCTTGATAACAACAACTCATTAGCCTAGCTTAGCATAAAGATTGGAAACAAACTGAAACATTGAACGTTACAACTTACACGTTCAAAGGGAACATACTGTAGCTGTCTAAAAGCGCTTCTAAAGATTAATAAATAACAACGTCATATTACGTTCTGAAACTGCTAAGAAAAAAAATAAAAATTTAAAATACTTTGATTTGAGATGTGAAAACAAACTGACACCATTTGTTGCAGCCTGCTTTATCATGTTTCCTCCTCCGACACGTACAGCTGCTGTCACATGAGGCTGAAGGCTGACCTTCATGCTGAACTGGTGCCTCCACATGTGTTCAGATCAGTTTAGACACATGTCAGACACACGTAACTCAAGTAGTCCAACACTTATGATTTTAGGATTTACACAGTGGCTGTTCGAATGTAAAACCTTCTTAAAGAATCAGGAAGTCCTAGAACGAGTTTTGGCTAAACGAGTTGTTTGAATATGTGGACTAAATAAAAATAAGTAATTCAGCCCTCTAGTGTGACGTGAATCTACTCAGTTACAGTTCAGAGATGTCGTAAAATGCTCCAAAAATGTCCTAAAATTTCGTACTTTTCTAAGTTTTAAATTCTTTTGGGGGGTATTCATTCTACTGGCTGTCATTACAAGGTTTGAGAAACAAAGTAGAAGAAGAAGCACAATGAGTGGAGTATGAATAAGATAGAAGAAGGAATGAAAGGACAGTAGAGAGAAGTAGAAGAAGAATAGGCAGAAGTAAAGGAAAGAGGAGAAGTGATGATGAAGATGGACAAGAAGAGAAAGGATTAGAAGCAGGGGCATATCCAGAGAGGTGACCAGGGGTGGCGTGGGCCCCCCTTGAAATCTGATTAGCCACCCCAGGTGCCAACCCAAAAATCCAAATCTATGATTTGCTTTTTGCCTAATCAGACTCGAGTTAAAATCAACTATTGTGGCTGTTCTCAGGCTAATTAGATTAGTTAGACTTTATTTGGCATGGACGTCACAGATACATTGGACGAACCAGATGCAATGTTTAAGTGTTTTAGCATACATGCTAATTCATGGCGAAGAAAAAAATGAAGAAAAAGAAGCAGAAGAAGAAAACAACAGTCAAGAAGAAGGAGACCAGAAAGAGAGGAAGAAGAAACAGATCAAGTAAAAGACTACGAAGAACAAGGAGACAAAAAACAGAAGTAGAAGAAGAAGAAGAAGGAGATGATGTACTCACTCAGTCATGTTGGCGGTTCTTGCGTTTCACACCCTGTTCAGAGACAGAAAACAGTCATCAGTTAAACATGAGCAGACAGCTCACAGAAAGCTCTCTGACTGTCTACAGCTGAACTCTTCGGGTCTGGTTCCTTCCCCAGTTATCAATCAGCCACCTTTGACCTCTCGCAGGAAACACGATACGCCTCACTATCATGGAAAACCGGCTGCCAGCGATCACAAACCGGCTAATTTTGGACAGGCGGGGTCAGGTGCCGTGGAACAGTTGCCCCTCTGAAGACATTCTGCCTGGAATTTGACTTCTTCCAGCGAGCCAAAGATCTGAGCACGAAATGCCACCAGCAGTGGCTCCAAATGTGGCGCGAAGCACCCCGTGAAAGCCGTTAACACTAATTCCAACATCTTGCCGGCATGCAAACGGCAGGCTCACCCAACGAGGCGGGTCCAGAAACGGCTTAGCGACGCAATTTAAAGAATTAGAAACTATTCAACTTTATAAATGAGGTAAACACAGACGCTCTCAGGTCCAAAAAAAGGTTTGACAAAATGCTTACGCTGCTCTGATTTAAATTCAGCTACGAGCGTAAACACAAAAATTAAATCACAACTCATCTATTCAACTCAGTTTTATCTTCGATTCAACTCAGTGTAATCATCTATTTTCCATAAGAACATCTCCAATCCATGTTGTGCATTTAAAAAATGTGTGGCAGCTCTTTAGCCTACTACCCTAGGAATCATTTTTGGTCATTTCCCTGGTATCATCTTCGTTATGTGGCGCTTATTAGATTTTCCCTGAATAAACTAAAAACAGTTACCTCACAATTGTTGAATTTTTAAGTCTGGGCCCATGAAGGTACCAAAGAAAATGTCAACAGGCATAAAAAACAATAAATATTTAAAGAGGATTAAGTTTCTCAAAATGGTTAATGACAGCAATGACATTAACTCAGGTCAAAGAAATACAATTTTCCTGAATATTTTCATACAGAGATTATCTAGATTTCACATTCCTGAATAAATTTCCAAGAATTCAGAAATTACAAACATGCAAAACAAAATGCTGCCAAATCTCTATGCTATTTTAACACATTTAGACTTAGATATTTGACCTCCAGGCTGATGCAGGTTTTAAAAATTAACCTTGACATGTCTCCGAACAGTTAGAGAGGACGGGCAATTAAAGATTTTTCATTTAAAATCCAGGATAGATCAAACCGTGCTGAGGATGATGGTTAAAGCTTAATTTCCTGCAGTTGTCTCACGGTTCAAGTAAAGGTCCTTCTGTGTCCTTCAGAAAGTCCCATAATCTCCTTCTCTGTGCTCCTCCGTGGGAGGTCACACCTGCAGCAGCAGCACCTCCACAAACCACATAAAAGCACCTGTAGATAAACCAGAGTCCCACCTGCAGACCGGACCTCAGCGTGATCTCTGTTTTGTTTCCAACCAGAGAGACTCTCACCTAATGACTGGAACAACGACGAAGAAGACGGAGAAGAAGAAGAAGAAGAAGGGGGGGAGGCTCTACCAAGTCCTAAACAGTAAAGATTAAACAGGGTATATAGGGTGTGAAGTGCACGCTCAGCAGAAAAGTCAGCCCTCTTTATGGTAACACGCACACTTCAGACCAATGGGTCTGCGGGCTCCAGAAATACCGCAGCAAGTCTCCAAGGAACCTCGTAAATTTGTGCTGTAGGAAGTCGCCTCATTGGACAGGACACTCTATCAGGTTCTCTCCCCCCCCCCCCCACACACACAAACACACACACAGGGAAAGGATGGAGCGATTGTTACACAACATGCAGGGGGGCAGGAGTGGGGGGGGGCATGATTGACGCTCACAGATTAAGTTTCCTTTATGCCCACACCTCAGTGATTAGAACGGCGTGTGAAGCTGAGAGTCGCTAAATGCAGCTGTGGATAAAAGTAGTCAGACAAGAAGTCCAAAAACTTTTCACAACATGTTTCAATGTCTCAAAATAATCAGAATTTTAATTATTTTAATTATTATTATTACAACTGTGGAGGCCGCTACATGTGTGAAGAGCTGTAGTCGAATAATCATTTCCATACATGCACAATAAAGTGTATAAGATCGTAACGTATCGTACTTTAATGATTAATGTTTTATCGTACTGTGTCGTATCTAAACGTACTTTAATGTAACGTATTTTATCGTACTGTAACGTATCTAAACGTACTTTAATGTAACGTATTTTATCGTACTGTGTCGTATCTAAACGTACTTTAATGTAACGTATTTTATCGTACTGTGTCGAATCTGAACGTACTTTAATGTAACGTATTTTATTGTACTGTGTCGTATCTAAACGTACTTTAATGTAACATGTTTTATCGTACTGTGTCGTATCTAAACGTACTTTAATGTAACGTATTTTATCGTACTGTAACGTATCTAAACGTACTTTAATGTAACGTATTTTATCGTACTGTGTCGTATCTAAACGTACTTTAATGTAACGTATTTTATCGTACTGTGTCGTATCTAAACGTACTTTAATGTAACGTATTTTATCGTACTGTAACGTATCTAAACGTAATTTAATGTAACGTATTTTATCGTACTGTGTCGTTTCTAAACGTACTTTAATGTAAAGTATTTTATCGTACTGTGTCGTATCTAAACGTACGACAGATGATTAGGGCCAAGTTAAAGAAAAAAAAAATCTAAAATTTAAACACGTAAATTTACTTGTTTAATCCTGAAATGTTCAATTTATTTTTTTCTTTAAGATGGCCCTAATCCTCCGTTGTATAAACGTACTTTAATGCAACATGTTTTATCGTACTGTGTCGTACCTAAACGTACTTTAATGTAATGCCTTAATGTGACGCTGCAGGAGCTGGGGATCGTAACCCTGACCTTCGGGTTGAGAGACTCTACCACTGAGCCACAGCAGACCCATATATGTTCATTATTGGGTATGGTAAAAATGACAGTATTGATAAAATGTCCCAGAGCCGTAACGTGATTTTCTTACAGAACAACATTAGAAAAACTTCATGCAATAATAAGTAAGAATGGAAAACAAGTTACTCACCATCTGTTGAACGTCGTGTTGCTGCTGCAGCTTCTTTGCGATGGAGAAGTTAAAAGTGTGAAGCCACATCTCATGACTGAGAAACTACAGAGAGATGATGCAGGACGGAGGAAAACTCTCTGCTGACATCTGGTGGTTCAACGTGAGCGCAACACTCACACGTAAAGTAGTATAGACAAGTGTTCCTTTAAGCCGTTGGCCATATTAAGATTATTTTTGGGTATAAATGACTGATGGGTAAAGGATTCATTTGAAATTGTTGCAGTTTATCTCCTCAGCCAGCAGACGAGAAACAGGCTGTCATGGCTGTAATGTAATTTTCAGGGAAAAGTCCATCCACTAACAGTTCTTATATTTGACACTGATCATCTCAGGTTGTTATTCTAAGTCCCTGACAACAAAACAACAAGTATCCCTCCTGAGAAAGACCTCTTTGTGAAAGAGGAAGATCTTTTAAAAAACAGAAAACCTCCTTTTAAAGCCGCCAGAGTCCATTTAAAGAAAACTGTATTTCTACTTTGCAGCACACGAGACTCTGGTCTGATGCTGTCTGTAGTTTGTTGTCTGAAATTCACGATAAAATGAACCCATGGAGAGCAGAATGTGACGCAGTAACTTCTGTGTTCTGCAAAGTGAAATTACTGGTGTCAGACACGTAGAATAAATCTGAGCCTGTTGGTAGACAAAAACAAAAACTTTTAGTGAACAACAATGGTCGCAATCTGCACCGTGTCCAAGCACGTTTGACCCCGACAGTCTAGTTTGTTTGACTAGCGTGACTGCTCGGTACACTTCCTTGGTATGGGAGAGGTCGGCTTCGGCACTGTACAGTTGCTCATGCAAGACCACAACCACAGGAACCGCCTCCGTTATCAAGAAATCCCGTAGTGTTCTGGCTGTACAGTATATCTGACTAACATGACTCAAAGTAAGCCTAAAAAAAGTAAGGCTGAAATCTCATATAACTACTAAAAGTTACTTCTTAACCTCCAAACACATCTTGGACAAATTTGGAGCGACAGCGTTGCCTTATTCCAAAAACATAATTTAATGGCACGAGTTTTCTTCCATGAAAAATGTCAGATGTAACAGGAAAGAGAGGCAGCAGCCCAGAGGAAGTGAAAGTCTTTAGGAGGTCTCGAACATCTTCTTCCTGTCAGCTTTGTCCTCGATGTTCTTACGCCAGTCGCCAACGCCATCGCCAGCCTGAAGGATGAGACGGATCCAACACGGTGACGCAGCTGATGTGTCCAAGGCTTAAAAAAAGTTAATATGTAGCGTTGACTCACCTCCTCTTTGACCTCCTTCTTGACCTGCTTCAGGTTGGCCCTCAGGTCCATGGTCACCTTGTGTTTTCCTCCCAGCAGAGCCTGCAGCATGGTGTCAGCGGACATACGCACCTTCTTCAGGGCGGGTTTCTTCACTCCGGCCAGCTCCACCACCTTCAGCTTCAGCTCCTCGATCTAAAACACAGACAGCGAGAGGACACTCGTGATTAATCTCTTCTTTCTTTTGTCCCTCTAGGCTCACCATAGATAGTCGTCCTCAGTGTCTCCCTGTAGTCTCAGTGATGTAAAAGAGGGACACTGCTGCATCTTTGAATGTCTCATTTCACTTTAACAAACTCTCAGACAGCTCAGCTGACGAGTCCAAAGTCATATCCACCTTATGACATCACACATTGACCTTTGTTACCGTTACTTTGAGCTGTTTGACGTCTATTGACGTCTATTTTTAGGCATTTACGCCTTTATAGTAGAGACAGGACAGTGGAGAGAGTCAGAAATCAGGAGGAGAGAGAGAGCAGGGAATGTATGAGCCACATATTCTCGTTGTCTTGGGTAGTGTTGTATGGTGTAAATCCAACAGAAAATCAAAGATATAACAGAGTTTAGATGAGGTTGAAACTGATAAAGTAAAGGTTTCCATGCACAACTTGGCACTAGACTTTTCCCAGATACACATTTTAACATCTCTACCTCTTTGTCTGTCTTCGCCACTTTGGCCTCGGCGTCATATCTTTCCTCATCGATCTTGTCCAAAGCCTGGTGCAGCTTCTTGCACATTTCCTAAAACAAAGATAAAAAAAACATCAGCTTCATTGTCTTTCCCCTTTTCAGGACTCTTCTTTTGTTTGTTTAACTGGTTTCATTTACCATCAGAGCTGCCTGGTCTTGGCTCAGGTCGGGGGCGGGGCAGGTCTCCGCCATGTAAGCTTCTTTGGCGGCGGTGAGGTCATTAACTTCCTGCTCGAGCCAGCCAGCAGCGATCTGCAGGATCAAACTCTGCAGGACGAGGAATCAAGAATCTTGGTTTTCAACAATTATTGGTTATTTTGGCATCTTTTCACATTTCACATTAGAAAGCTGTTCAGCAAACATTTCAATAAACAAGCGGATCAAACATCCCTACATTTTATTTTTACTGTGTTGTCCTGTGATGACGAGTACATTTTTGTTGTTTTCTTGGAATCTCGACTTATTTATCTCGTGATAGCAAAGCGGGTTTTCCCGTGGTAACGAGTTGATTTCTTGAGAAATCGTTTAAAATGAATCATCACGGGAAAATCAGCTTTGCTGTCACGAGATTATGAGATAAATACGCCAAACTCTCGTTGTCCCATTATCACGGAAATACAGAGTGAAATAAAAGGTATGGCTGCAGGTCCCCTTAGGGCTTCCGTAGTGTTTTACATTCACATGTAAGTGATTGATTATATTTGTTGTCTTGTGTTTAACATATTAATTCTGTTGCTTCTTACCTTTAGATGATGCCTACGGCTCGATGTCATCTTCTTTCCCCTTTAATGAATGAAAATTGGATTAATAATCCAAATAACCACATGTACATGAATAACCTCCTAATTATGTTGAATATTCGTAAGAATTCATGAGAGAGAGAGAGAGAGAGAGAGAGAGAGAGAGAGAGAGAGAGAGAGAGAGGAGAATGACACGCAAGCAGGGGCGTGTCCAGACCTTTTGGACTGGGTGGCCCACCTAGGGTACTGACTAATGCAGGGGTGGCCTGACGTCTGTGGGCACCCCTGCAAATGTATTTTTATTTTATTGTTCCCCTTACTATTGCACCCTGTCTAAGTTGCAAAAACACATTTATTGGCAGGTAAGTCCATCGCAAGTTAGACAGCGTGCACAAATATTTGTTTTGGAATTCTTAATGGAGAGCAAAGTATGCAAAGACTTTATTTACAACTAAAAGCACTAACAAAAACAGTGACTACATTTACACGTAAAGAAAACGACCAGCAGACTGTTGAAAAACAGCCTGAATGGTTGATTTCAGCACAAGTCCCACCTCTGGCAAGGCAAATGGCCAATCACTGATTTGAATTTTGGGGGGCACCTTGGGTGGCCAATCTGATTTTAAGGGGGGCCAATACCATCCCTGGCAACCCCTCTGGATACGCCCCTGCATGCGGGAAAGAAGTCACAGGTTGGACTTTCTCCCGCCATAACCACTTGTCCATCAGCGCCCCCCACTTTGTGATTTTAAACATTAAAACAATTTAAGAAGTATTTGAACTTTGAATTGTGTCCAATGACTCTTCAGGTTTGTGTTGGTAGTAAAAAAGAAATAAAATAATACTCACTCAGACATCTTGGCTTCTTTTCAGTTTCAGGCTCTGCAATAATAAAAATAAAAAACGGTTAATTCTGCAAATATTCAATGTTCAAGTAACTTTGGTGAATATGAACAAAAAAAACAACATTACAATTTAACATCGATCGATTTAATTTGACTGAAATGTATCAAATAGGACTCAAATCTCCAGCACAAAACGACTTAGATGAAAGGGGCTGTAGCTTCAGTGTCCCGCAACCGCAATGACAATGTGCGTAAGTGTTAGGGGTCCTGCATGTGGTCCCCTCTCCCCCAGCAGAGGGGCCCCCGTAGGGACTCTTTTGGTCATTTCTCTGTTTTAAAAATAGAAACTGGATTCTGTGAACCTGTTGTTGACCCAGGACCTGACGCAGCCAGGTCAGCGCTAATCCTGGCTCAGCTTCAAAGGTCAACGTGGCATTTATGATGATTTCTTGAAGAGCGGCACCAAGGGATAGAAACTAATCTTATCCGACAGGAGATGTAAGGTAAGAACAAGAATTCAAACCATTAATTACTCCAGAATTTTATACCAAACTGCATGAATAATTTGACTGTTTTGATCACGGGATCGGTTTGGGAAAACTCTGAAGTCTGCAGCTTCAAGTTTCTTTTACAAAACATTCAGAGGAACACAACTTAAGGGGTTTGAAAAGTTGTATTTTGTTTATTTTCTCAATAGGACTGTTATGCTAACTTTCGGCAAAAAATGAAAGTCCCCCAATTAATTTGAAGTTTTCTACACTTTTACCCTCAACTTCCCAGACTGTTATATCCTAACATTTCATTTTGAAAGATGCTGATGGTTCGAAGCTTGATCCAAAGGCAACTGGACTTGGTGCCTTTGGATCAAGCTTCAAATTAACCAAGACCTGGATGCCTGAAAACCGACCAAGACAAGATGTTGACGGTGTTTGCAGCATCAGCAGTTACTGATGTAATCACCTGTCACCTGTAATCTGATACTGAGGCTATTTTGCACCTAAAAGTAACCTGATACACCCGCAGTTAAATGAGACGGAAAACTAAAAGCAGGAAGAAACCAGAGACTTGGAATTAAACGCAAAAAAGTTTGATTTTTGTAAGTTAAAACAAAACATCAACAACTTCTAAAGGAGGTAGACGAGTTTAAGATCACGACTGATTTTTAAATATTTGTAAAAGGAAAGATCATTCACGGCCTGATTAGGACATTTTAAACACAAGTAACGTAGAAGATGAAGGAAATGTAGAAAACTCGTCTAATCATTAAGAGCAAATTTTCCAACTTCAGTCCGAAAACTTCATTTATAAGTCGGCCATTTTGGTCTCTAAAGTCTGGAAGCAACATCACAATGGTTTTATTTTGTAAGTGTCAATCTTCTTGTAAATTCTGTGAGGAAAAATTACGTTTTGGAAATCCTGACGTTGTTTTTTGTTCATTAAAGCAAACATTTTTGAAGTGTTTGTTAACTTCAGATCGAGCCTCGCTAAATACAAAATCATAAAGGTAAAAGAAGGATCAAAAACATTGAACAATGTCGTGTCTGCACGCTCAGCTCCATAAATGTTAACGTATTTAGCTTATATTGAAAACGTTTGTCGGAGTTAAGTGTTCAAAATAATCTTTTACTTGAATTTTAAAAGCGTAGAGAGGAGAGGTAGAAACACGTGAGCATTGATGATGCAGCGATTTAATAATCAAAATAAAACTCCGTGAATGATGCCACCAGTGTTAGCTCAGCCGAATCACTGGAATCCACCAGCTTTGGATTTCGTTGAGTACATCATTAAATCTGTAAATATGTGATCAGCGCTTGTTTTCAAGAAATGTGATCGTTAAAAATGAACAGCTGATCATTTGATTTCAAACAGAGCAGCCTTCATTTAAGTTAAAAGTCTCTTGGCTCTGAGCATCACTTCACTTCAGCCACAACATCCAAGAAGTAAAAAGAAGATTCTCACCTACAAAGTGACGATGAGGAGGGCGGCAGAGACTGACACAAGGACTGGGAGACAGTAAACAAGTCTAATCTGTGGGGGTATATATGTGCTTGGACCGGGTTTAGGGGTTCCTCTTTATGGCCATGAGGAACTCGGAGACCAACCAGGCACACAAGCTCCTGAAATACCTTCTTCCTTTAACTGCTCACCTCGTAAATCATGAAGTCTGTGGTCGGTCAGAGGTGGTCAGCAGTCCTCAGAGGGACGTGAAGAAGTCTGGAAAAGAGTGGAGAAAAATAAAGATGAGACTAAAGGACAACAAACCTTAAAACACATCAATATTATACTCTTTAAATAGCTCGTCTACGAGTAAAACATGTTTTAATTTAATCTTTTATTCTCTGGCTCCTCCGTGATTCATCCGCTTTACTCTGTTCTGATTTAAAGTTCACTTGTTTCATTATTTTTTATTTTATGGATAAAAGGAGATATTTTACGATGAGCATTTAGGCTAACAATATTTCCTCGTGTCCATGTCTTGTAAATTTCATTTAAAAAAAGTAGGCCTATATGTTGACGACTACAGCCTGTACTTTGCCGTAGGATGCTTAGCCCTGTACCTACGTACGTGGGGTTGCCAGTAGCCTAGTGGTTAGTGTGCGCGTCACATGTACGGAGGCTATGGTCATCCAAGCGGGCGGCCCAGGTTCAAATCCGACCTGTGGCTCCGCATGTCATTCCCCACTTTCTCTCTCCCCATTTCTGACTCCACTGTCTCTAAACTAAAGGCATAAAAAAAACCAAAAATAAAGTTACGTAGACTGACGTGCAACTCCTCAAAAATGGAACTACGTGTCGCGATCCTTTGATTTGAAGCCTGGGTGGCACAGTATTCATTTGTAAGTAAAATCCCTTAAACACTATTTATCAGCTCCCAATCCAGTTTCAGTCGCCAATTATACAAATAAGAGGAAAATGTCTTTTGTGTTCTGCTGCCGAACAACGTATGATTTTTTTGTTGAGGTTTTTTATTGAGCCTTTTCTGGCATTAAAAGCGGCATATTTAGATATTTAGATTTTAAAACATGTAACGACCAAACTGACCAGAAAACAACCATACAAAAATATAACAAGATAAACTAAATTCAAATAAAATCAGGGGGGAGGGGTCTTTAATCAATGGAAAACTCAAGATATTCAACTTCTTTTTGAAATATTTAAAGATATTTAGATTTTGGGTCATTTTAAAATGCAAAAAAATGTATAGTAACTTAAAAAAAAAAAAAAAAAGTCAACTAGTTACGCAGACACACCAAGCGTACGCCACTATGTCGTACGCCACTATGTCCTACGCAACTATGTCGTACGCCACTATGTCCCACGCCACTATGTCGTACGCCACTATGTCCTACGCCACTATGTCCTACGCCACTATGTCGTACGCCACTATGTCCTACGCCACTATGTCCTACGCCACTAGTCCTACGCCACTATGTCCTACGCCACTATGTCCTACGCCACTATGTCGTACGCCACTATGTCGTACGCCACTATGTCGCGTACATCTTGTGATTAGTTTTTGTCCCGTTTCAGTTGGAAATACGTCACGACACGGGACTTAGATACTTTTCAAGTTTTGTTTCATGGGGACTTTAAAATGGTAAAAATGAAAGACACATACCTTCTTAAAGGTGCTTAAAGAAGGACGCTGCAGTTCAGGACGGATTCAGACCGAGACTGAAAACACAACAGACAGAAATTTAGAAAAGAAGAGTAAATACAGAAATCAACATCTTTATGTCTAAACCGTGTTTGATGTGAACGTTTAGCCAACTGTGGGCATCTTTAATGAAAAAATGTGAGAAATAATACATTAAGAAATACTAACAAATACATTACAATCACACAATCAAACAGATGTTTCTCACCTTGTGTTCGACCCCACAGTGTCCATCTCTGATCAGTAAGGTCGATTAGGAAAAAAATGAAATTAACTTTTTAATTACGAAGCGTAGTTTGCTGTCATCCATCCTGCTCAGCCAGTAATCACTTTGTTTTTCATTTTCTCCTTACTTATTGTTTGCTTTTATTTCTGACAACAATGCAGCAGCCAGTATGTCCTCCTTCTAACTTTAGATTCTGGTCCTGAATGGTCTGGATTTGTTTGGACCAGAGAAGGTAGGCGGTTTTAAGACACCCCCACACGGCCGTTTTGGACGCCCCTCGGTTTGCCAGATATGAGAGCAGTTATCAGGTCAAACCAACAGGTGTTGCAGCGATGGAAGCGGGCAAGAGAACTGGTTCAGATAGAAGTGATTGTACCCGACCTAAAAAGCCTCTGCATGTTTCTAATAAGCTCCACGAGCAGAAACGTGCTCAAACTAGGATCAATATTGGAGATGCTTTTGAAAAATGGAGAGAGGTTAGAACACAGAAAGGTTTACAGACCGATGCAGAGCTGGATAAACACTGAAGCTTCAGTGTCCACCACATGGTGACCTGCGTGAGCATCCACTCTAGAGAGGAGGGGGGGGGGGGGGAGACAGCTCTCTGCAATGTTTTGAATTTGGACTGCAGTACCCATTTTAAACACTGGGTGTCAGAGTTACATATTGTTTTAAAGGGATGTCTTAAACCCCCCAGTCGGAGCCTACAGGTGGATGCTGGGGTAGTGGGGGGGGGGGGGAGCGGAGTGCAGTACTGGTGCAGGTCAGAGCGGGCAATGACAGAGCAGAGGGAGAGAAGGTTAAATAGATCCTAATTGGATGGAGGTGTTGCCGGGTAATTTTGGATAATGACGCATGTCAAGTGTGATTATTGCTCCTTTAAGTTTTTTGTGTTTAGTTAGATTATTTAGCAGTTGACCTTTAGGGCCATCTTAGTAAACACACTCAGTGAGGATGTAAATTACTACATGATGCAAATGTGTTTGTGCTTTGTGTCCAATTAAAGAAGGAGCTGTGAACCAAAATGGTGCAGAAATGTTTAAAGGACTTTAAAAAATACATTAAAAGGCAAACATGTCAGTGTTTTTGCTCGGCCTGTCACGGATATTACAGTACTGTGCTTTTTTTGTTTTAAGTATTTGTGACAGGTGACTGTAAACTGAGGGGTGCAACAGGAAGTCCTCTGCTGACACCGTGTGGTCAGATCAGGTAACAACATCTCTACAGCCTCACCTCATACACAAACATGCTTATGACACGTTATAATGTCGTTTGAAGCATTTATAAACACGTTTTAAAATAACTATAACTCCTCGCGTGGGTCGCTGTATAAATATATGATGACTGACGATACAGAAAACAAAGTTATAAGAATATAAAATATGTTATAGAAGTGAAATGTTGACAAACACTATAAAAGCAGTTATTATGAAGGACATTTAAAGGGACATACTTCACAAATATTGTTTGTATGCCGGTCAGAAGAGCAGTGATTGAGGTCAAACTATCCGTGTAGTTTACGTCACTCCTTTGTGTTTCAGTTTGATAAACCTCCTATTGTCTTTTTATTTATCTCATCTTTTCTTTGTGTTGTGTTGCTGCAACGCCCGACTTTCCCCATGAGGGATCAACAAAGTCTGATGGTACATTAAAAGCCTGATAAATGTTAAATATTTGAGGTCATGTAAGAACTCAACAAATTAAATATATTTAACAGGTTCCATGTTTAATTAATTTAGATATTTTAATGTAAACATTCTAATAAATATTTTACACATTTTACCTTTAAGACATGATTCCAATATATTTAGCAGTAGC
The DNA here is from genome assembly GCA_020745685.1 of Tautogolabrus adspersus. NCBI lineage: Eukaryota > Metazoa > Chordata > Actinopteri > Labriformes > Labridae > Tautogolabrus > Tautogolabrus adspersus. The sequence continues at coordinate 31,791,118 of CM036539.1, read as the reverse complement.
ATGCTATGTTGCTTCGCTGGGAAGAAATAAATGTGAGTGTTGCAAAACAAAAAGCCTCACCAGCAAACATTAAACATCTGACTTTAAAGCAGCTGTGAGGATCGTTCAGTTTGTGTGGATTTTGGCGCCCCCCTGTGGACAGAGTATGTAGCGCGAAGCCCCCTTTGAAGCTCTGGTAAAATGGATTTGATGATCTTTTAAAGTCTGGACCTGGATCACGGTGATCCTATCCAGATTTACTTTGAAAAACACGTGGAAAAAGGTGAGCTGGTTACGTGATCCTTGGTAGAACAAAAAGGGGATTACCAAACTGGATCATTTTTTTCCTGATTAAACCTTTTTTATACATCTGAGCCCGGAGGACGGTTTTCTATTTACAGCGAAAAGGTTTTGTCAGATTTGCTAACAAAAATTTAAAATGTATATTCCAAATGATATCAGTGATTATTTTGGGGGCACGTATCTGTTTTAACTAATTCTACACTCAAGCTTGAACGTCCGAACATCAGAGTTTGAGTTTATAAATAATCTTAAACATGAGAATACAAAGAAGGAGTTTGCGTTAGTTTGAGTTAGTCAGAAGTACTGTGAAAGTTAGTGAATATTGAGTTTAGAATATTTTGTTATTTTTGGTTCGTTTTCTGGTTTGTACAAAAGCAGAAAAGACGGCGTATATGTTTTGCGACATTCACTTTTCCCAGCTCCCTGAACTCTGAAGTGTGGATTAAAAACATGGATATTGTGTCTCTCCCCTCACTGACATGCACAGCAGCACGAAGAGCACAACACAACCTCGTTAAAGCTGGAAAACACCTTCAAACAGAACTCGTCTTAATCACAGATAACGGTAACTGTTGACTGGTATCACTCAGGATCAGGGGCGTTGACGGGGAAAGTTTGTTTAATTTAGGCCGAATTTCTGTGCAAAAAAAAAAAAAAGTCCTTTTTTCTACAGGAAATATTAACCTTAATTGAAGTGTTTGGTTTGAGTTCTGTTTGAGGGTGTTTCTCTTTAACGTTGAACAAAAACAAACAGAAGAAACAAAGGTTAAACTTCAGAGATTATTTTGGTGTGTCATGCGCTTCGTCTGCAGTGTTGTGCGTCACTGAGTAAAAGACAGAATACCTCATGACAATAAGTTGTAGGAAACAAAACGTTTATTACAAAAACACGACTATGAGCAGGAAGTTGTCAAAAGTGAACATGAGAGAAACAGGAAAGCACCGCTAGAGAACAAAGTCTGAAATCATTTAAGGCCCTGACACACCGAGCAGACGGCAAAGAACTACGAAGGCCGACTTTGGCGTCACCTCACGTCGCCTTTTGTCTTGTCCAAAAAGATGCACTTGAACACACCACAAAGACTACAGCCGACGGCCAACCATCACGCAAGCATGAGAGGAAATAAATCCATGCCAGCTGGCGGCGGTAGTCTGTTATCGTCATTCCAAAAAGGGGAAACCGGAAGTGGACGAGGACGGAGATGAATGCTGATAAATAAACCGTTGTTAAGAGAAGACCATTTCCACACCGCTGTCGCTCACAACTCGTTATATAAATGTAGGTACTTCTAGTCGAGAATAATGTCTGATAAACAGTTGAAGTCGTTTACTTGCTTTCATCACTTCTGTTTTTCTGTTTGTGCTCTGATTTGCTTAGCTGAACAGCCAATCAGAGTTATTCCTCTCACCAACAGCGCCGAAGCCGATTCAACATGTCGAATCGGCTGAAAAAAGGCAGACGGGGGCCGACAGGTAGCGACGGAGCTGGACACACGGCAAAAAGTAGGCAGACGATCGCTCACCGACGGCCGACGATCTCCTTGGTGTGTCAGGGCCTTTAGAGAGCTCTTAATCTACGGGGGATTTGTCGTCTAAATCACTGCTTTACACATGTACAATGACGCTGGAGCTGAAACTGACAGATTTAATGAAACAAAAGGTCTGTTTTTGAATGCAAAAATCCATAAATTCCATAAAAAGCGCGAACAGCTCAAAGCGACTACAAGAGGGAAGTAGTTTTCCTTAAGAAGTCTCAAACATCTTCTTCCTGTCAGCTTTGTCCTCAATGTTCTTACGCCAGTCGCCCACCGCCTCACTCGGCTGAAAAAAACAAAACACAAACAGTCCAAAGTCAAACGCGTTTTACCAGGTTCCTCTCTCGATACTCGTGTGACTCTGCTTCTGTTAACACTCACCTCCTCTTTGACCTCCTTCTTCACCTGCTTCAGGTTGGCCCTCAGGTCCATGTTGACCGTGTGTTTGGAGCCCAGCAGAGCTTTCAGCATGGCGTCAGCGGACATACGCACTTTCTTCAGGGCGGGTTTCTTCACTCCGGCCACGTCAACCAACTTGATCCTCAGGTCTTCAATCTGAAGAGCGATCAAGATGTTAAAGGGTGAAACTGGTCTACAAAAAGTCCCACATTGGCCAGAAAATATAAGCGTTTTTCATTTTGGAACACACCTGAAAGAAGTGGGGTCGTGTCACATTCAGGGTCTCGACTTTTAAGCTCTCTCTAATGTTTTGAATTTGGACTGCAGCACCCATTGTAAACACTAGGTGTCAGATATTGCTCCTCTAATGTCTGTACAGAACGTGCACTGGCTGTTTTTGCTAAACAAAGTGCCAAAAATAATCAGCTGTCCCGTCTTGCAAGTAACATATTGTTAAAAAGATTCTATATTTAGTGTGAATAAAAGTAACGGCCGTCTTGTTGCAGCCTTTGTTTGTTTAATGATAATACTCTGATGGTGGAAATCTGGATGGCTGACCAGCAGGGGGAGTTTTACCTCTTTATCAGCTTTGGCCACTTTGGACTCCAAGTCGTACCTATCTTCATCCACTTTGTCGATGATGGCGTGCAGCTTTTTGCAAGCTTCCTAAAGACACAGACGGATGTGATGTAACTGATACCAATCTTTCCCTCCATGACATAAAACTTCAAACAATTACAAAAAACTTACAAAACACATAAATGAGTTTCCATGAAAGGCCTAGTAGTCACACTTTGGTAAGTTATGTTAGAATCAAAAAGACCTTTATGAACCTCAACCAAGTCTTGTGGCTTTTGCATTAAACTGAGAATTACAATGACGTGGATGATCCTGAACCCCTCATAGACGAAAATATTTTAATTTAAATTACAAACACTGCCAAAGCTAATCTTAATTTGTCTCAGAAAAGACTCATTTGTTAGCACATTTCACACATTTTTGGCAGTCAAATAAAGCTTAACATCATCAGCATAAAAGGCTCATTTTTAGTTTTGTTTTTTAATAACCGGCCTGCAATGATATTTGGTGTTTGAGTTAAATTCTACCTCTGAGTGTCCTTTTAATCTGCAACTTTTCTTGGATACTTGTTGGTTTTCTTCCTGCATAATACGAGCCATTCTCCTGTTTGCTCTATCGCCGATGTGTATCTATGTATGCATCGTCAATGTTGTCCAAGTAAAAGCTTTGTTTTGTACGATTACAGTCCCAATAATAATGCTAGCAAGAGTAGACTATTATTTTTTTAATATTTCCCGAAGAGTTCACCAGTCAAATAAATGTAAACATCATTAGCATGACTGGGAATACATCTAAAAGTTATATCGTAAAATCTGGTTATTTAAAAAGTCGTTTTACATCAACTATAAACAAAATTCATTACAATGACCAGGGAATCTTTTCAGGCGGCACTTTGGTTAAGGCATTTTGGTTATTTAAAGGCAGGGTTGGTAATTCTCAAAAACTAGCATGATTTGGAAAGTAGCATTCCCTCAGCGCTCCGTCTACACCCCCTCCCCTCTGTGCTCCCTCAAAAGCCACGCCCCTCACTTACATGCAAGAGCGCCGTTCCTTAAGAAGTGGACCTCAGCTCATCGCTTGCATTGTGTAGAAACTACGTCGTCTCATGTCTCATTCAGCGGTGAGTAAACTCACAGTATAAACTCCGTCATCTGTGACGTGCTTTGAGTGTGGGCTAGAGCACGCAAGAGGTAGAGAACGAGCAGGGAGACAGGGAGGCGTGATTGGTTCATCAGATTTGTACCTCGTGGCAGACATTGGTCAAAGTTTTTACAGACTTACACCTGCTACAGATGACGGATTTTCTTTGTTCCTTTTTCAGAGCACATGAGTTATTAATTTCTGTCAGGACCTAAAAACAATTTCAACCAAAATCTTAAAAAGTTACCAACCCTGCTTTTGAGGTTATTAACTTAAATTTAGGAAAATTCACGATAAGTGTGAATGCATAACACACGCCACCAAGCGATGGGATATGAAGGAAATATGAATGACTTCATCTCCGTCACATGAACTCTTTCAAAATGTCTCACCATGAGGGCAGCCTGGTCTCCACTCAGGGACTGTTTGGGACAGTTCTCAGCCATGTAGGCCTCTTTGGCAGTTATGAGGTCCTTTTTCTCCTGCTGAATCCAGTTGGCCGCGATCGACAGCATCAAACTCTGTAGGACGGATCCAATCAGAAGTCAATCAAAAAGGAACAACCTCTGATCTGCTTTTGTCTTTCTTCTCATGTTTAAAAGGAAGTCCAGGCAAACCTATATTCCAACATTGTTGGGATTTTTGCAGACGCCAGTTTAGTACACATGCGAAAAAACGATTAAAGACGTTAAAACTCAGTCGAGTTAACGTGTCATCCAGAAAAACATGGTTTGATTTTCAACGCCAGTTTCTCTACTGATGAAAATTCTCATTAGTCAGGGTCCTAAGTATCAAAATATGCGTCTGTGGGTACAACTCTAGTTTCAGTTTTGCACATGAAAACTGTGGTAATTTTAACATTTTAAAAACAATTTACAATAAAAAATACGTTACATATCGCACTGGCTCTGTACGTTTTAGGAGAAAGATCATTATTGTTTTTTTTCGTACGCACAAACACACCCAAAATAGAAACGTAGCTAACTTACGTTTCGTAACTAAAGTACATCTTGTAACATGGCTGGTACAGATGGAGAAGCTAGCGGCAGGTAGCAATAAGCAAAAGTCCAGGGATAGCTGGTTAGCATCAGATAGTTGACAGACAACAGTGAGGGGATTTCAATATGGCACTATTATTCTACAATACTTAATATCGACCATACAATGCCAGGTCTCTACGGCGCTTTCACTGAGATTGAGAGTCCTCTCACGGTCTTACACACATGCAAGATGGCCGTCAGATAGCAACAATTTGGGTGTAATAACTTAGCTATCAAAGGGGCCTGTGAGGACTTTTTGGTTATTGTTGATTCTGGCGTCCCCTGGTGGACAAAATGGGACCTGTAATATCTTTCCTGATTTATTCTGTTCATGGGCAAATATGTTTAACATGGAATGATCTCATCCTGCTTTCTTTAAACAGTCAAATGCATCAATCATCAAATCTTTGCTGTAAGTATGAGTTTTAAAAAAAGGTAATCCGTCTGACACCTACCCTGCAGCTGGGTTTAAATCCGTGAAAATAACAAACAAAGAAAAAGTTAATCTTTACATTCATGGTCTCGTTTGCCTGTGTTGCTCACATAAATGCATCAACTTTAATATCAGTGTGTTTGATAACCAAAACAAAACTCATCACAGGAGCTTTAAATAAAATAATAATCTCTTTTTCTACACCCAACTTTAACATTGATCATGACTCCGTAATCTGTGTTTTTAGGAGCTAGATACTCTGTAAAACTCTCTCCTTGTGTTAAACCATTAACCACTTTGTGTGTTTGACTGATTCCACCAGCAGAGGGCGCCCAAGAGCTTTAAACTTATTTTAGCTGTCTCTGCTCTGAAAGCTGCAATGAAGACTTAAATATCTACCAGGAAACAAAAGACCAACATGTCATACCAATATAAAGCTGTACACAGTTAGAAATTAAACAACACCAGTATCTCTCAACATATAAACAACAACAACAACAACAATGAGAATACGAATGCAGAGTCATATCATTAACTGTAGAAATGACGCTGAAATTCTATAATCAGATAAATGAAGCTGCTGAGTTCTTTTTAGATTGGTTGTACCACTGGTTTATAAAATAAAAAAGTGACTGATTGGACCTTTTACAAAAAAGTATGGAAGCCGTAAGCGGCCATACATCCATACATTTTATCGACCGCTCTTTTCCCGTGACATAGGGTATCATTTGGTTGGGTGTTTTTGGGGTGTTTGGTTGTTTTTCCAACGTATTTATCTCGTTATCACGCTGGTTTTTCCATGACAAAGAGTTAATTTTTTGAGAGCTCAAGAAAATGACTTATCACAGAAAAAAACAGCGTTGTTATCTCAAGATAATGATAGACAAGTTGAGATTTCGAGAAAAGATCCAAAGTTCACTCATTATCATTAAAAAAAGGAGTAGAATAAAATGTATGAATGTATGTCCTCTTAGGGCTTCCGTAGGAAGGTACGATAAAGATTGCACTTTATTATTCTAGCGCCAGATTTCTCCAAAATGGCAGTAAAAAAACACAAGAGAGACCTACAGAGCATCAAATCCTAAAATATAGAATATAAAGGGTAAAATGGAGACACAAAGTGACTCAGGATAACAGAAAAAGTTGGATAAGTATAACAACAAGGTAAAAAGAAAAGTCGTAAGGTTTCGTGTTGACCTGGCAACAACTTTCCAATCATTTGTTTCTGTGTTCCAGGTCTAACAGTCCTCTCACATGCAGTTATAATCAATTTATTTATCAAATAGCAGCTTTAATTGTTTGGCATTATCATTAACATTCATCACTTTTTTAAGCTAAGACTGAAAACACTCTCTCGTACCTTCAGATGATGCCTGCGGCTCGAATTCATCTTCTTCCTGTAAAGATCAGAAACAAAAACATTTTTAAGAGTCAAAGTGCCTTAAACCTGCATTCTCTCCAATGGACAGCAGGGGGCGACTACACTGGATTGTTTTGAAATCTATGAGAAAATTAGTCTGTGTCTTTGTTTGCATCTTAGTTTATGGTCTCAATCTCTAGTTTCAAGTCATCGTCAGTACAGCGTGATGTTCAACTATTGGTCCCATTAAGAGTAAATCAATGATAAAACAAGGTAGACCTATTCAACATTTTAAATTGAGGCTAACTCTGATTAGCATTGGCTCCACTGCAGCCTAAAAACTGTCTTCTTGATAGATCAATTTGGAGTAGATGTCATGATTACGTCACATCGGTTTTCTGGATTAACGTTTTTGACGTCCTTATGACTCGGAGGAAGAAGCAGTGCATCAAAACATTAGTCCTTTGCGCCTTAATACATTTGCTGTAAGTGATTCATGTGCTCCAGTACTTTCTTTGAATTCTGCCTGTGTGAAGAAGTCCTTTGAATTGTTTTGACGTCTTAGGTCCGTCTCTGAGAGCAGCGACCATCGTCTGATGAGGGGCTGAAGTGCAAGAGTTTCCTTCTACTGTACCTTCCGAAACGTTTCCAACATATTTGTTTAATTTAGGCAGTGTGCAGAAGTTCGTCTACAATTTTTGATAACTGAAAACACGATATTACTTAATATTGGGTGCCTTAATCTTTAAACAGGTGAAGATGCTGTTTGATTTTTTAGGTGTCAAAGTTTAAAATTCTGGCTTTGTGACAACCCTCCTGGCAAATAATGATAATGAAAGTTGATAAAGCAGAATCAGCACTTACTCAGACATGTTGGCGGTTTCTTTTCTTCACAGCCTGTTTGCAGAAAAAAACAGAAGAGAAACCCGTTGAGTGAGGAGAGAGAGAATAAACGATGCCATCATCTGTGCCGAATCCTCTGTATGAAATGTGAGATATTAAACAGGCGACGAGCAGCTGAGTGGTGACAGAGCTAAGTTTGGAGTTTCAGTGGGGTCAAATGTTGCCTCTGACGCCTGCGATAAGCTCCTTTACAGGTGTTCAAAACTGAATCTCCTCTGGGAGTTTACACTTCAATTCCTTTCGTGGGGGGGAAACCCTCCAGCAGAATGTGCTGCCGCAGCGCGTTACCCGCCAACACGCCCGGCTGTCAAAACACACACACAAACACACACACAGCCAAACAAATCAGTCAGTGCCGCACTCAGATTTCAAGTTATTTTACACTATTAATAATCAAGGTTTTAGTTTTCCATCTCATTAAGTCGGAATTTTGAAACCAAACACGGATGAGCTAAAAAATCTCACCACACAGGCAGACTACAACGCTGATAACAACAAAACAAAACGTTTTTGCAGTGTAAAAACTTCTAAATATATCTCAGTTTTCGAGACTAAATAACCGTAAATGCCCAAGTGCTCTAATCGATTTCAACAATTGAAAAGTTGACTTTAATAAGTGTTTTAAAATGACCACGCACTGTAAACACAAGCTCAGTTAAAATAAGTTATTTAAAAAGTTTAAGGTGTCTGCCCCCACGCAACCCCACAAACGACCTTATGTTGCAAAATGTTCAGGTGTGGTGACCAAATTTCAAAACTTTTTTAATGTGAATTATCGAATCGACAATGCACTGTAAAAACAAGCAAGGTAAGCACCTTTTCATATTTTTGGTTTCTTTTTTTTTCGACTAGATGTTGCGAAACGTCCAGATGTGTCGATGAAATTTCAAAACTTACACAAGGTTTTTGATGTTATGTCTTGAAAGGATAATGCACTGCAAAAACAATATCGGTCAAAACAAGTAATCAAAGGGGGTTATTTTGATCCTAAACCAAACCACAGACAAATAGAAGTAATGGGATTAAACTGGATTCAAATATAATGCCGTTAAAAAACACTGCACTGTAAAACAGAACAAAGATTGTTTTAAAATATTGTTTCCAGAACTTTCTTCCAGGTGTAGTGGTCAATTTTCAGATATTTTTGAGTATATCATCAGTCCTTTGTTGAATCCCAATAAGTCTATTCGAAGCTTGCTCCAAAGGCAACTGGACTCCGTTGTAGATCTTGACACAGATCTTTAATATCTTCAGTCAAGTCCAGTGGCCTTTGGATCCAGCTTCGAATTACCCATGACCTGGACGACTGGGAACCAACACAGACTACCCAACAAGTGTTTTTGATCTTTCAATAAAATTAAATAATTGGTATTTTCCAGACTCAACTTCCATAAAAGTCCAGATTGAGTATAAAAGTCAAATTTTTTAAGTTTACAAACCAGCCAAGAGCTATGAAAATCAAAGATTAACGATAAATCGAGACGTAACTTTATAAGGACATTTTCAAACACATTTTTTTAACCGGCTGATCAACAAAACAGATTGGCTTCAATTAAATCAGTTATCCTAGCTCGGACTCTGGCAACTCTAACACACAAGAAGAAACGCAACTACAATCGGGTAATAATATCTGGAAGATTGTAAACGGCTAAATTTACGCCAATCATTCTCTAAATTCCAAAACATCTCAAGCACTCACTAAAATAATCAGGGGAAAAAAAAAATTAATTGTGGCATTCTGCAATCGTAAAGACTTACGTTTACAGGAATCAATCTTTTTACTTGGGAAAAAAAAATGGATAAAACGTCAATTTGAAAACGTCAAAAGCATCTCTCATCCCAAGCTCAGTCCACACACCACCTTCATCCTGCAGGGTTCAGCCTTCTCATTCACCCCGCATCACATTTCCTTCCACTTATCATCCAACCCCAGAGGTCAGGACTTCTATCGCGTTAGCACTGTACCAACAGGTCTCCACAAAAAGACTCTTAACAAAGTCCACTCAGCTGCTCTGTGTCCATTAGAACCAGCTCTGTGCAGGCATGCAGGGTGGACAAGGAGGAGGAGGAAAGAGAAACTAGTCTCACCTATGACGAAATGGAGAGCCGAGAAGGAGGACACAGTGGCCAGGAGCAGTGTGAAGAAGTCCTCCCTGGGGTGTTTATATACGTGAGGGCTCAGATATGGATATGGAGCTCCTGTTTATGGAATCCAGGATCCTCAGACCAATCGCCCAGCAAGCGCCTGAAATATCATCATCCCCTGCCAGCTTCTTCCTGTTAATCAAGTCCGCTGAGGAGGAGCCTGATATCTTTTTAGGAGTCCGCTCAGTGGCACCGAGGCGCTATAAAAAGGTGGAAAAGGACTATAAAACCATCACAGTCCAAACGTTTCACCAGATGATGACAGTGAGACAGTCGAGTCGGTTCTGTGTTTGTTTTCTGACTCTCTCTGTGTGATAATACCCGGAGGTGCTGGAAATCCTAAACTTTACAGGCTTCAATGGAATTCCAATAACATTTTCTTTTCAGAGATCTGCCTAAGGTTTTTTAAAACCAAATAAAACTATAATTTGACGGCTTTCCCCTGTATGACATGCAAAGGAAAAGAGCAATGTAGATCCTTATCCAAATCTACTTTGGTCCCCCTTGTCAAACTTTGATTCAAAGTTTGGGTAAGAGCCCAAAAACGATGCCAACTTTTCAAATAACCCACCAGTTTGATGCCAGCTCCAGCTTTGCATCCATCCTAAGAATCATTTCCACCATATTTCTACATCTGTGAACTTTTCCTTGTTTGTTTTCTGAAGAGACAACATGTTGAATAGACTGATTTTTTCTGTATAAAAAGGAGAAATGATCAACATCGGACACGGCTAAAGCTTGGCAAGCGCTTTTACACCGCAGGTCACACCTACACATTCACACAACGATGGTAGATGCTGCTGAGTAAAGAGTGCATCAGTATTAACTAATACCATTAATACACATTCATACACCGCCGCTGAAGCAGCAGGAGGAACTTGGGGTTAAGTGTCTTGCCAAAGGACACATCGGACATGTGGCTGCAGGAGCTGGGGATCGAACCCCCGACCTTCCAGTTGAGAGACGACTCTACCAACTGAGCCACAGTAGCCCCAACCTTAGCCACCTGTTGCAAAGAGAATGAAGGCTCTAGCTAACGTGGGTTTTTACTTCAGATTACTCGAGCCAAACTGTTTTCTTCATTTTATAAAAAGGTCATTATTGACAACAGAGCCATACAGCATACATCATGGATTTTCAAAAATCGACCTGCAGGGCGCAGCATTCAGCGAGTAAAATAAAGTGAAAACATCACTTATCACCACTGCTCCAAATAAAGAGGCTATCTGGCTCGCATGTCTGCCGTCTATAAATATCAGGCAATCGTCGTCCGGCCTGGTTAGCGTTTCATCTTGGATTGCTCATTTGAGCTGTGGATCCTTCCAGACCTTTCTGTGGCTGCAGAAGCCCCTCTCGTATTAACACGCTGCTATAAAGTATCTGGGCAGGATGTCAAGGGAGATTTTCCATGAGGATAACGTTACACAGTGACTCGCTCATATAGCATTCTTTCTTAATCACTTCAGATTCCTCTGTGTGTAAAGATCATTATTAGATTTTTTCATAAATTCTTTATTTATAATGCTCTAAAATTCTTCTTCCCATTTGTATGCTCGAGTTTTGACTAAGATTTGGAAAAGAGTAAGGAGACAGCTGTCTTCGAAATAACCGTTGCTTTTCATGATAAAACTGTATGGAGGACTTTAACAACAACAGTCTTTCTGGTTGCTCTGTTGGCCATCTGCTCTCCACAGAATCAAACATCATGGTCCGCTGAGGAGAAATTGGACAGACGTTGTTGTCCTCCCAATGAGTTGACTTCTTTGGCTTTTGGTTAAACGCATCGACAGCTACTGAACGGACTTCTGGGAACTTTTTACAACAACAAATGTTAGCAAGCTAAGAGGCTATCCTAAGATTGGGATAATGGTCAGGGGCGTGGCCCAACTGGGGCATGGACCAAGTGGCAACTTCCAGTCAATGCGGAAAGTGAATCCTGCAGTTCGTCAAGTGTCCACTAGAGGCTGGCTGCAGAAGCATCAGAAGTCACATTCACACCCATTCAAAAAATCCTATTTACAGCAGAAATTAACATGTTTACAGCCTGTTACAAAACACGAAGTTGGTCTGATTAGCTCATGTTTCGATCGACACACTGTACGGGAGATACATTTTTTAAGAACGCATTTGTTTTGATTTCACGAAGGATAAGTTATTCACAATAAAAGGCCTTTCAGATAGGACGCGTGCGCGCTGAGTTTGCCGCGGAGTATGGGGTGTGTGTTTATGAAATACTCGCACATCAGGATGTGGGATTTAGAAAATGTTTTAGCTTTCGCGCAAGAGCGGCACGCAGATGACTCGGCGGCAAGGAGATGCGTGCTTGCGAGGAGCAACCCAATACACAATGAATGGGCTTGACAGCAGCGAAAGGCCCTTAAGGTGCGTAGATGACATGATTGGTAGGTGGGCCCTGTGTAACGGTTTGTCAGGAGGCTCCAGCTCTCATGCTGTCGTTAGGTTGACTGAAAGTTAAGCTGACCAAACCAAAAGTTCGATTACTAAACAGTCTGGGAATGATACCAACAACAATGGCGGACCCCAGAGTTCTGTTTGTGCTACTCTCTGCCAGCCCCATATTTTCTTGAAATGGTACTCTCTTTGTAGTTAAGGGTAATTTGGAATAGTAACCCCGCCTCATTGTTTGTCCACACAAACATTTGTGCCTTTTGTATGTCTACACCTCACCGCTCGGCACCGCTCAGGGGAAGTATGAGCACATGCGTGTGTTTCATGAGAAAGTCACACCACCAACTACTGGTCAGTTATTTATACTACAGCGTTTTTGCGGCTCCCTGTGCACAGTGGTTGATATCAAAACCTTGTTGTCTGAACGTGGACTTTTTTCGAAAAACGATTCCGTTTTCAGTGGATCTTACTCTTCTAAACGTGGCCTCAGTCTCCATCTGTGTTAATCTCTCGGCTAAACTTCAAATCAAATTGGGGACACACTGAGTCAGATGCTTTTATTTTTCTATTAATTGCAAAATGTCTCGTACTCATCACGCAGAGTGAGAAGCAGTTAGATGATTTAGAGGTTCATTCTCTAAATTTGAAAAAAAAATGTGTCAGTCAGCTCCTGAAAACAAGACAAGAGCGAGGAGAGTTTCACCTTTCAATAATGGAAAGTATTGTCTTGTTGAGCTGCAGAATTATCTCGATCACTTCCAAGTGTATTTTAAGATGTCAGTGGTCCAGTTTGAAACGCTGCTCTCTAAACTGGAACCACACATTCAAAAGAACACCACCAATTTCCATGAAACAATCGATCCTGAACAGCGGCTGACAGTTTGAGGTAGGAACACTACAGACACACACACCCACCCACACACACATTTTTTAAGGTGCGTCACTTACTAAGGAGAAAAAAAAACGACCTCAGTGTGTGACAGATTAGAACTGGAATCTGCAGCTAGCTACTGTTAGCAACGATGCAATTGTGAATAAAATTACTACATAACATAACTAAATCCTGACATAGAGAATCATCATTTGATCACACTGAATCTGCTGCATTGACACAAAACTGAAGATCCTGAAGAGCACATTATCTGCAGCACGTTACATACTGGAAAAGAGGGATTTCTGCACGCCACAGTCCGATGCAGCCCTTATTTTTCCCACCGTAAGATATCCTGAATCTAGATGGAAATATTTTTTAAAAATAGGCATTTTAATGCTGTTATTTCTACTGTTTTTGTCGAATCATTTTTTTATGGAAGCAATTCTTTAACTCGTTTAGAGAATTAACTAATGACATAATGTTTAAACATATTTTACAATACAAACCCGAGAAGCAGCGATATTTGAAATCATTTAAAAGGTGATTAAGTAATAAATCTCCCTGTTAACTGTTCACCAGTGATCACCTCGGACCACGTGACGGGTAAAGGTGTCAGAGGAAGCTGAAGCATTTAGCAGGTCGGACTATGAGACTGAAAACTGAGGAGCAACAGGCGTCGACAGAGCTGAGTGAAGCGAGGACAGCCGAGAAGATGGAGTCATGCTGGGAATGTGGCGCTGCAGGGTGATGCTGGGGGTCAGGTTAAGGGTTCTGTCAGAGAGATGGGCGGGTGTTTTCTACCAAGATGTCCGGCCTACAACTCGAGCCTCAGGAATGAACTGAACGGCAGGTCCGAGTTTGGAAATGCGATCGAAGCGTGTGGCCTTTCCTCACTATGCAAAGGCATTAATAACTAAATGTGTATGTTTACATGGAGTTTGATTCATAGTCTTCATGTAGTACGAGTTTGTTTAGATCCATCCGCCATCTGGTTCTGTTTTCTAGCGTGGACAGTGTCCATGTCGCCACCCGAAGAGATGGTCTACTCTTGGATTTATTGCCTGTCACTAAGGTTTATCCAGTACGAATATGTACTTCACTTTGTGTTATATGGGGAAAAAGACTAAACAATATGGCATCTTTAAAAAAAATGAAATCACCTTGAAAACTGTTATTTAAAGGTCACATATCCTCCTCCTCTTCAGTGTAAATAAGTCTCAGAGCTCCTCAAAACATGTGTGTGAAGTGTCTTGTTCTAAATCCACTCTGATCCTGTATTTGATCATGCCTATAAACCCCTCTATTTCAGCCCTGCTCAGAACAGGCTGTTTCTGTGTCTGTAGCTTTAAATGTAAATGATGGTCGTAAATTGTGGTACAGCCTTTGTTAGTGTCACTCATAACACATGAAAGAGTATTTCTCACATCGGATTGTAATTAAATGTGTAACCCAATAACTTACTTATCGCTTTATCACCAACGCCTGTTGCAACAGCCTGTTTTATATAGAGGTGTTAAAGGGTTTGACTTTGGGAGCAGCTGATTTCACTGATTGACAAGAATTACATGTCCAAAGTCTTACGGGCTTTCTGCCAACCCCAACCAACCAACATTTTGGAATATTATAATATCAATGTAGTTCTTAACTGTAAATATTAATGGACGAAGCCTGAGTGGCGTCACCCTTCTCTTCCTGCAGGGGGCGCTGGAGTCCCATCGATGGCGGTCTCCATGCTGGAAATGCTGTCTCAGTCTAACTTTCAGTCAACCTAACGACAGGCTGAGAGCTGGAGCTGAGGCGGGTTTTAAGCCTCCTGACAAACCATTACAATGCGCCCACCTGTCAATCAGGTCAGCTACGCGCCTAACTATGGATAACGCGTATCGTTCATAAAATCAAAACTAATGAGTTAACCCCGCCCCCCGTTAAATGTGTGGAAGGGATGACAATAACTAATTAGACCAATTTTGATTTTTGAACCAGTCAGTAAACATGTTCATTTCTGCTTTTTTTTAACGAGTTCCTGTGCTTCTGCAGCCAGCCTCTAGTGGACACTCGATCAATTGCAGGATTTTGTACTTAAGCATCGGCTTCATTTTCAACACCGGAGGTTGCCGCTTGTTCTTAATCCTTTGTTTTCCCCCAGCAGACCAATGTTCATTTCATGTGTTAACATATCATCATAGGAATCTATCAGGACTGCTTAACGGGGCAGAGGCATAATAACTCGTCGAAAGCCCTCAAGACTTGAAACCTGATCCTCTTGGGTCCATTATTCGTACCACATGTGGAAATGGAAAGTCATTTTTTGGGCGTATCATTTGGTAGGGTTTAACAAGCCTGGTTCAAGTCAAGTCACATTACATTTCAGATTATTAACCAGCGTACCTTGATGTGTGCACGTTTCCTTGCTTCCTTGCTTGTTATCTATCTGGACAAGCTTCATATCATCAACCGTTTCCAGCCCAAGATCTTGAAGGGAATCAAAAATGGGTTGCAGGGTTGCTGGTGAACTGAACACTGGTGCTTCTTTATTAAGAGAAGATATGTCATCCATGGCTAAAATGTGAGAATAATGGTCAATTAAATGGAAATTCATACTCGCATGTAAATACATACATTCTTTTTAAAATGGAAATGTATCCGAAATTGGTCAAAAGGTTCTTACCTGTATTGTTTTTCCTAAGAACATTTTTCATTTATATTCACGGCTCCAACCAGGACAGGAGTAACACTTCACCACCTGAAAAGAGAACATTGGATGATAAAAACCATTAAGCTAATATGTGGTGTGTCTTTGAGGTGCTAGCACCACAAAATCACAGTGTGGTGCAATTTGTCCACAGGTTAGCGCCATGTACATTATAAAGCTTAAAACTGTTGTCGGTAGAGTCGGTCGTCTCCTAACCGGAAGGCCGAGGGTTCAATCTCCAGCTCCTGCAGCTACATGTCCGATGTGTCCTTAGGCAAGACACTTAACCCCAAGTTGCTCCCTCTGCTTCGTCGGTGCCGTATGAATGTGTAGAAATGGGATTAGTTACATCGCAGCCTCTGCCATCAGTGTGAATGTGTAGGTGTGACCTGCGGTGTAAAAGCGCTCTGAAATATACGAGCTCAAGTCCATTTACCATTTAGCTCTGCTGCTCATTTCTAAATCTGGTTGGTGTCTTAAGTGAAGAAGCAGCTGTTATCTGAGGAAATGATACAGCCATCAGCAGCGGTCAAATATAACCTGCAATAACTGTGACGAACAAGATGCCAAACACAAGACACTGGCGAGGCTGCGTTAACCCGAAGTAGAGATGTGGTTCTTAAGAATGGAGTAAACCACACAGATTATAGACATATTTCAACCTCAAGGTGTGACCATGAACCTGAATCATCTCATATTTAACTGAGTCCAGTTTAGAGGCTGACATCAAGACTATTAGAAGACTTTAGTGCGGTAACATGATATCGTCGAGATCAGGAGGGGCCACGAAACACAAGCCTTAAGGCCAAATGTCTGACCACCTTGTTTTATATTCTTCTGGCATCCCTGTTCATTATGCAAGACTGTTTGCTCAGCAGAAATACAGCAAAAATATTTGTTGTTGTTGCTAGTTCTAAGGTGCAAACAGGTCAGGGTGGAGCAAATACAGGAGCCTTGTATGATTATTAATGTTATTCTTAAACATGGTTTCTTTTATTAGTGTCGTACTCTTTTTATGGAGCTCGAAACAACTGCACCTGTCAGGCAGACAACTGCACTGTTGTCTGCCTGACCTAGTTCGCAGGCCTCATGTTTGTCAAATGTATAAAAGGGATCAGGTAAAAGAGGGTTTAACTGAGAAAAACAGGTAGTTAAACAAACCTACCTCTGCAGCAAACCTCAACAGGTCATACGTTAGATAATCTGCAAGAGCAAAAAGAGAAAATTAGATAATGATAGTTCTAGAAACATGACTTTACAATGTCATTAATAAGCTTAATAACTCACCTTATTTCATAAAACTGGAGAAATGCTGCACCTCAGCTTTTAATTAAAAAATCTCTGATCTCTTAATGTACAAAATAAATAGATTTCATAAGGGCTGTAAATTAACAAATACATCCACAAGATTAGATAAAAGTATTCCAAGTAAGGTTAAAGGATGTTTTACAATGTTTTTCTAATAGCCAGTAAATATTCCCAGTTTTTAAAGGGACTGTTCATAAATAATCCCTCTTTTTAAATAAACCTGTGTGAATGCTAACAACAACAGGAAATGTTAGCATACTGTTAACTATAGGTATTGTCAAAAGCTGAACACAAACTATTGTCGTATCAAGTAAAAGTCAGTAATTTTAAAAGTTTTAAATCCTCATTTTTAAATGTTTCGTTAGCTGGTGATTAGCGTGATTATGTGTTAGCATAACTTTACGTTACGTTAGCATGAGTGTGTTGATGTCAGCAGCTGAAGTGTGAGGGATGAGAGGATACAACATGTTGGATATTTTTCTATCAAAAGCCTCTGATGCGAGTCAGGCAGGTTTTATTTTGTCACTCGTGACATAATGCTAACATCACTTTACATTCCTCTACTGTCACATATTTCACGACCTGAGGTACATAAAAAACTCCCCAACAAATCAGATTAAACCTTTAATGTAGCTTAATACACATGTTCAGAATTTTAACATCGATCTTGAGTTCACTATAAAGCAAAGCGTAAACAAATACAAAAAGACAATGAACAGGATGAACATGAAGCTGTTGTGTTTAATGAGACAGCAACAAGATGAGAAAAGTACATCACATGTCTGAACAGTTTAGAAAAGATGACACGATGTTGTTTAGTACAGACAGGAGGCTGAATTATACTTCTGCAAAACAGAGTCGACGTAGATGGCAGTGAGACGGTTGATTTTGCGTCATTTCATCCTTTAGCGACCGTTAACTAGCAAAGGATAACAGTTAAATAAAACAAGAATATAGATGTTTCGTTAGCATGGCAAGCTAACGAAACAGCAGCACCAGTTTTTTTCCCTCTTTACATTTGACCTTTTCAATCAAACATGCTTCATGTGGAAAAAAATGGAAAGGCAACAGTAGTTATGAGACCAATTCATTCAATTAAATTGAACTATAACCAAACCTAAATTCTACCCGGGTCCGAAACGTTACGAGCAAAATGGCCTTAAAAGGTGTCTGAAGGTTAGGTAACGAATGGTTCACATCCTATAAAGTTTACATTTGGCTTGTTTGGTACGGCAGCCGAAATGTACTCCTTATCACAGTGAAATGGAAAACAAAAATTAGAGTAGTTTGATCATATAACACTCGTAACCTTTGAATGCTGTAAAAAGAAATGCAGAACTATATTGAAAAGCCATTCCCCAAAAGAAGTGTATGTGATGACTCTACCACTATAATGTAAAAATAATACCTCACCTTAAAGTAAGATAATAAATATAAACCATTATATGAACTGTGTGCAGATGTATTTAAGAGAGTAATATAATTCATTTCTGTGTTTAAATTGAATCCATAATCCTACGGGGAGGATTTTCACTGGAAGTCGTAAAGTAAGGTGAAAATGTTCCGAACCATGTGTTCAGAGGCGCTGCTTGTCAACAGGCATAGCAGGCAACTGCTTGGGGCCCCAGGCCACCTAGGGGCCCCGGAGGGCTGACAAACTTTAAACCACAGTAGTAGCTCTAACTGTGCAAATTTTGCAATGACAGTAGGGAACCTCCCTAAGGGGGCCCCATCTTACAGCAATCACTCTCATTGCCCTGCTTAGCGTCTCATGTATTACTCCTGTGAAAAGCAAAGTTCGCCAATGAAAATCACTGAAGGAAAATGAAGAGCAATTAGCCGTCTGGAAGTGAAAAAGAAAGAGGAAAAGCGTCGGGACACGTGTAGAGATAATCGTGGTTGGAGGGGCCCCCAATTCATTTTTGCCCAGGGCCCCAACAGACTCTAGAATCGCCACTGAATGTGTTGATGCAGAAGTACAAGTCAGCCAATCAAAAAAAAAGCTAATATATGAAACACCACTCATGTACTAATTGACATAACATAAAACAAATACATCACATTACAATGTTTACCGGCTAAAGCAGAAGGCAGCTTAAATCTAACCGAAGAGTTTTGTTCCAAAGCAAGAAATCCAGAAACGGTCCAAAAGATGCCTCGTCTCTGACATAATGAAAGTTTTACTGCATTTGTAAAGTAAAACTTTTATGTACATACTTTCATTGATTGGTTTAAAAAAGCACACAAGATAAAATACGTTAAATACAAGCTTATACCAACTATTTCCACTCATTACATTCCACTTACTGTTCCATTAGATGAGCCTAAAAACATGCTTCTTTCTTAATTTAATAGTATGTAAGATGTTCAATATTTATCTTTATCACCTCATGTCTCATCAGCTCCGAAGAAGCAGGCAGGTTTACAGTGGATTTGCTATATTTTGGAATAAAACTCCTCAGTTACAGAGACGTCAGACCTGAACAATGTCCTGAAAATCACTCGTAAGCCCAACAACTAAAGACGGATCAACTTTAACTATCAAACATCTTCTTCCTATCAGACTTGTCTTCAATGTTCTTACGCCAGTCTCCAGCCTCACGCAGCTGCTTGTCCTGTGAACACAGAGAACATTCAACTCAGTGTAATCAACGATAACATGACATGACATTTGTGACCTGAAAGCCCTGAGTATACTTTCTTTTAATTACGCGTACGCATGACATCAGCCGTGCGTATCCTGCGGTGGTTTGGAGCGTTGATTGTGCACGTTCTCAGAAACTAAAGCTATGCGTTCGTAAGATGCAGTATGCATTTAACCACTATGAGCAGTGTAGAGTTGTGCAGCGATGAGACCGGAAATGACAACATGGGAGACACCGGAGAACTGTTGTGTTGTGTTGAGTTGTGTTGAGTGTGACACTTTGGTGCAAGTCCAAAGAAACCGCGTCCTCACCTCCTCTTTCACCTCCTTCTTGACCTGCTTCAGGTTGGCCCTCAGGTCCATGTTGACCGTGTGTTTGGAGCCCAGCAGAGCCTTCAGCATGGCGTCAGCGGACATACGCACTTTCTTCAGTCTGGGTCTCTTGAACTTTCCCCTCAGATCCACAATCTTTATGTTGAGGTCTCTGACCTGCAGATGGATTCAGGACAGAAGGAACCATTACAGACTTTTATTAAACAGTTCTGTAAAGCAGTGGTTCTCAAACTTTTCACAATGAGAACCACCACAGAAAATATTTGGCTCTCCAATTACTACCAATATGGCCAACATTGAATACTTAACTGCATATGCAGTTTACATAGGAGGCCATTTTAGTCCAGAAATGCATATTATTTATTATTGACCGCACACCACGCTCTGTGGCCTGGGCTCATTCTCTGTGTGGCTCCAGAAAGGATCCAAACTGGATGTGACTCGAGTCATATTTTCTTACTGTTTTGCTTCGTTTGGTGCTAGTGGGTGCCCGCGCTTTTCTTTCTAATATTTCCTGTTTGGAGCCACAAACATTTTAATCGTCATATTTGCTTCCTCCGCTTGCCAACACAACTTTCCTCGTCAAGCATTTGATTTCTACATCAAGTCAGGGAATCCCAGAGTACCAGCAGTGGTACTGGTACCACAGTTTGAGAATGAATGAATGAAAGGATTGAACAATCATATTTTGATTTGCCAAACATTTTTATGAAAATGACTTTTGAATGAATGTGATAACAATGAACAAGAACAATAATCGTATTACATGAAGAACTCAACGAGTGGACGCTCATTGAAAAGTTTAACATAAACAGAATTTGCCACCCCGTCCAAACAACTTTTAACTTTTACCTAACATTTAAGCCTAGTCATGATCCTTCCTTCATCTGACTATAAAGTGATGGTACCAAAACTTAACTACAAGATGAGTATATACTGTAGTTGAGATTTTTAAATGTCCAAAGCTTGGTCAGTTTAAGGATACTTGGTAAACTTAAGGGAATCGTGGTTTTGACAAAAAACTGTACATTCAAAACGTATTGTTGCTCTCTGTCCCTTAAATGCGTCGTGAAATGTGGAAACGGAGTTTCAGGTACGCTGCTCCTGCCAGGTGGCCACCATCATGTCACCCATTGGTTTGTTATTCCCCTTTTGAAGCATTAGGTTCTGCATTAAGGCCATCGCCATCTTGGTTTTCTGGCACCATTAGAGACCATATTTGGACAACAGGGTGAAAGGTGAGGCTATCACCTTCTACGCTGATCAGTGCCCAATGGAGTCCAACAGGACAACAACCACGACTGTAAAAAGAGATTCAAACAAAACAACAGAACAGACGTGAAAAGAGTCTCACCTCATTCAGAACCATGTTCAGCTTGAACTCTGTGCCGTATCTCTCCTCTTCACTGATGTCAATCTGTTCGTGGAGTGTCTTGCAGAGTTGCTGAAGAGAAAACAGTAATTTACAGTTTTACCTTGGAGTGTTTGGCTGAGAATGATTCAAACTTTGGCCAATTTCATTTCAAAGACTCATGGCTCAATATGTTCACTCCAAAAGAAAGCCGAAAATGATCCAATTGTAGCTGGGAGACCTGTTCTCCGCAACCCTAATATTGTCCAAATGTTTTAGAAGATTGCAAAAGGAGAACAGGATAAGGTGAGTGGCTTGTGAGATATAAACTCTTTCCCATGCTTATTTACTGGCAGAGGTAAAGTAATCGTCTCCAACATGTATTAACACCCAGAGCAGTTAACCCCGAGCCGACCCGTCGTGTTCGTGTCTCACCTCGAGCTCGTCTTTGGAGTACGGCAGCTCCAGAGGAGGACACTTCTCAGCCAGGAACTTCTCCCTCTCCCCAATCTTCACATTTGCTTCAGCATCCAACAAATTGGTTGCCACCACCAGCATACAGCTCTGTGGAGGATATTGTCATGCAACGTTACGTTTTTCAGCTAAATGGTCGAAGTAGACAAGTAGACTTAAAGATATCCATTTCTTACTTTCAGTGTATGCTTACGCCTCGCAGACAGTCTCTTCCTGCAGACAAAAAAAACACACACAAAAGAATCAGACTGGATGAAATGTAAGTATGGTATGTCATCAATAAATCTAAATATCTATAATTATGATAATTTCTTGGGTTTCATTCAGCTTATATTTTGTATTTAAGAATATTACGATCCCAAATGTAGGAAATAAACAGGTTTAACTTGTAGAAATTAGTATGATATTTTAAATCAATAAATGTATTTTGATAATATGCAATTCAATCTGAATCTGATTTGTGTCCAAATAAAGTGACAGATTACATTTAAAGGATCAATCAGTAAGATCTGTAGTGACTGAAATGATAAAGTAAACAATGCAGCAGCCAGTATGTCCTCCTTCTAACTTTAGATTCTGGTCCTGAATGGTCTGGATTTGTTTGGACCAGAGAAGGTAGGCGGTTTTAAGGCACCCCCACACGGCCGTTTTGGACGCCCCTCGGTTTGCCAGATATGAGAGCAGTTATCAGGTCAAACCAACAGGTGTTGCAGCGATGGAAGCGGACAAGAGAACTGGTTCAGATAGAAGTGATTGTACCCGACCTAAAAAGCCTCTGCATGTTTCTAATAAGCTCCACGAGCAGAAACGTGCTCAAACTAGGATCAATATTGGAGATGCTTTTGAAAAATGGAGAGAGGTTAGAACGCAGAAAGGTTTACAGACCGATGCAGAGCTGGATAAACACTGAAGCTTCAATGTCCACCACATGGTGACCTACGTGAGCATCCACTCTAGAGAGGAGGGGGGGAGACAGCTATCTAATGTCTTGAATTTGGACTGTAGTACCCATTTTAAACACTAGGAGTCAGTGTGGTCCTTTAAGCAAATATTGCATTTCTTTAAAGGTTCCTCCACCTGCACTAACTATCAATCACTTGATCTCTTAATAATTGGTATAATTCACACCAAACTCCACTTCCTTTAATGCATTTATGATCGACCTCGCTATGAAACAGATAAAAAAATTCAGCACATGGATTGATTTTTAACTCTTTACTCACTCGTCTGCCATCTCGGCTGCAGGATCTTGATGTTACCTGTTTTAAAAACACACAAAAAGAGATTTTTTAACCATTAATATGTTAATTATGGAGCACTTCAGTGACACACAAAACATGTACAGTCCCCCTTTGTTGTATTGTTAGCAGCACTATGCTTACGTCTTTGTGCACTTAATCCATGGCCATGAATTCATATCAGACAAACCTTCTTTCTAATGGTCTCACAACAAGCTTCAAGTTTCACAATAGTCATCAACAGTCAATCTTAAATTTACAGCTTTTATTAACTGTAGTCTATGAAATCAGGCCGCCTTGACTCAGAACAGGCGTCAAAATGAGACAGGCCTTTAATTATGTTCAAACAAAACTCATGCACAGCAAAGATTGAAATGACCTGAACACCAGAAAGTTTGATGTTTTAGACAGTCCATCTGTCAACCTGCTGCACTAAGGGGGACAGACCTGAGTGCTGTGCTGGTTTCTGGAGCTGTGCAAACATATCAGAATATCTTTAGCAGGTTATATAGAGTTACAATTTTGCATGAGAGATGAAAAAAATCCTGTTTGTTTGATAATGTCCCCATTTATTTCCATCTCTAAAGCCAGCCCAAGCAGCAGAGTCGTCCCCGTCGCCTCCTGTCAGTCACTGAGGCTTAAATCTCTTTAGTCTTTACCCAGATCATCATGAGGAGACTCTGAGAGACCGAGCTCACATTCTGTGGATGCACAGACATGCGAACCTCCAGCTGATCGTAAACCTTCTGTCTCACACATGTACACATGGAGCTCAGCGCGAGTTCAAGCAGGAGGACTGTTTTTATTCTCTCACACATCGACTCTTTTTCCTTCATTCGACTTAGCCACTCCTTCCTGTCGCCCTGCTCGGGTGATCAGCTGATTTTTTATCGTTTACTCTTTAAAGGGGACATATTATAAAAATCCTCTTTTACAGTGTTTCTGAACATATATTTGGGTAACCTGAGTGTCTACTGACCCACAAAATGTGAAATAAACCCATCCAGTCCTTTGTTTGTGGTCTGCATAACTCTTACCACACAGAGAAAAATGCTCCGTTTCAAATGTGCTCTCCTTGTGATGTCACAGTGGGATTCTGGTAAAAAATAATACCCTGGTATCTCCACCCATGGACTCCACCCTCAGCCTAGAGCGAAACTTCTGAGCAGTTCCGCCATTTTTATTCTCGCTAGCGAAGGAGTGATGTCTACTGGGAAAACTCAGGGGGGGGTCATTGCATTTAAAGAGACACACACACCAAAACGGAGCGTTCTGAGAGAGCTGCTTTCTACAGGGTCACAAACCTCCTCTGGTGCTTGATTCATGTTATATGTTGACCAAAGCACAGCACAGATGTTTCATTTAGACCACAGGGGACTGTTTGAAAAGTAGAAAAGGGGGATAATATGTCCTCTTTAAGTAATAAACCAATCAGATACAGCCTCAGAAACCCACTCCTCATCACATCCTGCATTCTTCTGTCACCACCATCACCAGGTTCTAGACTCCATCAGGGGTTATCACCACCACCACCACCACCACGGTACGACACTTTGGTGGAGGGTAAAAAAAAACATTAATAGGTAACACCAGCCTTCCTCTGCTGCAAACTTTTACTATTCCTTTTAAGTCCTTTTTTCTGTTTCCGTATCAAACTCTTTCACGTTTGAATCTCCAGCAGAAGAAACTCACCTGTCTCACATTTCATTAATGGCTCATGTTTATTCTATCTTAAGACTTCATGTTAATTCCAGGAAACTTCATGCAGCCGAACTTTGTAACCGAGGCCGTGTTAATGTCATAAAGGACCGAACACTATTTTTAGAGCGTGGCTGCTCCGGGGTCAGTGGTCCAACACTGAAGGGAAGTTTAATATCTCAACGTCTTCTGACATGATATTAATTTCAACAGCATTACAACAACTCAAGTCCACTTTTCAATCCTCTAACTGGTCTTTTAGCGCCACCTGCAGGACATATTTATACTTTTCCAACTTTTTACTTCATTAAGAGATGCCTCTCAAACTGAGGACTGAGTTACTTTTGTCCCAGGCTGAACTTGGGAGTGTAATGGTAACACGTTAACATTAGCATACTGAAACATGCTGAATGTAGAATTTTCCGGTAACATGGTAAATCTAATTGCAATTTATTTAAGCAAATTATCAATCATACAGAAGATATGGTTACATGTTACATGCAAAAAAAACAAGTATTAAAGAGAGCTAGATGCTAAATATTAAAAATCATCTCTTAGTATGTCAGGAAAGATGCTAGCAGCTCAAAACCTGTCCATACTAACAAAATGCGGATGCTAGCAAAATGCTAAATGTGGGTATTCTTGCCTTACAAGCTAAAGCTAAATGAAATGTTTATTAAAGGAAAATGCTAAAGGATAGCATTGAAGCAAACTCAATGTCTTATCCCTAAACTCTGATTGTTGCAGTCTGTGTAAAATGCTATTAGCAGGCCATGATTAAGGCTTGTTACTCTAAGCTAACGTAAGATGCTAACTAGGGTTGGGATTCTTTGGGTGTCTCACGATTCAATTCGATTTCGATTCTTGGGGTAACGATTCGATTCAGAATCGATTTTTGATTCAAAACTATTCTGGATTCATTGATCCATGGATTCAAAGTCTATTTATGAATTAGTACATACTTCAGGACCTACTC
Organism: Tautogolabrus adspersus; assembly: GCA_020745685.1. Taxonomy (NCBI): domain Eukaryota; kingdom Metazoa; phylum Chordata; class Actinopteri; order Labriformes; family Labridae; genus Tautogolabrus; species Tautogolabrus adspersus. The sequence continues at coordinate 31,765,305 of CM036539.1, read as the reverse complement.
AAGTCATCTGTGAGACTGGTTGAATTTCTTGTTGCTCTATTTGGCATTCTACTGATTTAAAGAGCAGGGAGTGACTGATTTTAACCGTCTCCTTTTAAACGTCTGGAAAATCATAGGGTGGGCATAAAAAACACCAATCAAGGCTAACACCAAATGGTGCAAATGTAAATCACTGAAAAACCTTTGAGACCTTCCATCTCTATTTCTGCGGGAAAAGATCCCATTAGACCGAGTAAACAGACCCCTTTAGTTCTCAGCCAGGGGGGGACTTTGAGGATTCAGAGGTACTCGGAGGCCAGACAGTCGTTGCCCGAGCTGTTTGTCATATTTTAGCGCTGTGACGAACAGTGGATTAAGTCTCTATTCCTGGAGCCACAGCTGTTCCAAACGTCTTTATTATGGACGGAGAAAAATAACAGAGGGCTTGTCTTGAAAGAAAAGACGTTTGACGACCGATGCAGCTCCAGGAACAAATGGCAGTGTGCATAAACCAATAAGAAGCCAGAGGGGGGGTATCTCCAGGGCTCACGGTGTATTTTAAGACCCTCGAAACTCTGAGGACATAACAATATGTTGCTCCGGAGATGGGATAATATCTGTGGGGTTAAATTTGGCCCTGATTTTTGTCTTAAATAGGGATGTGTGTGTGTGTTGGGGATTGTCCCGGGAGGGAGCGTTGAAGGGTTCGCGGTAACTCGACACACCAGAACATCCCTCGGACAAACAAGACGTGAGAGCATACCACAAAAATAACTCGCTGCCAGGCTGACCTCAGATGCACGTCCAGTTCATCTGCTTCACACTAAGAACAATACAGACAAGAGGTTACAAAGGCATCTAAATCCATGTTTTAATCTAAAAATGTACGCCTTCATTGCAACAGGAATACATTTTATAAGTTATATATATTTCTGAATAACCTTAAAGCCACAATTTATACTTAACAATGAATTAAACAAAAATGTGATGTCCAAAAAACGAAATTCAAAGGAAAAAAGACAAAATCAAAATCCTTCATGAGAAAAAAGATCTGATAGTATGAACCACCTCATCGTAGAAGACAAAGTATGCGTTTGTTGTTGCGTGAACATCTGAATTCTTGTGGGGAAACGAGTCTAAATTTGGTGTGCGGGGGGATTAAATCGAGGCGTAACGTGATGACAGAGACCGGCGTTGGCAGCCGCTGCAGATTAGACCCGGTTTTCCTCCGAACCCCTCAGCGCTGACAGGAGGATAAACACGGACGGATCGATTTTCAAGTTCAAGCCTTGTAGCGGTGTTGACTTTCAGTGCGCCATATCACCACATCGTACATCATCGGTTCAGCACGTGTACGTGTCGGAAAAATCTACTCCTTTAACCTTAGGAATGCAGAAAAAAACACCCGGAAATGTATAAAGAAGTAGTAGTAATTACAGAAATAGGATGAAACTTTACACTTCAAACATATTTATTCAATCAATTATAAATGTGTAGTATTTCCAAAACGTGTAAAATAACCATTAAACTAACTTCATTGTGTCTATGAGCCGATCAAACCTTCGTACGCAAAAATGAGCCAGCCACACTTTACAGAGCCTCCAAGACACACACGCAAATCCTTTCTCAGGAACTAAATAACATCTGAATAATCAACATTTTCTTTTGACATTTGAAACCTATCTGAACCATTTTAATAACAAAATGAAGCATTTAAAGCTGCTGTCATGCAGAGAAGCAAATAGCCATGCAGTTGGACCTCATCTACTAAAACAGCATTTTTTAACAGGCACAGGAGATGGTCTTACTTTACCGGAGCGGAGGTTTCAGCTTGTCGAGAGTCACCGAGACACAGATCGAGCCCCAGCCTGAACAAGAGTTAAGAAGGTATATATTGCAATCTCTGATAGCCCTCCAAATCCTCCACTTTCTCTTTATGGAAGTGGATTAGTGGTCAAACCAATGAGCTGGCAAGGTCATGAAATACAGTACAGTGTTGTCTGCCCCCTTCCTCGGCTCGCCTCATTATAAATAACCCGCCCTTTAGGATTGTTATCTGTTTTATCAGGTGGCATCAAGCTTCTGACGGACAGAATGCAGGAAAGTGATTAAACCACAGAGGCATTTTGTAATTACTTTCTTGTAGCCCTGAAATAAATATAGTAGATGAAACCTCATTGATATGCTGCCACTAATTAAAGCTTTATAAGTCTTTTTTCCTATGAACTAGACCTCACACTATCTGTTTGTCAGTTAACAGAAAATTAATTTCCAATTGTTTTATATTCTGACAGGGTTAAGATAAGATAAGCCACAACAACGTATCATCAAAGTGTTGAGTCTATTTAGGCACACGCAAAATCCTGAGTGAAAAAAATGTATTTTAGTGCAACATCCTGCAGTTCGTTGAGTGTCCACCAGAGGCTGGCTCCAGGAGCCCCAGAAGTTACATAAACACCCATTCAAATGAGCCTGTTTTTAAAGCAGAAATTAACGCGTTTACAGCCTGGTACAAAACATGAAATAGGTGTAATTTAGTGATGTGTCATTCGCGAACGATTCATTCAAAAAGACCGAATCTTATGGGTGAACTGAACCGAATCACTTACTGAAAAGAGTCGTTCATTTCTCAACTTCAGTTGAGCTCTCCTCTAATCTCTTGTCTCTCTCTTTCGACTGCAAGTGGCGTGCCAAGTAGAGCGAGTCGCTCAAGCCCGCCCTCCCTCTCCCTTTCATGTCTCGTACTGGTGCCTCGGCATTGGTCAGTCAGTGATTCGATTTGTGTACTGAAAGTACTGCTGTCGCTCAAGCCCACCTCTCCATCTACCTCTCAAGTCTCGAAAGTCGAGGAAGTAGCAAATATTTTATTTAAAATTTGGTGTCGCGAAAATGTATGTGCTTTTTATAGCTGCTGTCAGTTTGCAAACGGCTTATTTATCCAACTTAATTTCACTCAGCTGACTGTTTTATCATCCACTAACGACTGTCTCAATTCGACCGAGTTTCAGTACAGTGTGTGTGGCTGGGCTTTCGCACATTCACTGAACAGTACGTACTGCAGGAGCCCTGATTCTCTCTCTCCACCAAGTCAACACAGTGAACAAGAGTCGCTGATTCACTCAAGTGTATTTCCTCGTGAATCACCCTGAGTGAACCTCACCCTTCAGTGAGTGATTCTTGTACTGAACGTACTGCGAGAGTCGCTCAAGCCCACCCGCTCCGTCAAAGTCAAGAAATGAAACAGAAGCCTTCTGAAAATTATTCGTGAGTTATAAAATCAGATGATATCCTTATTGTATTTAGCAGTTGTAACACCCGTGCAACTTTAGTTAAGATACCACATTTTTGTTCTTAAATGTATAATTAAAATGCTTAATGTGAGGTTCTGAATATAAACTCAAATATACCCTTTGTATATTGTTGAGTAAAGACTTGGTTAAAAGGGAGTAAAGTCAAACTCCCTCTGGGTTTGTTGTTCTTAGCGCTGTGTTAACACTGAGGGGACGGTCTTTCCTTCAGCTCGTGTCACTCAGTAGCTCAAACATGTTACTTTTTTATTTTTCTGCGTAAACCCCTCCCTCTCTAACCCTGTTACCCTAAACCAGACACATTCACATCTCTTCTGTTGATCTTATTCTATTTTTGAGTAATGCAGAAATATGTTACTTCCTCGTACCAAAACTAAAAGGTACATTATAAAAAAATTAATACTAGGCAATAAATAGTTTTCTCTGACCTTTAGCTACTAAAGCTGAAACCAGTGCATTTAACTTACCTTAAAGGACAAGCTCTTTAGGTGTGTCTTCAAACAGTGCTTGAGACTTCAACAGCTTTTATTTGCTGTCATCTTTGGTCTGGAAATCCATCCTTCCATTTTCTTCCGCTTAACGTTCTGGTCGTGGTGGCAGCAGGCGAAGTAAGTCAACTCAGACTTCCCTCTCCTCAGCAACATATTCCAGCTCCTCCTTGTGGGCTGTTGAGGCGCTCCCCGGCCAAACGAGATAATAATCCCGCCAGTGAACTCTGGGTCGTCTACCCCAGGTCCCCTCCGGGAATGTAAAAAAAATCTTCATGGAAGGAACATTAACAACAAGGTTGGGTTTTAATAGTTATTTAAAGTTTAAGATTATGAATAATTAAATGTATAAAGTTTAAATCAACCAAAAAATAAGTAACTTAACTTGGATCTGTTTCTCTAAGAGATATGAGACATTTTTGCTGGTTACATTATTTAAAGGTAGGGTTGTTAATTTTTTAGCATGATCTTGAAAGTAGCATTACCTCAGAGCTCCGTCTCTTATTTGGGTTTATATTTCTCTTCACCTCACTGTAAGATTACAACATAGTCTCCATCAATGACGTGTTTAAAACCTCTTCCTGAGAGTTTAAACGGTCCGTCTGTCTGACACCATCAGAGACTTTACACGTCATAAAACAGCAACTAGCAGGAAACTAGAGACGGTCTGTACCTCAGTGCTGGATCACGTTCTCTGCTTTTAACATTCTCACAAGCTAAAGAGAACAAACCATACATCACTACCTATGTGTGAATTCATCCTCAACCTCGACACTTGCAGATTATTAAAATACTAAATAAAGGCCTGTCATTGTAAGTAAAGTTTACATGTTTTAAATATTCACAAGTGTTTTAATTTAAAGGCCTTCAGATCCACTTTTTAAGATGTTGGTTGAAATTGTTTTTAGGTCCTGACAGAAATTAATAACTCATGTGCTCTGAAAAATGAACAAAGAAAATCCGTCATCTGTAGCGGTTTGTAAGTCTGTAAAAACTTCGACCAACGTCTGCCACGAGGTACCAATCTGATGAACCAATCACTAGCCCACACTCAAAGCGAGTCACCGATGACGGAGTTTATACTGTGAGTTTACTTACCGCTGAATGAGACGACGTAGTTTCTACACAATGCAAGCGATGAGGTCTCACACACGACTTCTCCTTCGCTGCCATCCGACTGACACTCAGTTCCTGTCTGATCTTTGCCGAACTATTGTTGTAGCTGTCAGTCTCTGTGACCGGAAGGTAACGTAATGTTTATAGTTCCTAACCAACTTGTATTACGACTGTGTCCAAAACCACAAAGTTACGTACGGCTTACTACATACTCAAACAATACAAACTGCAAACTAAACCGACGGTTAGTATGCCATTAGCAACACACTAAACTACGGGTACTATGATGTACTTCCAGTTCCGAGCTGCGTTGGATAAGCTAGCATCAAGCTAGCACATTCATTGGTCCGTAAATACTATTTAACAACATACATCAGTTCATTACTAATACAGCTTTCTAGGCATTTTATTTTATCATTTGGCAACATATAAAATATTTTGTGACGACGTACTGTTCGATGTGCAAATCACAGTAAGCAGGACAGACGTGGTTTCTTTAGCAGCTTTTTATTCGCTCAAAGATTCTACCGTCTACAAAGTGTTTCAAAAAAGGGATATGAATGGTTTCCTTTGTAATGCCTGGGCTAAAAATACTGCAATATGTTTAAGTAGAAAAGACACAGATTTAAGCCTCGGCCTCAAACATCTTCTTCCTCCCATCCATGCCAGATTTGTCTTCAATGTTTTTACGCCAGTCACCGACGTCACGCAGTTCCTTATCCTGAAACAATAAGGGGACAGCCCGTGATTTTTAGTTTCACTGTTTACCCTGTGTGCCCATGTGAAGAAAATGGTTTCCCTTCCAAACAGGTTTATGAAACAAAGAAAGCCAGTTCCTCACCTCCTCTTTGACCTCCTTCTTGACCTGCTTCAGGTTGGCCCTCAGGTCCATGTTCACCGTGTGTTTGGAGCCCAGCAGAGCTTTCAGCATGGCGTCGGCTGACATTCGCACTTTCCTCAGGACGGGCTTCTTGAACTTCCCCATCAGGTCCTGAACTTTGATCTTAAGGTCGTCAATCTGTAAAATGGTATTAAAATGATAAAGTGACTCTTGACTTACTTATAGCTGCTTCAGAACTTCACTGATCTTTGATCCATAAGGAAATTTAATTTAACAAAACCGCAAAATTGATTGTTTCCTATATATTTTACAAATACCACGTTTTTATGCTAATGTTGTCTACCTCCTTGTTGGTTTTAGTGACTTTGAAGTCCAAGTTGTATCGCTCCTCATCGATCACGTCGATCTTGTGGTGGATCTCTCTGCACAGCTCCTAAAAAGAAATATAATAAAGAGTAAAGACACGTAGCTTATCCATGAACTCAACCTGAATGTAGTATCGACTCAATCCCACTACTGAAACACTTTCCGTTACTTTAAAAAAGAAACACCGTAGACAGTCACGATAAATGACGTACAATTGCATTTAATACAGGCAAAGTTTATTTCTATTATACATATATCATTGGCACTAAAACTGCATATCCTATGGAGGAATTAACACAGAAAAGAATCATATTCCCCAAACTCACGACCTGAGTGCTCACACTGTACGAGTTCAATCTGGACGGAGCATTGACAATTGTCAATAAAGTTTCCTTTGAACACTTCCACTGATGTTGGTTAAATTCAGATCTATGTGTATTTCAGGTGTCTCATACGCACAACACAAAAACAAACACCGGCATAAACGCTTCCACGCTCTCACAGACCCACTTATCAGCATCTCCAATCAGAGGCGCTGCTTGTCAACAGGTAAGGCAGGCAACTGATTGGGGCCCCAGGCGAGTAGGGGGCCCCCCAATGGCTGACAAATGTTGAAACCACAGCATTGGCTCAAACTGTGCAAATTTAGCAACGACAAGTAGGAAATCTCCTTAAGGAGCCCCATATGACAGCACTCACTCTCAATGCCCTGCTAAGCAACACAGTATTATTCCTGTGAAAACAAACATTTGTCAATTAGCGAAATGAAGAGGAGTTATCCGTCTGGGGGTGGAAAAAGAAAGAGGAAAATTCATGGGAAGGGGCCCCCAATGAACCTTTGCCTAGGGCCCCAACCGACCCTAGAATCGCCCCTGTCACCAATAATAAGCTAACTAGCAGCTCCGTCTTAGCTCCGTCAGTCCGGAGTCCTCTACAGCAGATATGCAAGGCTTCTATTTTTGCCCGATGCCGGAGCACTGCGAATCAATAAAAGATGGAGAGGGACGGGAAGTCAAACACATTTTGACTGTTGAGAACAACGACCTTATGTGTGTTTCTTGATGTCTTAAAGGGTCTTTATACCGTTTTGAACCACATACATCGTATTATATCGCGCTGTGTAATCTATGATTTCCGCGGGAATTCCTTTTTCTCTGCACTCCAGCTATCCTGCTGTGCAGCCCCGTGCTGCGCTCTGAGAACGCAGCCTGTGGGTGTTGAGGAGGCGTAACGAAGCGGACACATATCTGGTGGAAGTTCTGGGATAGCTCATTATTACTTTACTAGCGCTGATCTCGGGGGTATTTTGGCTTCACTTTTGTACAACTGAAGGAGACAGTGAAGCACTCCATATTAATATACACTCAATGATTTATTTGAGTACGTACCTGCAGCTCCTGCATGCTCCTGGGCATGGACACAGGAGGACAGGTCTCTCCCATGTACCTGGTCCTCTCCCTCTCCAGCTCCCTCTCTTCCTCCTCCAGTAAACCTTTGGCGATGGAGAGCATCAAACTCTGTCGGACAAAATCAGATGTTGACGTAAAACTGAAACATTTTAGTTTACTCTTACCAGCAGAAATGATCTCTCTCTTCATTTATTCACATCAGAAAACCATGAGAACGAGTAAATCAGCGTCTAACAAAGCCTGACCTCATGTCAGCTACCACAGATATTTTCTACCAGTTGAATCAACAGTGCAGAAAAAAAGAAAGAATCTTTTACCTTCAGTTGATGCTTACGACTCGAAGATATCTTTTTCCTGTTTTTAGAAAAGAGGAATTAGAGATGTCAAATAAAAACCTTGTGTTCACAGCTTGTCCAGCGTCCAAAAAAGTTTCAGAAAGGTCCTGAAACAAACATTTATATTTGATAACTTGAAGAAGGGACATCCATTGAAAGCATTTTGACTTAGCGTATAAAATTACAATTATTTTAGGACTCAGTAACGGAACAAATTGGAAGTTGTTAAAATAAATGTTGTTACTGCATCATTTCTACAGTGAGATGAAAAAGTATATGTTGTAAAAATTACATTTTAGAGTTTCAGTGTTTTTAACCCAAAGTAGAATAAACACAATTAAAGAATGAGGTGCAGAATGACTCACTCAGACATCTTGGCGTTTGACTTGAGAGTCTGCAGAAAAACACAATTTTCTGTTTTTAAATATTAAAAGGTTAAAACACATTGACACAACATTGGCTATAGATAAGTTACGTTTCTCAGGAAAAACAAGAATAACTTCAGGAATTAATATTTGAATTCATTAATGAAAATGTATGGGTAGTTATGTGTCCCTAGCGGGTCTCCAAACCCCCCAATGATGAGAAAAGTCCATCCTCTCCGTCTTTTGCCTGCTCCACTTTTCAGAAAATGTGTGCTCAAACAGGCCGTTTGGAGATTTTCCCTTCATGACATCACAAAGGGCAGTAACCCCTCCCCCAGGTGGGTGACACTCCCACAGCTAGGTGTTTGTTCTGCCCTCTGAGTCTGCCTTCTCACCGTAAACAATAGGGCATGGAGCGAGAAAGCCCGAGCCCCCCAAGCCCTTCCAGAGAGGGGCATGGTCAGACACAGCTCATTTACATTTAAAGGTACAGACACAGAAACAGCCTGTTCTGAGCAGGGCTGAAATAGAGGGGTTTATAGGCATGATCAAATACAGGATCAGAGTGGATTTAGAACAAGACACTTCACACACATGTTTTGAGGAGCTCTGAGACTTATTTACACTGGTTGGAAATATAAAGACATTTAAAGTATAAACATTTCAGTGAACAGCTAACACAAAGAGGGGAAATAAAACAGGGTTAAATGTGGGTCAGGTTGATGATTGGAATGCATCTTTACGGACTTCCCAGAATAATAAATCCACTCAGACGAAACATAACACCAACTCGGAGCATCAACTGTTTGTCTGAAGGAAAAACTGCTCTTCTAAATTTGGACAAGAATCTTAGGGCCATTTGTCCCCCCCATGGGCTCCCTGTCATGAAAGCTCTTGTCTTCTGGAAGATTATCAGGAAACATTTGATACCTTCTCTGGTGGTACAAAACATCGCTGACATGACTGAACATAACTCAAGCTCTCTGAAAATAGAGAACGAGCAGTACACAATCCAGAACCACAATCACCACATCCAAAACAGACTTCGAAAGGCTGTCCAGTCTTTCCCTAAATGGTCTGAAAGATATCACAACAATGACGAGAAAAGACTGTGATAGATTAAGTCAAACACTTCCTGATTAACATTTAAAAACATGCACACACAAAATCAAATCAAACAAACAGCATGCGCCGACTTGAGAATTTGGAGGCAGCTTCATGAAATCAGAAAAGTTCCTTTAGACTCTGATGGACTTTTTAAATGAACACATATTTTAGCGTTCATACTTATTATACACTTACTTTAAGATGAAGAAACTTTCTTTGCAATATTCAAAAAGCTTTAATATCGTTAAAGTCTAATAATGTTATTAAGTAAATTGCAATGTTTTTTTCTTACCCATGTTTCAATGCAAATACCTAAAAATCATTCAAACTACATATTATCAAGAGAAAGCAGAGTATCGTCAGCGTAAAGAAAATATAACTTTTTAATGATACAAATTTGACCTTTTCATACTTCCATGATAACAAAAAATACAATAGCTTTCTCATCGTAGCACACTGGAAGTTGCACAATAAATAATTTACTGAAATGTTGCTTCTACTTTAATTGAATGTCGATTTTCAGCTGCTGAAATTTGACAGGAAATCAAACATCTCAGAAACAATGCGCCTTAAAGCAAACGTAAAACTATACTATACATTTGGGATTGGAGAGAAAAGTTGAATGTCCTTTAAAAGTTTTAAAAGCAATAGCAACATACATTTTAAAAACATCTGTCAAAAGTCTTACAGCACTTTGGTCCTACCAGACGTATGGATTTTCCTATGAGTTATTTTTTTATTTTGTCAGGGTATTTTATTTTGATAGCAGTCTGGATGAAAATACAATTCAAAATCTTAAAGCTAAAGTCTTCTCTAGCTGTGAGTAGTTATTCAACCTTACAGTTGGTAGATTACATGAGCTGAAAGTTAAGGCCTGAAAGCTGAAGCCCCCTGAGGACAAAATGAAATTGCGACACATTTACCAATTACGTGTTGTTGACAAAACAAAATGTCATGCTCCTTAAGTTTTGTTACTCCTTAAAAAGAAGTGTACTACCAAAACGTTTGGGCAGCGGGAGAACACAAAACTATGTAGGTCAATAATCTGTTTTATGATATCTCGCCATTTACAGTTTACACGTAGAACTAAACCAAATTGTACAACATTGACTTTGTACGTTTTTCTAAGATATTCGTATAGCCATATTTCATGTAGTTTGTGAAACTGTTGATTTGTTTTTTAATCACCAAAACTGCTTAAGCTTAAAAAAAAAGTTGCCTGGGTTAAATTTAGTAGGCCTACTCTTGTCCTGTGAAAGTTCATGAAGACTTGCGTTATTCTTCGTGAAATAAGTGGCGTGACATTTGTGACGCTAAATTCGTGACCTATCATTCGTGATGTAGTTGTGGTTTAACATGACTCCTGTTTCATGCGTGGCGTTTTGGTTATAAAATGTTAAATGGACTTTAGCTTGTCTTCTGACTACCCAAAGCACTTTTTACACCGTGTGACATTCAACCAAATAACACCACATTCACACACTGATGGCAGCGGCTGCTATGTAAAGTGTCCATCAGTATTGACTCATCCCAATGTATACACCCTTACATAGCAACTGGAGCAATTTGGGGTTCAGTGTCTCGTCCAATGACACTTCAACATGTGACAGCAGGAGCTGGGGATCAAACCCACCGACCTTCCAGTTGAGAGACTACCAAACCACTAAGTCAAAGCCGCCCCAGATTTCAAAATCGTAATGGTCTCCTGGTTTAAAGTCGCTATTTGTTTGACCCTTCAAGTAAACATGAAGATACATGTTATCAAGTTAAAGCAGAGTATCATCAGCGTAAAGACGTTATTGTCATTTAAAATGAAATTGCGATCTTTTCATACTTCCTTGATAACTTTCTCTTTATAACAAACTGCTATAATGGCACAATAAATTGACCATTCAGGTAAACACAAAGGTAATGATTTAATATACAATTCCATTAGACCGTCCACCAGAACAGACTGTACTTGGATCCATTAAAAACAATTCAAACGTGTGACCACACAGAATGAAAACACTGGGACTATCACTTTCAGACTCTGGAGTCCATTTACACCAGCACACCTCATACCTCGGCTCTACCAGCCTGCAGCAGCAGCAGCGGTCACTTCACACTTCAATTGAACCATTTTAACATCCAAAAGCTGCTGAGTCATCGTCATCACCACATTCAACCTGCAACAACAACTCTCCAAGCCAATTCAATTCAACTATTGGTCACATACTAGAAGGAAACAACCAAAAATATTGTATGACAACAGACAATAATGGTTGTAATTCTAATTTGCGAACCAGCAGCCTAGGAAAGAAAACAATTCTCACCCTTTAGTCGAAGAAGAAACGGAGGGAGCGACGGATTGGGGAAGCTGCTCTGTTTTTCCACTATAAGTTGGTTTATATTGCATTCCCGAAAGGAAGAGGAAACCCCATCCTTCTCTTTATGGAAGTTGATTTGCTTACACACCAATGGGCTCACCAGTGCCTGAAACAGAATATCTGACCCCCCCTTCACCCTGGAAACCTCCTCCCTATCTCATTATTTTAAATCACCGCCTCCTTCGATTGTTTTGTTGATTGCATTATTCCTCCGGATCCGTAAAAAGTAGTTATCGTGAGTGTGGAGATGAAACCCAAGAGATGAAGAGAGAAAAACGAGGAAATAAGAAAGATAGGAATTGATGCAAAGATGATTGTGTATGAATACTTCGCTTGAGATAGATTTTCTTTGAGGGGAACTCGGGAGCAGAAGTGATGAAAGTCGAGGGGACAGCAGGTGGATGGGTTGCAAAAAAGTCAGAGGGGAGTTTCAATACGGTCATTTAAGACTAAGCTGAATGGATGATATTAAGCAGCTGTTAGGAGAAGCTGTGCGGTGAAAAGAAAACCTCCAACAAAGATCAAGCAGAAGTTTCTGAGCAGAAAGACACAAAGAAAGAGCTAGACTACGACAAAACGTTCGGAGAAACAAAGAACTTTATGGAGATGTGTTGGATAGAAGTTAAACAACTAACGGGCGTTTATGAAGAAGACTTGTTCACACAATATGGACATTTGGTCGAGAAGGCAAACGGCTGAAAAGCATTTCTGAATCTTTCATATTGACGTATGAGCTGGAAGATGCTTGAGCGTTGGTGGACGAAAACACAGAAAACATTGCATTTGTTGTTGACTGACCTCGGTTGCTTTTATTTCCCCATTTTGGAAATAATGCAACAACTTCATACAGTTTTTGTAATTCCTAAGAATATCAATTGAACTACTGTTGGGTTATTTGGTTTGAAAATGGTGTGTTGTTGCAGATTAACACATTTTTAACATGTACTTTTAGACAATAATTTTAATTCTCCATCTCGAACACGGAGACAGAAAAAGCAGCAAAGCTCAAGTATTTCTTTTGGAGAGGGTCGAGTCAAACAGACGACTGGAGGGGGGGTCTTTTAAGTCTGCCGTTGACGGACAAACTGCAGCATGTGAAACCATCAAAACACAAACCATTCACGAAAGAACAGCAGATCCCTAAAGGACAACCAACTGTTACTGCTATAGTCATTCATTTAACTGGACAATCTGATGGATGCAATCATACAGGCTCCAATATTCAAGGATCTAGAAGATGGATGTTCCCGTTTTTAGCGTTCCCACAACAGTATCCGGTTACATAAGATCTTTAAAGGTGGTCCCATTAGGTTCTTGTGGTGTTTGTTGGTAATTTCTTCTATCTGTTAAAGTCCATTACATTTATTAAGTGTTTTCACAGCGTTCCCCTCCAGCAGGAGAAGAAATCCATCAGTTGTTTCTCAAGGGATGTGGTGAGTGGACGAAACCAAAAATAGAAAGAATGAACGTCACTTAATGAAAGGCGAATAATAGTGATGACAGAACCAAAGCAGAACTCTACAGAGCTCAGATGGCTGGAGTCATCAGCAAGAACGACTCAAAGCCGAGTCAAATGATCAACTCTTAAATATGCTTCGGGTTGCATTAAGTGTGGGTGAAATCCAGAACATAAGACTTGTGTTGTACTCTAGATCAGTCCTAGTCTCAAGACCACTTTTTGAAGATCTCAGTCTCTATATATCTCTTAACACTTTTTTTTGGCCACATTAACCTGACACATCCAGATAAACCTCTTATTTCAAGATGTATACATTTAAAACATGTTTATCTCGCCTTGACATTCATTCAAAATCAAACTTAAGTCAAAATAAAAATCTCTTTTATCTGTTCCATCTCGTGTTGAGTCTTGGTCTTGACTCGGTCTCGCCGTGCGTTGGTCTTGGTCTTGACTTGGTGTAAATCCCTAAATGTCTTGGTCTTGTCTTGGTCATGGAGCGCTCTGGTCTTGGACAATGTGGTCTTGACTACAAAACCTTAGACCCATCCTTTGGCTGCAGAAGGCTGTTCAACATGAGTCTGGTTCTGCTCAAAGTTTCTGCCTGTTAAAGGAAGTTTTTTTCTGGCCACTGTCACCAAGGGCTTGCTCATGGGGGATTGATGTTGGGTTGACTAGATATCATAGAGATTACAGTCAAGGCCAGCTCTTTAGTGAATTCATAAATGATGTTTCTCCATGTGGAGTGGTCTACCGTAGCTCTTAGCCTATATATGGTGACGGATATGAAGTACAGTATCAGCCCTTGAGACGTGCTGCCAGCCTCTGCTGGTCTGAGAGCTCGACTACCGTACTGTATCTAGTAGGAGTGCAAACACCACAAAGCAAAAACAGATGGTACTAAAAGAGCGACACAGCTGCACAGAGACTGCATGTTGTAGACTCCCCAAAACAGACTGCGACTTATATTCTGGATTTTACGGTAGCTGTGGTTAATACTTCTCTTCACAACACCACACAGCTGTTCAGTACATCCTTTTCTTTAATATTTGAACAGTACAAATTATATTTGACTTTAGAAACATGACATGAGAAACATCGCTTCACATTTCTGAATATCATATGCATCGAGAACATTCGGGGCCACTGAGAAATCACCTGAGAGAACGAGTAAGAAAATTATTCAGTTTGATATGACGACTTTGACCTCAAAACAACAAGGGGCTGGCTAAAATATGCAGATACTTTACTTTCTTCAGTGTATACATGGGAATCAAAACATAACGTTGGGAAATATGTCCTCCTGGGCAGTTTCACCGGGATTGGTAAAACACGGGCACTGTACAATAACTAGCAAATATATTACAGCAAGTTGCACTTTACACAAATGTAATGTTCTTCATATTCTGCTGAAAATAAAACATCAACAAAATTTTACACGATATATCGAGAGAAGGTAAAGTCATACAAAGTGTGCAAATGTCACCATACGGTCACAGGACGACTCCAAATGAAGGCACCATACTTTTAGCTTCCACTCGTACCAAACCGCTCACATGACCATTAAACTTGTTATCCTGGGATTAACGTCGAGGTTGTTACAACTGTCCGAACGTACAAATTATTCTCACTTTGGCTGCTAATAACAAACAAACATTTCGAAATAAGAAAAGAAAAATGTGTCGATTTCGCCTTTGAGACTGTGCAGTGTTTATCTCTTACGATGCCTGAACTGTTCTAAATGTCACCATGCACTCAACGCGACGTGAAACTGGGTTCACGGTATGATTTTATCAGGATCTGAGAAGTCTGATTAAAGGTCACATATTCTCCTCCTCTTCAGTTTAAATAAGTCTCAGAGCTCCTCAAAACGTGTGTGTGAAGTGTCTTGTTCTAAATCCACTCTGATCCTGTATTTGATCATGTCTATAAACCCCTCTATTTCAGCCCTGCTCAGAACAGGCTGTTTCTGTGTCTGTAGCTTTAAATGTAAATGAGCTGTGTCTGACCACGCCCCTCTCTGGAAGGGCTTGGGTGGCTCGGGCTTTCTCGCTCCATGCCCTATTGTTTACGGTGAGAAGGCAGACTCGGAGGGCAGAACAAACACCTAGCTGTGGGAGTGTCACCCACCTGGGGGAGGGGTTACTGCCCTTTGTGATGTCATGAAGGGAAAATCTCCAAACGGCCTGTTTGAGCACACATTTTCTGAAAAGTGGAGCAGGCAAAAGACGGAGAGGATGGACTTTTCTCATCATTGGGGGGTTTGTAGACAGACTAGAGACACGTATTAGAGTTAACATGGTGAAGTGTATTAGAATAATATGTGACCTTTAATTATCTTTTTTACTCTCATTCTCAGACAACAAAAATGTTGAATATCCTTGTTCTTGTTTTTCTATGCAAATATAAGTAATGCATATATTTTTTAACAAAATAAGAGTATTGCAATACATTTTTGTCTCATGAATTTTTGATTGATTTTAAATTGTAAAGCGAGGTCTCGTTACATCCCTAATTGAGAAACTTCTACACACTCCATGCATTTGCACGTTTGCAAAGATTAAAATGTGACTCTCCCTGCGACCAAATTTACCAACGGGTACAAATAAAGTAACCACAAGCTGAACCTGATCATTGGACTTTTGGTGATTAAATGTAAAATGCTCTCTCTCCTTGATATCTGACTCTATCCTCTGACCTGTCTCTGTAATATAAAGCCCAAAAATAAATCTTTAGAAGGAAGAAAAGTAGGAGATATTGAAATAAGGATCATTTGTTTTTGTGGCGTCCCTTCGCAACCATACTAAAAAAAGTCAAGTTATCGGGGAAATCGGGTGTGTTGAACCTTAACTTAGTTATTCTGGGAATGTAAACAGTGGCATCGTTCTCTCTCATCCATGTGAAAAGTCATCGCCCACAATCCCCCCCAAAAAAATAAAAACATATTTAAATGAGGAAAAACAAACATGTTGCGTTTTAGACAACCCTGTGAGTAGTGCAAAATCATCTCTTTGCAGTGTAAACCCTGAATCACAGCTCAGTGGCACTGACACACTAATACTGATAATCCACAGATGCACTTCACCCAGCTTCACTGCAATCACAAAAATTCAAGTTCACAAAGCCACAGTCCGAGCACCGCCAAAGGGATTAAACGGAACAAACTGTGGCTGAAAGTGGGACGACAGTCTTCCTCACAGAGGACAGGTTGGGCCGTTCATCCTCCATCAAGTATGACCTCAGAAAATAAACACACGGGGGGGGAGCCTGAAAAGGTCACGAAGCAGAGATGCAGATTCAACATATTTCTGTGCAAAGTTCCCTCCTGTGGTAGAAAAAGATGTAAAAGTTATAATCCGGTCGGTGGTGAAAGATCCAACGGCGACAAATCACATCTACGTCTTCCAGTCTTCAAGGTCACGAGCAGCAGAGTTATACCTTTATTTTTATCAGTGTTGAAGACCAACAAAGCTTTTTTTCTATTTAACCCACCAAGCACAACATCCAAACAACCAGCAAAATAGATTTATAGGAAGAAAAAGCAAAGCTTCCAACAAAAACACGCTTGTTACTCTCCTGGTAGTCAGATATTTGCAGAGTGTGTCTAAATGGAGCAGGCTGCAGTTCAAGCCTTGCATTGGAAGTTTTTCTAAAATGCATCTTTAGTGACAGCTCATGCTCTGATCTCACGATATAGATTTCATGATATGAATCAAAAAGTGACGCTGCATGTAAACCTGAAATGAGGCTCCGCTGCAGTATGAAAAAGAGCAAGGTGAGCAGGTGGATGACTTTCTTTAGGTACAGATTTAAAGAGTTTTTGTCCACGTACTATGTAGAAATATTTTGCAGTTTAAGCTCATCTGACATTTGCAAGTGATGCATAATGCAAGTTAAAGCAGTTATAATGCATGGAAGCCATTCTTTACGCACTTACTGGTTATAAACGTTCAGTTTCTGTGACTCTTCAGCGGCTAAACGCACTACTAAGTCGAGCAGGTAGTGTATGAACGAGGAGCCGTGACGGTGAGTCAGACTCTGCAGACTCAGATGAAGGTTTGCCATCACTAGACACACTTTTCAAATGGTTTCCACATCGTCTTTAGTGAATTCTTATAGCTGCTTTAAGGGCTATGGGTTATTCTCAAATCTACGCCATAGGTCCCCTGAAGCTGCAGGATGGACGCTGTCCTCTCCATGCCAGCAGGCGGCGTCAATCCGTTGTTATGATACGGGAAGACCATTTTCACACTGCTGTCACGCACCACATGTAGCCTACTAATCGAGATAATGTCTGATAAAAAGTTGAAAATGGTGCTGGCGTTGTCAGCCCTTGGTGTTTTAGTGGAAAAAGAAAAGAAGAGGCGGAGGAGACAAATAAGGAGAAACCGCACTAATGGGTGAAAGCATGGATACTACAGCTGCAGGCTCAAGGGGCTTTCCCGAACCTGTGTCTAGAGCTGGAGATAAATGAAACCTCTGAACAGCCAGAGAGTTTCCTCTCACCGACGCCGATTCAACATGTCGAATCGGCCAAAAAAGGCCGACAGTAGCGACACTGTAAAAACTAAGGCGACGACCGCTCACCGACTGTCCAACTACGGCCGACGATCACCTTGGTGTGTCAGGTCCTTACCATGTAGCGTGATGTTCACCTTCTAAGAGAAATAACTTGAAGTCGTGCAGAGAGCATCGTCTGTGATTGGTCGATCTTCTTGGGAGCTTTGCAGCAAACTAAAGATGACACAAAGCTTGGCGATAGTTTTAAGCAAGCTGCTACAATCGGTTTGCTTTGTTTTCTTATGTGGTGATACCAAGTCTCAATATTTATAGGTCGACTCTGCTTGCATATTTATTTAATTGCAGTTGCAGTAAAATGTTATTGGCAGGATCAGAAGTTTTTTCTGAAGTAACGTGGCCTCTGTTGGAAGGTTTTTAGTCGGTTAAAAGCTCTAAAAAGGCGGAAAGAAGCAGCCGAGTGTATAGACGTTATCCTGCAGAACAACCGCGCACCCAGTGACAGATTTAACCAATTAACTAACAAAATAACTAACCCTACCCTGCTCACAGCTCATAAAGATGCATTTTAGATCCAGGTATGAAGCGGTACTAAACTAATCTATTGAGTAATTTCCCACCCGTTATTAGACTGACATCAATAATCTCCTGAGATCTCCCGTTAAGAAATTCCCCTGATGAAGAAACACCACGACAGCGGCATGGCACAGAACTGAAGCAGGATATATCAACTATACAGCAGACACTACTACACCGTTATACCAAGATGCTGTCTACATTAAAGTGAAGTCTATTGCGTCTCCTATTTGTTGAGGGGAAGGAAGGGCGTTACAGCCGGATCACATTTACAGGTTTGAAGAGGAAAAACATCAAATTCAGAACTTTCACAACCATTGAACTCAGGTGAGGTCGAGAATATCCAGGTGACGAGTCCACAGGGGAGAGTACAGCTGCCCTTGTTGTCTTTAGGAGAGTATGTAACACAACGGGAGGGGGGAGGAGTAAAGAGAGCTGTGAGCAGCAGCCGAGCCTGGTGGGAAACTGAGTCAGGTCCACGCCACTCTGCGGGAGATGGCCTGTTTGAAGCACTCAGGGTCTACGTTACCTCCGGGCCGCAGCGCCCTCTCCAGGCTCACCAGTACGTTTTGGTGGCATTCCCTGATGTTGACCGGGTACTTGGCCCTCAGCAGCTCGTAGGCGGCGATGAGCCTCATGTTCTGTTTCACCATCAGATACTGGATGATGCACGTCGGCGCAAGAGAGAAGCCGTCTCGACAGTGGACCAGGACGCGCTTCCTCTTCCCAGTGGAAGCGTCGATGCACTCGTTGATGTCCTCGAAGCAGCGCTGCTTCAGTGCTGGCCCCTCACCTAGAGCATCAGGCACGTCTCCGATGTCCACCTTGAGGCGGGACCAGCTGTGGCGGGCGCCACGAGAGCAGGTGCACGGTATGAGGCTAAGGCTCGGGCCTGGTTCTCCCGGCACACTGCTCATGTCAATGATGCTGTCTATGTTGTTGCGGCACAGTGTGCGCCCGTTGTAAGCTGCATTCAAGTTGCCCACATAGATGTAGTCTGTCACCTTGGAGATGACGGGCTCAGAGTACTGGAAGTGTTCAGGACCGCTGGGTTTCGGCTCAGGTGTGCTGGGGCCCCTGGCGCCGGCAGGCCCCGTGGCGGCTCTCCTGCTGTAGTTTCGCAGCTTCTTGGAGCCCGAGCGGGAGGGAGGGTTGGAGTCAGACTCAGAGCTGCTGTTCCAGGGCGGAGAGAACAGAGAGAAGCGGCTGGAGGATTTGTTCTTATTGAGGATCTCCACAGGGCTGGACAGGCCGGAGCTAGAGGCCGTGGTGGATGCTGAGGCGCAGAACAGAGACGCTCGCTCCAGAGAACCAGTGCTGCTGGCTGCTCCTGCACTGTGGGCCTGCTCCATCTGCAACAGACACACAGCTGACAAGTCACTGAACTAAACTAAATGAGTTTCACATCATTTACTAGCTACCTGTTCTGACATTTTAATAACAATAACAGTCAGATTGGTGGTTAAGTTTTCTGCTGAGGACGGAGCAAGAGCTCAGCTCAGTGTGTGTGTGGATGTACCTGAGCTTTGAGGTTGTTCTTCCACTCCTGCGTCTCCAGAGCCTTGAAGCGTCCGCTGCTGTCGGAGGAGATCGACATGCAGAGGGGCCGGTGAGCTCTGGGAGGGAGCTGGGGGGTGAGGGCCACGGGGACGGGCCTCGCATTGTGATGTTCGCTTCTACTCATCATCAGATTTGGACAAGAGCCTGAGGCACACAAGGGGGACATTTCTAATACTTCTCTTATGTTTTAAACAGAATACACCAGCAAGTTCAAGGCTGTTTCTTAACTTATCTACAGAATTAAAATGCTGCTTGTTTCATAAAAAAGTGGAAATGTGCATACTTGGTTGGTTGTACAAGTTTACAAAACATGATATTGTGCTACATAGGGTTGTCAGTATACCAAAATGTTAAACTTCAATATGACACCAGTAGAAAAACTAATGCTTTTTATACCGGCTTCGATACCACAGCAAAAAAATGGAAGTCTTGGGCACCAAATATTGGGAACTTCATTGTTTTCAATTATTATAAACTGCAGGCAAACTCCTGCACACTGCCTTAATTGCACAAATATGTTGGCACAACTTCGGTATGATGATAGTATCGTGCAAGTTCTATCTGTGGACATGTTGTCCCTGCAGTCTCAGGACTGTCCAACACATTTAAAATAAAAGATTTAAACTGAGGCCAATGTTAAGTTAAAGCTGGAAATGTCGTGTTTGTGTTCATGGAGGATTTCACCTACCAGCACATTCTGAGCGGGTGATGGACTGAATCTGCAAAGTGTTTTGGGTTTTCAACAGGCTGTGAAGAGTTGTCACTATACCTGCAGAAGAGAGGTCACCTTGTGGTAAAATTAGAGCTGTAGGTGTGTTCATGGCAAACATTCTTAGTTAGAGGGAGGACATGAAAATCACCAATCTTACCGATCCTTCCATTGTGCTTGCAGGGCACCTTTTTATCCAGCAGACTGTGTGCACTCGGGTCTCTGTTCCACTCTTCCTCGGCCTCCATGGTCCGCCTCCTGCAGACAGAGGCACAGAAACCGGCTCAGGCGGCCCGTCATCTTTGGCAAGCCGAGCAACACTTCAGCTCCATCGGACAGACATCAGAGCAGCGCGCGGCGTGGACCGACCACCGCAGCTAGCGGCTAAGTTAGCCGCTAACGGCAGGCTAACTCAGCTAGCCGCTAACGGCAGGCTAACTCAGCTAGCTCACTGTGTGTGAGTCATTCTGTGGAGGCTCCAGCCGTCGTTTATTTCTGCCTCGAAGGACAAAGTTAGGCCGGAGAATACTAAATCACCCACACTGCATATCAGACCAAACATGACGCCAGAAAAGGTAAAAATACTGGGACGTTAGCGAGATTGCTAGTTAGCATGTTAGCATAGCTACCCGCTGCTTCTCTGTGGCTCAAGCAGCTCGTCGCGTTTAAACATCAACTAATGCCGCATTTAGTGCTCGTCAGCGGGCTAAGGTGGGTCACAACCCCCGAAATGTGTCCATAAATACGGTGTTAAAGTGACTGGCTAGCTGGCTGGCAGGCTGGCTACCAAACAGCTTCACCAGCCCAGCAGCATCATCATCACAACCCGCGACCCCCTGTCGTGATGAACTGAAAGCGGTTTATTTTCCCCCTGAACTCAGACTTCCAGGTTTTGTGAAAATACACCTGAAAGGCTTTACCCATCAAAAAGTTACTGAAGTTTGTTTTTCAAACCAGGAGACTTGGTTAAATGTTAGGACGTGCTATTTAGGAGAAAGAAACACGGTTTACTTTACACATCTAGAGAGGGGAAACTACCTGAATGGCTGAACTCAGGGCAACAATAGAGGTAATTACGCAGTTCTTTTTAAGGCCACTTGAGGCTTGTTCCAAAAGTGAGTCAATCTCTCAATCAATTTTCACAGCCTGGTACAAAAACGGTTTATGCCTCTGAAGCTTATTTCCCCTACTCTAGTAGAGGGCAACATTTTCTATACATTTTTTAAGCTCATGTTTTGTAATACCGCCGTGACTTTTTTAACCAATTTTTGGATGAGCGGCTTGAGCTGGACAGTAATGACGAGTTTATTTGTTTGTTTGGATCCCCATTAGCCACCACATTAAGTAGCAACTACTCTTCCTGGTGTCCACTCATACAATCATGAATTTAAAATCCACACAAATTAAATTATTAAAAGTCCAAGACAGAACGGAAAAGCTGGAGCGTCCATATTTGCCGGGCAGGGCAAAAAAAAAAAATCAAAGATATCAAACTGTGAAACCTCTGGGAAATATTGGATCAGCTGTGAAAATATTGAAAACGTGACGTTAAGTTTTTACATTTTTAACTTGATGAGCTCTTCAGAAAGATGTTTTTAGTTCACACATTTCAGGGTAAGTGTTGTAGTACTCAAAATCAGTCTTGAAAAGAAGTTTCGAAGGTCTCGGTCTCTGAATCTGAAGCATTTTACTCGATCTTGTCTCGATCTCAGACTGGGCAGACTTTGGATTTTAAATCAAGACCACCACTAATAGGCTACTTTCCCACATCATTACTGTGATAAGAAGGAACACACCTCTTTCTAAAAGAACAAATAACTTCAATTCATTTGTGGTTTGATTTTTATCCCCCGGTTACTTCCACAACCTTCCCGGTGTTACGGTCTGAGGGAGTGACACGCCCCCTGCACACAAGATGAGGGTTTTTCAGAGATATTTATGGTCTTGGTCTTGTCTCGGTCTCGCCCTGCCTTGGTCTTGGGTATGTCTTGGTCTCGGTTAGTGTGGTCTTGATCACAACACTAGGTTCAGCAGCTTTCAGGCTGAGGCTCGACTTACATTCGTACGAAACAACTTCAAAATGTTACTCGATTCACTTCAGAAAGGGGGAATTAATTCTAATGCGGTGTGATCAGCTTTAACGTTTACACAAATATAATATGACATAAATAACAGTTTTCAAAGCTCCCTTTTTATTTATTTTTTACAATAAATGAACAAAAGATGATTTAGATGAGCATCGAAGAATAAAATAAAAAGCTTCAAACAACTGTTGGCAAGTAATAAGGCACACAATCATTTTAATAGAGCTAAAATTAAATCTCACCACATGCTAAATTAAAGACGAAGCTACACATGTCACATCGAATCTTTAGTTGTTAATGCACTTACCTGTGTGAGTCTGAGCGTGATTACCTGGTGGTCGTTGGCGGCGGGTTTATCAGTGTGTCTGCAGACTGAAGCAGCAGCTCTGTCTGACAACAATCATCCGCTCGCTGATCTTGAGCCTGTGTTTTTCTTCTTCTTGTGTTTAATTGGATGGCAGCGCCTCTCTCCAGGTTTCCTGGTAACCCACCGACCTGCTGATGTCACTGCTCTCCATAATGAAGTGTCGAGTGTATCTGGCTGCCTTTGTCAAAAAACCAGGCGGGGAAATTCACAGGAGAGAAAGAAGACCGACAAAGAAGGTCGGTCACGTCTGCCATGATGTGATTTAAGGATGTGATTTTAATAGACAAAGAGTAAGGTCCTTTACCTGCTTTTTGTAAAGTGTCTTGAGATAACGCTTGAATTGACTCTATACAAATAAAGATTGATTGAAGGCGATGGCAGCACACGCAGCTGCTGTGGTTCTTAAACTTTAATTATCTCTCAATGCTTTATTATCAAACTATGTCATGATGAGGGGTGAAAGTAAAACACATCAAATTACAAAAGTGGAGATGACGATAATGTAGGGGTAAAAATGCATCTAAATTGGAACAAAGTGAAAATGTTTAGGTGATTTGATTAATTTGAGGTCAATTTGATTTAAAAGAGGAGCTGTGATTGGATGAAAATAGATCCATAAATATCCTTCAGTTATCATTTCAGGAAAGGGACCTCAGGTGGAAATACGACGAGTGCCTACTCCAGGCATCGAAGAAGTGCGTCAGTAGTTTGAAAGATGGCAGAGGAAAAACCCGCCCACTAATTCAACTGGGTTAAAAAGAAAACACAAAATAGTCCACAAGTTAAGATAAATAGAAAAGTAGTCTAGTTGGGGTGCTTGTGGCGCGTTGGTTGGTGCGCGCTACTCATGGTAGAGGCTGTGATCCGTCGGGTGGGCTCCCCCATTCGGGTGCAGGCTGTGGCTCCCTTCTCACATGCCATCCCCCTTCCCTCTCTCTCTCTCTCTCTCTCTCTCCCTGATCTGATTACTGACTCTATCCACTGTCCTTTCTCTCCAATAAAGGCACAAAAAGTCCAAAAATAGATCTTAAAAAAAAAAAAGGTAGTCTAGTAGAAGGAAACTCTTGTAATCAGAAACTCTGCAAACGGAGGTCGGTGCTCTCAGAGAGAAGCCTTAGACGTTTAAAATATAATTCAGTGGACTCCTTCTCTCAGGCAGGATCCAAAGAAGGTACTGGAGCACATAAAGTCACTTTAGGCAAATTGAATTAGGTGCAAAGGTTTAAAGTTTCAACCAACTGCGTCTTCCTTCAGAGTCAAAAACCAGAAAGTAGTCTCTTTGATTAAGACACGAGTGGTCGCCCCCTCCCCCTCTCTCGCCTCTATTCCTACTACCACCCGACATCCCTGACGCGCAGCCGACGTCCATCGGAGTCGTCCCAACAACCACCGCCGTCCTCCCCGTATCCACGTGTTTTTTAACAATGAGTATGGTCTAAACCTGCTACCATAAAGTGTCTCGAGATAAAAGTTGTTATGAATTGGCGCTATACAAGAAATGATTGATTGACGATTCCTCTGCTCTGATAATCCGGTTGAGAACGCTGCAAGGCGCCGCATTTGTCGACAGAGCTGTCAATCATGACATCAAATTACTAATTAAAGCCACAACTTAGAAAAATGTTGGACACTTGGACATCAAAGCGTGAATGTTTGACCCGAATCC
Organism: Tautogolabrus adspersus; assembly: GCA_020745685.1. Taxonomy (NCBI): domain Eukaryota; kingdom Metazoa; phylum Chordata; class Actinopteri; order Labriformes; family Labridae; genus Tautogolabrus; species Tautogolabrus adspersus. Next base: position 31,740,686 of record CM036539.1, on the reverse strand, counting down.
CATCTGTTAACATGGAGGAGGCGGGGTTTATGACCTATTTTGAAGGGGGAGCTCTAAATATTTTGGCTTCACTCCCAGGCAGCAGTTTCTCCGTCCATCTCAACGATGTTGTTCGAAACTTTTGAGTAGGATTGATCCAAAAGATGCGGATTATCCTGATGCCAGCAGACGGCCAGATTCAGACTGGATAACAGGAACTTAACGGTAAATCCAATGACATGGGGTTTAAATGTGGTTTCAAATGAGCAGATGTCAGGCTTCTGTTTCAAACATTTCATTGCCTTTGTTTTAAGACGTTAATTAAGACTTAATTAAACTTTTAAAGCAGTCAGTGCCGTGTGATGTGCAGGAGGAAAACAAGGACTTAAGAAACACTAGAGATGCTGCATGGGTGGGAGGGATATTTGCATTTCGAAGAGTCTCCTTCAGCTCGTCGACTCGTCACTGTGGGATCTGTTGGACCTCCACTGACCTTTAAATCCTTCTCAAACACCTGCCTGAGGTATCAGAAGCAGAGAAAAGCCGTCCTGTTAAATCTCATTGTCATTTGTCCCGAGGGTAAAATGAGTTGAAGCTGATTCTGCAACAGAAACAAATTAACGTCTACAACTGAGAACAAACATGATCACACAGCATATTGAGTTTTTCTAGGAGGGGTTCCTGTTTTTGTTGTTTTAAATGACAGCCCTCAGATCTGTTTCCTCCTGCTTCGTTGGAGTGAGTGAGGCGCTCAGGGACGGATTAATGAAATCTGATCTCTGGAGGCCTGAAGCAGCAGGACGACACACCTGCTGCTGAAGTCAGCTTGATTGATCTGGAGTCGCTTTTTAAAAAACCTTCATCTGTCGAGGGGAAAGACGAGTGAGCGCAGAGCTCTCAGTCTGAGGCTGCTGCTGGTGCCACTGAAGTAGAGGACGAAGCAGGTCTCACGTTTACCTTTAATGCAGTTTGATTTATGATGAAATCTGTCTCTCACAGGGTTATATTCCTTAGTGTATCTTTGTAATCACGACAACACATTTTTTACAACTCAGTGAAACTCGTTGAAACATTAGGTTTTCATATCTGTATTTTATACAGTTGTTTTCTTCACCCCTCCTTCTCCTTTGCTCTCCAGGTGCTGCTCCTCAGCCTCTGTGCAGGTAATGAGTGCACCTGCAGCAGATTACCAGTGAAGGGTTAGAGTCATTCAGTGATCGTGTGTGTTAGCGAGAGCTGTGGTTACATCTTCAGTGGACGGAGGGCGTCGTTGGATGTGGTGCCATAGGCTGTTTTCATAACCGCCTACAATACTAGTAATACATATTGATTTGGCCAAAATGCAGAATGCAATATGAGAGAACCGCAGTGTGCCAAAAAATACCTGGATGTGGTATGATTCAGGAAAAATCTACAGTATGCATCAGACCAGTCTCCCTCGCGTACTGTTTCCCACAATGCAAAGCGCCGGGTCAGAGATCGAGATGACGGACAATAACGTCCATCCTATCAGAGGAAATAATCACAATCAGACCAAACCACACGAAGATACCACCAATGATCTTGTTGAATTTTTAAAATCATGAAAATCTAAATGAATCAGTCGTCAGTTTTTTTCAGACTCTAACTGGACGCTACACTGTAGCGGCGTTTAGCGTTAGCTGGGCTGTTGTTTACTTCCTCATTCCAAGACCCCCAACAAGAAAAACAAAAAGGTCTGATTAGCTCATGTCTCGATCAGCACACACTGTACGGGGGGTGAATGTTTTGATGACTCATCAGTTTTGATTTGATGAAGGATAAGAGTTATTCACAATAAGGCGTGTAGCTGACCTGATTGACAGGTGGGCGCGGTGTAACGGTTTGTCAGGAGGCTTAAAACCCGCCTCAGCTCCAGCTCTCAGCCTGTCGTTAGGTTGACTGAAAGTTAGGCTGAGACAGCATTTCCAGCATGGAGACCGCCATCGATGGGACTCCAGCGCCCCCTGCAGGAACAGACGGGTGACGTCACTCAGGCTTCGTCCGTTAATATTTACTGGGATTATCATTTTTGTTTGATTACATTTTAAAAAGGAATAATCATCACTGAAATGAAGCAGCTCTTAAATACATCACTTTGCTAATATAACATAAAATATATTTTAATGTGTTTTTATATTACAGACAGAATTTATACATTTTTATAAACTTAAAGGATGAAGTTAAGGTGCACGTTTTCAGATCAAAAGCAGATTCAAGTTTTCAGGCGACAAATTTAAACAGACAGTCAATCGAAGACAGTTTTGGAGCGGGCAGCACATACAGGCCGAGCGAACACGTGATACAAACACGTCAAATGTTGTTTATTTAAACTCTGGCGATGAGTTGACTTGATGCTGTGTTGGGAGAGAGAATCAGTGTTTGGATTTCCAGACTTCCTGTGCTGCAGTTAGAAATGATCGTTCCACACATCGTTAAAAAAACAAACATACTTTCTAAAAGTTATTTTCTTCTTCTCATGAGGTCAGACCGGACAAAGGTTGCTTTTACACTTCGACATCGTGATGTTTTTTAAATCTGCAAAGTTTCGAACCGTGAAGCGTGATTCGATCGCCAAGGAGTATGATTTCTTCGTTAAAACTCAAAAAGAAAAAACTCAAAGGTCTCGCCCGTACCGTCGTGGAGATGGAGTGTGAGCGTGTGCGATAGGATGGAAAGATGGTGAACTATGCCTGGGCAGAGAGGCGCCAGAGGAAACTCTGGTGGAGGCCCGTAGCGCTCCTGATGTGCAAATTGGTCGTCTGACCTGGGTATAGGGGTGAACGACTAATGGAACCATCTAGTAGCTGGTTACCTCCGACGTTTCCCTTCGTATGAACGTGTTTCTTTTCCAGGTTTGTAGCGCTGAAGTAGGCCAGAGTGCAGCCTCTGTTGTCTTATAGCTTACAGGGAACTTTTTATCAGACAAATCTCCTCATGTTTTTCACCAAGAAAAGAGAATGTTTATCTTGACTACATAAAGATCTGACAGGGCAAATTTCAGCTTCATGTTTAAACTGAAGGCACCTTAAAGGAAGAATGTGCGACATGTTACACATCAATATATCAGAGATCCAGTCTCTCCTGTGTAAATGTCTCTCTGAGTCCTGACTGTCTACAATGAGTGAGAAGCTCGAGTCCCGCTGGCTGTGTTGTTGTCAGAGCCGTGTTTACATGGACGGGACGGCCGGCTCCTCCCCTTGTGTATAAAAGCTGTTTTAGTCAAGGACTAGAGAGAAGAAGAAGAACATACTCACTGATTATTTGGATGTCACGTAAGAGTTTTTAGATCACGCTCATTCTGTGTCAATTTACATTCAATATGAAGCTACGAGCTAACTAAAGAGCGCTAACATTAGCATGCTAACACAACAATGCAGGACACAGGCAGCAGCTCAAGCCGAGGACAATTTTGAACTCCTCCGTGTGAACGCGAGTGGAGGGGGGTTGGAGGTGTGTCTCTGGAGGAGAGCGGAGGCTTCAGTATGGAGGAGGTGTGGCCTAACAGCAGTTTGTTTTGGTTTCATGCTGGTGCTCAAGGGCGACACCTACTGGATCAAAAAGTCGCACATTCTTCCTTTATAGATACGGCACCAAAGACTTAACTTGTCCTGAGTAACGCAACATGAATATTTGTTTTTGCCTTTTGGTCTGAACACACCTTAATAACACAAACATAGCTCCAGGTCTAAATTAAATGTGACCCGTCATTTACAATTGACGTGTAAAATACAAAATAATCAAATAGAGTCAACTATTTACATTTAATTATTTAGATATGCTTACAATGATGTGTTGGGGACGTTTTGTGTGCGTGTGTGCGTGTGTGTGTGTGTGTGTGTGTGTGTGTGTGTGTGTGTGTGTGTGTGTGTGTGCGTGTGTGTGTTTCCCTTAGAAGGGAAGTCTGCTGTACAGGGGAATCTTCTTTTTCAGAGTCAGGGTGGTGTTGACCTGCTCGGCCGACAGCAGGTTGTGCCACTGAGCGACTGGCCGCCGCGGGTTTGACAACATGTCGGCCCAGTGCCTCAGCTGGTTCCCCGTGGCGTCACAGCCCAGGAAGATCTTCCCCATGGTGTCGTTTCTGGTCATGGCGTCGTGGTCCCACACTGAGATCACCAGATGCACCTTCTGTGGACGATGGGAGCAAAGACTTTAGTCTAACTAAGCTTCAGATCAAAAGTGCTGAAAGGGTTTGCATCATGTTGCTCACTCCATTTTCGTGTGCAGACCAGAAGTGAGTCATTCAAATTAATCAGAGACAATTTCTCTGATGGAAACCAACTTTCAGTTTTATCTGAGGCTTCTCGCTGACTCTCTGAGATGATATGAACACAATAAACCAGATTTTTCATGAATGCATCGCAATTTATGGAACCATGCTGAGAAAACAATATTCTAAGCAACGTGGTCATCTCTTGCGTCTCTACCAACTGATCCAAAGCCGCATCTCGTAACACTCACTCACCTGGATTTGTTCAAACGTCACGTCAAAGGTGAACGACTCGTTGTAATAAGGGCTCAGCGTCTTCTTCTTCACTGTCGTCGTCCTTTTCCTCCACTTCCTCCGATCCAGAGCCAGCTGCACCTTCACATAGGGATCTACAAAAGATCTTAAAAATCAGTAAACACGCGGGGAAAGCTCTTCAAAAAATGAAATGTGGCATTTAACAGTGTTAAGACTTTCCTTACAACAAGAAAAAAACACAAGAAATAATCAAATATCTGAGAGTGTTAGGAAATGGTCTCAGATGTTTTTAAATCCACACCCTCATCATCACCAGTTCTTCTCTGGTTTTGATCACACTAAAGGTGGACTCCAGTTTGATATGTTGGTTGTAGCTTTTTTCGTATTTAGGAGCCATTTAGGTAATTCTTCCCCAAACCTTCAGGGTCCCTTACATTGTTTTTGAAGCTCAGCTGCAGTTTGAATTTTTGGAAGAGGTTTGTTTTGACCCCTATAGAATTAAAGCCTCGGGTCAGGGGCGAGTTTAGAGGGGTGACCATGGGCGCCACAGGTGCCCCCCCAAAATCCAAATCTATGATTGGCTATTTGCCTTGTCAGAGGCGAGGCTTAAGTTAAAATCAATATTCTAGCTGTTTTCAAGTCTGCTGGTGTTTTCTTTACGTGTAAATGTAGTCACTGTTTTTGTTAGTACTTTCAGTTGTAAATAAATTCTTTGCATATTTGCCTCTTTTCATAAAAAACTAAGCAAATACTCGTGCACACTGTTTAACTTGCAATCGCCTTTCCTTCCGATGTATTTGTGCAAGTTAGACAGCGTACAAGAGTTTTCTAAGAGCTTTTAATTGTGAACTTGCACACACCTTTGTTTTTGAGTCCATAAAGAATCAAGATTGCCAAATCGTGTTACTTATGAGAACAGATCATTAGTGGGGATCGAAAGGGTAAAAAAATTAAATTAATTTGTGTGCCCACAAGCTTCAGGCCACCCCTCCATAGGTCAGTGCCCCAGGTGGGCCACCCCAGTTAATAAAGTCTGGACACGCCCCTGCCTTGGATAATATGTTAGGATGCAAGTGAGTTGAGTATGAGATTCCGCTGACCTGAAGCCCCACTGATGTCCATGCTCTTCAGGTTTTTAGCCTCCAGGATCACCACAGTCAGTTTACTGGCAGTGGGAACGTAACGCAGAGAGAAGCAGATCTCGCCCAGGTTTTCATCCTGCAGGACAAGCCAATCAGAGACTTTTACAACAAAGAAAACATCTATCATTGAATATGTTACAGGAATATTTGTGTGTCTCCGCAGGACAAAGATGCCTAAACAAACATGGTGGACGGTAGGACTGAACGAACAATCTTTTTCAACATTGAAATGATGTGCTCATGTGCAATGGTCATATTGCCGGAAGTGGGATGCCGTTCCTGTGACCTGAGGCACGTCATGCTGACACTTCTCTGTTATTTGATGCAAACCGAAACCACCAGTTTGTTTAACGTTCAGAGGTCACAGGACTGACCGTTGTGCATGCACCGTCTGTGTGTCCTTGCATGCAAATGTAGACATTCAGGAGAATCTGCTGCCGTCACTACCCCGGCATGACACTCGAGGCAGACGCTCACTTCTATCTGAACCAGTTCTCTTGCCCGCTTCCATCACTGCAACACCATTCAGGACCAGAATCTTAACTTATAATGAGGACATACTGGCTGCTGAATTGTTCACTAGATATCTTACTGATTGGTCCTTTAAAAATCTAAAATAACAAGTACAAAGCCAACCTCAAACTTGGCGGGCTCTCCGAGGTCCTCCCATTCCTCGATGACGTGGTTCCAGTCGACGTTGCAGAGCTGCACCCGGAGCTCGCCGATGATGTTGTGTTTGGAGAATCTGTTGAAGTCAAACACCTGCATCACCACCGTCGACTTCAGGAGGGAAGACTTGGATATCTGGAGGGAGATCACTCAGCTCAGACACAATGTTTGATTCCCCGACAACAACTCAATCCACTTTACTAACCCCCCGTCCTACCTGGAAGTTGAATTGTTCATTGAAGACAGGGTTCAGCGTGTTCCTGAACACTTTGGTCTCGCAGGTTTTTGCTTTGTCGGGGCAGACGTAGACTTTAGTGTACGGGTCTGAGCTTCCCCCCAGGTCCATGGCCTTCAGGCTGTTGGCTTGTTTGATCCCCACGGTGAGCTGGAGACAAACGACGACAGAAAAAAGACTCACTTTGGGGACCCAGTTTCCCATTGTTTTACTGCATGTGAAGAAGCTTTAAAAGGTCTTTATTATCTTCAGAGGGTTAAGAACCAAAATGTCCTTAAAGGCTCACTTTGCGTCTTTCAGAGCAGAGTCTCTAAGAAGAAATCAGAGAACTGTACGGAGGCTCAGTGGTGAATGTAAACAGAAAGTTTGGCGGTTAAATCACCTCAGACTGAGCGGCGTTGTAGTCCAGCGAGTAGAGCAGCTTTCCTCTGTACTGTCCGGCCGAGCCGTAGTCCACATCATTCACATCCGGCTGAACCTAAACGCTCATCAGGTCAGAAGATAATCAACACACAGCTCAGAAAAATCCTCTACAAATCACTCCAAGCAGAGAAAATATTGCAAATTATATTTTTACAAACTCATATTTACTTTTTTGACCACTTGGGGGCAGCAGAAACAAGAAGAAACATCATATACATCCATCATGTATGCTAACTTCAGTTTGTTTTAATGCTAAGTTTGGTAAGCGTTAAATGAAATATTCTTACAGAAGAAATAACGACCAACTCCTCAAAGTGTCTTTTGGTTCAACTGAACCCTGAACAAGGTTGATGTGAACTCAATGGTACCTGCAACGTCCTCCCATGATTTGTGGTCCATTTGACTCTAAACGTGACCATCATTTACTAAATGAGTGTCATGCTTCATTGAAGAAGACTTGAGACAAGAAATTGAGACCATAAACTTGTTCGGAAAATGGACAAAACACCTAAACGCTATCATCCAGGTCTACACTCCCTCCCGCCCTCTACGCTCTGCCAATGAAAGGTTTCTGATCCAACCTTCACAACACAGCCCTAAGTCTATAGCTAGAATCTTCTCCTCTGTCGCCCCCCGGTGGTGGAATGAACTACCAAACTCCATTTGTTCTGCAGAGTCCCTTTGCACCCCTAAGAAAAAGCTAAAGACCCAGCTCTTTATGAACACCTACACACGAGGGGGTTTGATGATGACAATGACGTTATTAAGGATGGTTTTGATGCTGATTAGAACTCTCAAGAACCGCTGTCGATGTTGTGCTCTGCCTCTGGCCACTTCCTGTCAGCACCTCTGGTCACTTCCTGTCAGCACCTGTGTGTCCGTTCAGACTTAAAGCTGTTTGTTTGCACTTCCTGACGTTGTTTCCTCCTCTCTACATCATCGCTTGTGTTGTTCTTACTCTCTGATGTTTGTTACGTTGGATAAAAGCGTCTGCTAAGTGATTTGTAGAATTGTAGACAAGACATTGTTTGGAAACTCGCCCCCTGCTGGTCATCAGAAGAAATTCAGCCAAAAGGCACTTCAGGATTGAATTCACTTTTCAAACCTTGAGGCTTGTACTTGTAACTGTCAGATAAACACATTTTAAGGGAATCACATTTACCACCAGAGGGCGCCGTCACTCACCAGAGACGTGGTGGTTTTTCCGTTCACTTCGTTGAGATTGACCTTCTCGTCCTTCTTCTTCTTCTGCTTCTTCTTCGAGCTGCGGCAGCACTTGATGCAGATGCACACACAGCAGAGCACAATCACCAGAACGCCGATCACAAAGATGACGAATATCGCCCATCGAGGCACTGCGGGAAAAGTTAACATTTTTTTAAAAAGGACATTCACATACACATGTCTTGCTCACATGCACCTATAGGAAACTGTTACAGAGGTGAAGCAGTTGAGAGTACAAGCAGAACTTTTTTCAGGAGTCCCACGGGTCACAGGATTCCCGTGGGATTTCTGCATGACGAGTATGGATTTCACTGCTCATCACGTGATTGTGATGGGAAAGGAAAAAAAGTCAATGGGAGAGGAAGCGAGCGGGAATCATGATAACAAGAGACCAGTTTTATTTGCACACACAAATAATTGAATAGCGACTGTTATGTCGAAGAAGAAGGTTTAGTCGGAGCGGCTGGTTGGTGACTTACAGGGGATGCTGTCCAACAGGCCGTTGATGAAACCAACAGTGGTGTTGGTGTGAGAGGAGGTGGTGGAGAAGACGGCGATGGGAGGAGTCAGTGAAGGCGGTGCACGAGGTAAAGGATGAGAGGATTTCGGGGCTCGATGGATGTTAGGCATGATGAGGAGGATGAAGAAAGGAGCTCTGGAATCAGGAGGAGAGAGAAGAGACTTAGTATTTAAAAGAGATTTATTCTTCTACCAGAGGATTCTTCTACAAAGAGAGTTAAACACAGAAAGACTTTTTGCGTTAGCTGACTCTGCAAACCGTCTTCCATGTTTTCCCTGAAGGCAGGCGACCAAATCATTCAGTGTCATGACCGGCTCAAAGGCCATGGCAGATAAAGGGAGAGACAACGACACTCAGTAGTTTAATGTTCCCTGTTTCACATTCTTAAAATGATATGAGACTTCTTTTGTAATGTAACCGACGTAAGACGGTCCTGAGGGAACTAGTGTTAGCCAGGAGGATAGCACTAACTGCGCTAACTGATCGAATGTGCATACATTGAGTTAAATCCTATGCTGGGAGGGCCCATTCACCGGGCCTTTAAGGGGTCAAGCCATTTCTGCAGGCGGTCCTGCAGGGTCTGACGGGAAGCTGGACACACCGCAAAAACAGTCAGGGCCTTTAAGTTGATCAAGCTTTAGACATACAACTACAAGAATATAACGAAGGCCCGGTTGTTTTTTAGCTGCTTTACGTATTTTGCCTTCCAGAAGAAAAAGAAAAACAGCAAAGAAACCTCGAGAAGAATGTACAGCCATAAAACCGCTCACTGTGTCTCCCTCTCTGCAGTTAAACTCAGGTTTTCTGGATGTTTCCTGACAACGCAGAAGAATACAATCAAACATCAGAGCAACCAAACTCTGGTGACGTGACTGAGTGGAAACTCCACCATGAACAAACAGTCTGATTCACACTCTGCTCACAATGCTTCATCACTGTTTCCGTGTTACCTGCCTCGAGTGTCTGTGTCAGTCAACAGAGCGGGAAGAAAAACACACTTACATAATTACACTCATTTATCTACAGAATCACTGACAGATACACAACCAGAGCGTGGACCTTTGTCTGGAAACAATCCCAGTTTACTCACCGTATTGCTCCAAAAAAATCTATTTACATTCTCACACTGACAGACATGCTGCAACGACAGGACACAAATGTTGTTTTCACCTGGAGCAGCCTGGCTTTAAGTTCGTCCTTCATTTCTCCAGACTAACCAAAGCAAACGCTCTCTGGGTTGTTGATATGGCCAAATGTACTCCTTGTTTCTTCTATTGTTTTATCTGGTGCTGATCACATGAGAAGTAGTGAGCTGATAATGATCGTCTTAAATCTATACGACTCAAAACCTGCAACCAGAGAGAAATGTCCGCCTTGTGAGTTTTGTAAAATATATTAAATCTGCTGGTCATCAGATAAACGGTTTTGATTGGCTTGACTTAAATTAGATCAGTTAGAACCTGTTTGACCAAGAGGGGGGCGGACAAAAAGAAAACATGAGATGCAGATTTTTGTGGATCCCATTCATGCAAAACCGTCTGAAGCTTAAAGGAGCGATATGTAACTCTGACACCTAGTGTTTAAAATGGGTACTGCAGTCCAAATTCTAAACATTGTAGAGAGCTGTCTCCCCCCCCCCCCTCCTCTCTAGAGTGGATGCTCACGCAGGTCACCATGTGGTGGACTCTGAAGCTTCAGTGTTTATCCAGCTCTGCATCGGTCTGTAAACCTTTCTGCGTTCTAACCTCTCTCCATTTTTCAAAAGCATCTCCAATATTGATCCTAGTTTGAGCACGTTTCTGCTCGTGGAGCTTATTAGAAACATGCAGAGGCTTTTTAGGTCGGGTACAATCACTTCTATCTGAACCAGTTCTCTTGTCCGCTTCCATTGCTGCAACACCTGTTGGTTTGACCTGATAACTGCTCTCATATCTGGCAAACCGAGGGGCGTCCAAAACGGCCGTGTGGGGGTGCCTTAAAACCGCCTACCTTCTCTGGTCCAAACAAATCCAGACCATTCAGGACCAGAATCTAAAGTTAGAAGGAGGACATACTGGCTGCTGCATTGTTGTCAGAGAAGCCAGCACTTCAACATAGCATGTTTCCTTAATGTCTGATCATAGAGTAAGCTCACTTTATCATTTCAGTCACTACACATCTCACTGATTGGTCGTTTAATTTCAACACAAACATGAGCATAAAAACTCTTTCTGCTTCATTCTGCCACGGGAGGAGAGATTTTTAAAACAAATATTGCGGCCATCTTTGTTTAGATGTTGTAAAACAGAAGTCAAGAGACATTGCAGCTGTTTCTAGACCTCCCTCTGACCCTAAACCTTTTATTGACCCAATCATTGCCTGTATGATCTGATTGTCTGTGATTAAATGAGAGGCACAAACTGGAGCATGTGTTATATTTGTGAGACCTGTTTTTAAAGGATGCATCACTGGCGTTAACCAATCAACACAACACAACATCTTGAGGAAGATCCTCAACACTGCAACAAAACATAAACATTATTTGAACTAGTCCTGGTGTGTCTTTAATAAAAGCTGTTAGTGAAGTATTTACTCACTATTGAAGGCTGTTACAGAGATAAGGACATCTACCCGAGTCGACCAGAGGCTGCAGTACTCCGACAAAACTGGGAGTCCGTCGTGTTGGAGAAGGAGTGAAGAGGAAGGAGGTGACGTCCAGCAGAGACCGGACTTTTCCTTAAAACAACCCCTCACACTCGTTTGATCAAAAGGAGGAAACGTCTCCTCCCTCCATCTCTTTCACAGTAATGAGCAGGAAACACACATCAACAACAGGCCATCAGAGGCAGCGGGAGCACTCACACAACATAAACGTCTTGTTCTTAGGTAGAAAAACTAGAGTCAGTTTAAACGTACAGGTCCGAATTTCATCGTGTAGCCTCCTAAAATGTAGACGTTACTAAAGGACCTGTAGTGTCCTGATGAGGAGAAATAACTTACAGGTCCAAGTTTCAACATAAATGATAAATGGACTTCAGCTTGTATATTTCTTTTCTAGTCTTCTGACCACTCAAAGCTCTTTCACACCGCAGGTCACACCTACACACTGATGATAGAGGCTGCTGAGTAAAGAGACCATCAGAAGTAACTCATCCATTCATACACATTCAGACGATGAAGCAGCGGGAGCAACTTGGGGTTAAGTGTCCCGCCTGAGAACACATCAGACATGCTGCTGCAGGAGCTGGGGATCGAACCCCCAAATCCTCGGTGTGCCTGGCAAACGGCAAACCAACAGGTGTAGCGGCGACGGAAGCGGGCAAGAGAACTGGTTCAGATAGAAGTGATTGTACCCGACCTAAAAAGCCTCTGCATGTTTCTAATAAGCTCCACGAGCAGAAACGTGCTCAAACTAGGATCAATATTGGAGATGCTTTTGAAAAATGGAGAGAGGTTAGAACGCAGAAAGGTTTACAGACCGATGCAGAGCTGGATAAACACTGAAGCTTCAGTGTCCACCACATGGTGACCTGCGTGAGCATCCACTCTAGAGAGGAGGGGGGGGGGGAGACAGCTCTCTGGACTGCAGTACCCATTTTAAACACTAGGTGTGAGATTTACATATTGCTCCTTTAAGCTTACAAAATGACTGATGAGATGTAAACCATGATATAAATGTGAATGTGTAAATGAAGCTGCTCTGTTTGACTGAATGTTTTTATGCACCTGTTGATAACTTTGGTGGAGATTTATTCTTTTCTGTTCGGTCGAACAACAAGACTTAACACACAAGATACGGGAAGGTTTTCTATTTGAAAACAGAAAGTTAAAGGTTGTGTTTTTAATCATCACATAGCCGACATGAAAATGTGTCAGAAAAACAAGTTTGTTTAACAGGAAGTCGACAAACAGCCTGAAGGTGTTTACACGTCTCACACATGTTAAAGTACAGAAACTGACACATTGAAAGGACTTGTTCTCATGCTGTCTTCCTTATTTAAGTGTAAAACTTGATATTATAAAGACATTATCTGTCGGAGTCTATCGGTCTCTGTATGTGTGTATGATAACAAAACATTGTGATGGTGTCAAATCAACGAAATCAGCAAAAACTAGACGTGAGAAAGAGAGAGAGGGACTTGGGTCGGGAACTGGAGGGTCGCCGGATCAAGTCCCGGTACAGACCAAATCTAGAAATTAGTCTGGTACCTGGAGAGGTGCCAGATCACTTCCTGAGCACTGCCCAGCCGCCCCACCAGCCCGCTCTGACCTCTCTCCATTGGTGCATGTCCAGAGGATCCTGTTTGTGCATGTGTGTGTGTTTCAGCCTACGTGTGTTAACAGAGTGTAAAACTGAATTTCCCCTCACAGGATTAATAACGTTTCTAACAGCACGTTTACTGGTTTCTTGAACAGTGAAAAGTAAAATAACATCCCGACGACAAACTTTAGTGCTGACTTAATAACCTCGTTACATCCAGTAATGTTCCTGAATAATCCGAGTCTAAAAGAGGAAATAAAGCAGCGTTACCTGAGAGTAAATACGAGACCTTTATTTTATTGAAGTCTCATTTCTTCTGCGTTTGTTCAGTCGGCTGTTGGATCCGTTTTTGTTTCTGTCCTGCTGAACTTCACTCGTCCATCTTAAAGTGAGTCCACTCGGACCTGCAGGAGCCACCACACCTGCTGAGCACACACACACACACACACACACACACACACACACACACACACACACACACACACACACACACACACACACACACACTCTGTGTTCAAACAGAGGTGGAGTCGTCGTTGCTGATAAAATACCAGTTATTCAAATATGTGTCACCAGAGAGAACAAGCCACAGAAACAAGAAGCGAGCATGTTGTTAAACTTTATTGAAACAGGAGCTGGGAAGGTTTCATGAATAGTCGCTTGGTTTGGTTGAGTGTGAAGAGTAGACTGCATTTTTCTTGCCGCCCTGTCGAACTAGTTTGATGCAAAGGATTGTTTTTATTTGCACGAGAAATTGTTTAGGATGTTTATTTTTATTCTTGTGATGTAGTTTCCAGGTACTTTTCTTTTTTCTTATCTCAACGATGAAAGTTAAAAAAAGGATCTCCTGTTTCGGCTTCTCTGCACTGACTCCCTATAACATCTAGAATAGAATTTAACGTACAAAGCTCTGAATGGTCAGACACCATCAGGGCTGCATGGTGGTTAGTGCTGTTTCCTCACAGCGAGGAGGTTCCTGGTTTGAATCCCCGTCTGACAGGACCCTCTCTGTGTGGAGTTTGCATGTTCTCCTCGTGCATGCTGGGAACTCCTACAGTAACATGCTCGTTAGGTTAATTGGTGACTCTACATTGGTCGTAGGATGGTTGTCTGTTTCTACATTTCAGCCCTGGGACCAGATTTTTACTAAACTCCTCAAAAAAAGTTTAGAAACATTTTTGGGGGGGTGCTACCCATACGTTTAGCTGTGTTGCTCATTCCACAAATGCATGATCCTTAAAAGTTATACCTCGTTGTAAAGGTGACTAATCAGGCTTTCCAACCATATATAATACAACACCAATTAGTATTATTAAAGGGACGATATAATTGTCCAAAATAACGTTTCCAAACTTTTTCTGATGAGTTTATATTCGTCTTATTCACTCCCAAACTCTGTGAAGTATCGGAGGCTCTAAACTTAAAAGAGGACACAAAATGACTTTCTTTAACTGATACTGCATTTATTGTTTTAAATGATGAGAGAAGCAAGTGTCCCAGTCTGTGAATTCAGTGTGTTTTGGGGTTGCGGAAGCTCCACATACACACACACAGTCAGACATGCACACACACAGCGCTGAGCTCCCCTGCTGAAAACGTCTCTCCTCTGTAACGCCTCTGTTACTACCTCCAAATACAGTACAGAGGGGGATCACTTCCTCCCCCCATCTCGGCCCGCTTATATTCAGATCGAAGGCGAAACGTCACAGGGGCGTAAATACCACGGCTTGAAACGACAGTCTGAATAGGTCTAGTATAAATGGAGAAAGACCTGATGGCGACGGAGCTTCGTTGCGGCTGCACACTCTCAAAGCGGCGACTGATGTCACAGTAGGTGTTGACCTTCAAGGTGCCCTGCAGCGTTTGATCGTAGACCATAAGTGGTTATGTGTGACCACCAGACGTGCGTCTTCTTTTCCCAAACGCGTCGATTGTGTTTCCTTCCATGTGAACTATTTTAAACGATCTTTGTCCACATCAACGCGAGCTAGCTTGTCTTCTCCGAGGCATTCGTTGGCTAGTTTGAACATTTCTCCGCCTGTTAGATCACAAAGAGTGAAACAAATGGCGTTTTGTTTTTTAGCTCAAATTGATGTGTGTTTGAGGTGTAAAACTCCACGGGTCACCTTTTAAGTTTTCATTAAATAAATATAAAGTCTTAACTCCCACACCAGTGGCTTGATTTAATAAGGACAAGCTTTCTCTGTTGGAAGAGGCAAATCAGGAATTTCAGCACAGAATCGCTTTCTTTTTATTTATTTCTTCTTCTGCAGAAAACATTGCATGGAGTGATACAGTAGTGGCGTTAAGGTTAAAAAAAAATCAAAGGGGGGGGGAGGGGCTGTGAAAATCCTCCCAGCAGCATCTGCAGCTCCTGAAGCAGAACAACACAGCCACTAATGTTGAATATTCCCGAATCGATTTACTTTTAAGGTCACACATTATACAAAATCCTCTTCACCATGTTCCTCTAACTCTAACATGTGTCTCTAGTCTGTCTACAAACCCCCCAATGATGAGAAAAGTCCATCCTCTCCGTCATCTGCCTGCTCCACTTTTCAGAAAATGTGTGCTCAAACAGGCCGTTTGGAGATTTTCCCTTCATGACATCACAAAGGGCAGTAACCCCTTCCAGAGAGGGGCGTGGTCAGACACAGCTCATTTACATTTAAAGCTACAGACACAGAAACAGCCTGTTCTGAGCAGGGCTGAAATAGAGGGGTTTATAGGCATGATCAAATACAGGATCAGAGTGGATTTAGAATAAGACACTTCACACACGTTTTGCAGAGCTCTGAGACTTATTTACACTGAAGAGGAGGAGGATATGTGACCTTTAAACACATCGACCATGAGAGTAACTTTGCAAAGTCTTACTGATGAAAGTTAGTGTACAATCCCAAGGGGAAAAGTCATTTAAAAACTCACTAAATTGGCCGCCAAATCCACAATCTGGGAGTTGCTACCCTCTGAAAGTCGGTTATTTTGTGTCCACATTTTCTTTTCTTCTTCTTAGTCAATGATATATATTTTTTTAAGTGACTTCAAAGTTCACAAATGATCACTTTGACACCATCAGTCGCTCAAGCTGCTGCTTCGGGAGATTTTAGATGTCGTAAATGTTTTAAAAGCTTTTCAAAACATTTAACTGGAGAGAATTTGCACAGGTGTCGTGACTTTAGCGTCAGTATTCAGTCGGAGCACGGAGCCAGCTTTGTACGTAGAGATGATACTTTGGATTATCTTTTTTGTCTGCAGCTTTCTTAGACTTTCCTCGCTTAATAGACGCTAATAAAAACACAGTAATCTGAAAGGGGGAAGAAAGAAAGAAATGATGAATATTGTCAACAATTTTATCTGTAAATCTTTTTTTTCCTTTTGGATCCACAAAGAGCGGCGTGAAGTGTCGATGTAACCCTTCAAACTGCGGGACAGTTTCCTGTTCTGACTACACATCATACTCGTGTGAAATCCTTCGACACTGTAAAAAAACAACAACAGGAAAACAAAAACACTCCTTCTTCCTTTACAAGAGAAACTGCAGCCAACATAATATTTAAATCTCTGTGTGCTTCATGTGTAGAATAATCTGCCATCGTTTAAAATATGCGTTCGTAAAGCAAACAGACTGATCTGCAGCCAGGTCAGTGTTTATTTAGCGCCCAGTTCCCCTTTATCATTTTATTTTGAACATTTAAATAACAGAACTAAATGTGGTACAGTTGGGATGTACACAGAGGATCCCGGCGAAGCTGTATGAATGTTTGGACACACACGCAGCTTCCTGTTCCTCCTCTGTTATGTACACTGAAGGTGCGACAGCGGCCGACGGATCAGAAGTTGATGGCTTTGCCGAAGGAGGCGGCGAGGTTCGCTTCTCTGAAGGCCTCCGACACCGTCTGCAGGAGGAGAAAGGACACAGTGAAGACGTTTAAAAGGAGAGAGATAGAAGAAGAGCAGCAGCATGTTCGCTAAATTACCGAGAGATGTTTTTCCGCAGTAGGGATTTTGAGGGCCGATACCGATATCAATATTGGGGTTGAAAAAAAAAATCAGATACCGATATATCGGCCGATATCTTTCTTAGATGTCCGATCTGTATAGATGTATATACATAGATTTACACATTTATTGCGTTGATCTTTCAAACACCTGGAACGTAACTGTGCATGTACGTGCATCACCGCTCGACACTCTGCAGAGTGATGATGCTTGTTGTAATCCATATAGCGCCCTCTGCTGGTGACAGAGAACTGCTAGTGTCATACCATGAAACTCAAATGAAACGCTAACTATCTGGTGAATAAATCTAGAAATATTGGCGCATATCTGAGATAAAATTAGCCGATACTGATAGTTACTGGATATGCTTATATCGGCCGGTATTATCGTCTGGCTGATTAATCGGTCGAGCTCTAGTTTGGTGTGTGCAATGTGCATCAAAGGATGTTATGAGAGTGTTGCAAATGAAAAAGTAAGGGTTTCTCCGACACACCAGCCATTCATCAGTCATTCATTTTACTTCTCGTTTATTCATTAATATGATTATTCAGGAAAAGATTCAAAGTAACTTTCCAAACGGGCCTGACTCGGGTAAATCTAGTTCCTGTTCTGCAGCTCAGAAATAACACTACCTAGGTTACTGTTGTCCTCACGTTTGATTTATGCTGTGTCACTGTATATATAAAACGCTTTGTCACTACTACTATTGCACCATAAGGCTGCTGCTGCCACCTTGTAGAAATAGACTCAACTTAGTGTTAAGTTTTTCTATGTGGATGAGGCATGTGTAGCTTGGTGTGTGTGACGTACGGGATGGGCGTGGCACACTCTGGCGATGTCCTCACAGGAAGCGCCGTACTCCATGGCCAAAGCTGCTTCATTAATCATCTCTCCTGCCCCCTGCAGGCGAAAACACAAACAGCAGCTTTTAATGTGCATGCCTGAATTCTCCTCTAAATCATTTCAGACAAAAAGGAGTTATCTTATTTTGCTGACATGCTGATGATGATTCTGATCACTGCTATGAAGAATTATCTGGAGCACTACTTCCTGTCTGCTCTTACCGTTCCGACGATGTGAGCTCCCAGCATCCTGTCCGTCTCCTTGTGGCTGAGGATCTTCACCATGCCGTCCGTGTCGGCGTTGGTCTTGGCTCGGCTGTTGGCCGCGAAGGGGAACTTGCCAACTTTGTATGGGACGCCCTGAGGAGGAGAGGAGCAGAGACAAAGAGAAGACAAGACATTAAAACACAGGATGGTACAGAATTTTTATGTTTCGCACTCATTTTGATTATTTTTTCATTCATATGATATTCCCTGTATTTTGTGTCTTGTACCCACTTCCTCTTTGCCATGTGACTGATCGAGTGAACAACTATTTATAGAGTCTGCTTTGAAAAAAACTAAGTGGACACAGAGCGTAAAGGCGCCTATTTATCGTATGACTCACCTCCTCTTTGAGCTGCTCCTCTGTTTTGCCCACCCAGGCCACCTCGGGGTGTGTGTAGATGACGGAGGGAACACAGTTGTAGTCGATGTGCACGGCGCCGCCTGCCATGCCCTCCACACAGATGATGCCCTCGTCCTCGGCCTTGTGGGCCAACATCGGCCCGGCGATCACGTCACCAATTGCGAAGATACTGAAGGAGGAGGAAAAGTTAAAAGGAGGAGGATTTTTCAAAAAGTGGATTTCAACATCTGGCTCATTCTTCTGCAGAACTCAGTCTGCTAAAATATTACACCCTGAGCTCAGCGGTACCTGGGTACTTTGGTCTGGAAGCGGTTGTTGACGGGGATGCGACCTCTGTTGTCCAGCTCGATGCCGATGGAGTCCAGACCCAGGTTCTGTGTGAACGGCCGTCTGCCGATACACACCAGCAGCACGTCACATGTCAGCGTCTCGTTCTTCCCTCCGGCCGCCGCCTCCACTCTGAGACACAAACAAACACGGGGGCAGGTTTATACGTTAAACAGTCATGCAGACGCTCAGACGGGATGGGAGGATTCACAAGGGTTTTACTCACGCCACATCAATCTTGCCGTCGGGCCTCTTGGTGGCTCCCATTACTTTGGTGCCGAGCTTGAACTTGAAGCCTTGTTTCTGCAGGATGCGCTGGAAGGTTTTGGACATCTCCATGTCGATGCCCATGCCGCCCACATGGCCAAGGAACTCCACGGCTGTGACTTTGGAGCCAAGACGCTGCCACACTGACCCCTGCAGGACGGGAGGACTTTTGTTTATTTAAAGTACAACTCCAACTTTCTGTGCACGTGTCGCCTACAGAGGTCTCTCATTTATCTGAGTCTGAAAAGAAATCTCTAGAGGAAATCTTCATCTTTTAAAGACCTTTGGTCTGACTCATGAGCAGTAGCCTGTCGCAGCAGCTCGATATAACGTCTCGTTTAAGTTATGGCGTTAAGTCCACACTAAAACCTGACGTTAAAATTATTTGAGTCACTGTTTGGTGAAACCACAGAGAAGACAACAGCCCACCTACTGTGACATCAGTAGTTCTCTTCGCCATTGTCACGCCATTGTACTAGCCCTTTTCAGACTGCAATTTGAAGTGGCGATATTTATTAACTGTGACGTTTCGACTTCAGTCTGAAAGGCGTAATGGGGGCATAAAGTTTTCTCTCCACTGTGCCGTCTTTGGAGGTAGTAACAGAGGCGTTACAGTTTCAGTGGAGCCAGCAGGGGAGCGCAGCGCTGTGTGCACGTTTGAATGTGTGTGTATGTGGAGCTCCTGCTGAGCCGTGCTTCTGCAACATCGAATCACAATGTGAATTCACAGACTGGGACATCAATATTACGCCATCGCGGAATCAATACGAATGAACACAAAGACGTGATGAAAAAGCAGTTTGAAAAGGGGCCAGCATTCTCGTCATCTCTGAGGAGGCTAACGATAAAGATAAAGTCCTTTAATGTCGTCAATCCACAAACGACGATGAACATGTAAAATATGACAAAGCATCATGATTACATTATAACTCAATTAGCCTCAATTCACAGCAAGAACAGCGACATCAAGGGTCAAATCATCTACTTGAACATTAGGTGGTGCTCTTTCATTGGACGGATGAAATTATTATGGTTACTATGGTTACTATGATTGAGACTGACCAGCTCCACGCCGATGACTCCGCCTCCGATCACAATCATCTCCTCGGGGACTTTCTTTAGAGACAGAGCTCCTGTGGACGACACCACGGTGTCCTCGTCGATCTGAAAGAAACAGAAGAAGAAAAAAAAACTAATTTAAACATAAAGTTACATTTTCAGAGATTTATAACTCAAGTCTTTTCTGGAAAATGTTCATTTAACCGCCCTGAGAAAACATCAGTTTCCTTCGGCAGTAAAACGCTAGAAAAAAAACAAACAGCGTACCTGGATGCCGGGGAAAGGCGTGACCTCGGAGCCGGTGGCAATGAGGATGTTTTTGGTGTTGATGACCTGCTCGCTGCCGTCTGCCGTTGTGGCCGTCACCTGGTTCTTACCCGTCACCCTCCCAAAACCACTCACATGGGTCACCTGAGGGGGAGACGTCACGCTGTAACCTCTGAACTCTGACGTGTGATTAGACTTAAATTTACAAAGATGGAAGAGAAAGAAGACCGACTTTGTTCTGTTTGAATAAATGTGCGATTCCTCCGGTCAGCGCTTTGACCGCCCCGCTCTTCTGGGCCATCATCTTCTCCAGGTTCAACGAGAGGCCTGAAACTGAGCGAGAGAGAGAGAGAGAGAGAGAGAGAGAGAAGGAGAGAGAGCGACACGCTTCAGTTACCAGTTTTATCCTCAAGAGGGCGCCACTGTGTGGTGCAGAGCGGCTCTCTGTGGCTGCCTTCTCAGTGTGGTTTTGTTTATTCTCTTCTGTCATCTGTTTTATTTTTATCTTTTTTTTAAGTGAATATGATGAAAGGAATCAAACTTACTTTCGATGCCTCTGCTTTCAAAGTCTTTGCCGTGAGCCATGTGGTACAAGTACGAGTTGTTCAGCAGAGCCTGCAGACACGAAACAAAACATCAAATAAATGAAACGTTTGGAGCAGATTGTCTCTACTTCTTATTGTTTATGTAGAATATATTTTGACTTGCTAATCTTTAAGTTAAACATTATTCACAACTTGTTTGTCAGCGTTTGAAACAATAACATGAGCTTACTGTATGATCAGACATTAAGGAAACATGCTATGTTGAAGTGCTGGCTTCTCTGACAACAATGCAGCAGCCAGTATGTCCTCCTTCTAACTTTAGATTCTGGTCCTGAATGGTCTGGATTTGTTTGGACCAGAGAAGGTAGGCGGTTTTAAGGCACCCCCACACGGCCGTTTTGGACGCCCCTCGGTTTGCCAGATATGAGAGCAGTTATCAGGTCAAACCAACAGGTGTTGCAGCGATGGAAGCGGGCAAGAGAACTGGTTCAGATAGAAGTGATTGTACCCGACCTAAAAAGCCTCTGCATGTTTCTAATAAGCTCCACGAGCAGAAACGTGCTCAAACTAGGATCAATATTGGAGATGCTTTTGAAAAATGGAGAGAGGTTAGAACGCAGAAAGGTTTACAGACCGATGCAGAGCTGGATAAACACTGAAGCTTCAGTGTCCACCACATGGTGACCTGCGTGAGCATCCACTATAGAGAGGAGGGGGGGGGGAGACAGCTCTCTGCAATGTTCTGAATTTGGACTGCAGTACACATTTTAAACACTAGGTGACAGAGGTACATATTGCTCCTTTGAGGTTGAGAAAAACAACTCTTTAAAATGAAACGTGTTTCTTAAACTAAATCATGAAGTTTTTTTTTGCTGCATGTGAAAGTTTTAACGCTGACCACGATGTCTTCCATCGCTCAAACTTTACATGAAACATTTAGAGCAGAAAGTTTAACAGTTTTTTTACCTTTGAGGGGATGCAGCCGACGTTCAGACATGTCCCGCCCAGCGTGATATTTTTCTCCACACACACTGTCTGTCAAAAAGGAGAAAAAAAGGGTTACAATTAATTAAAAAGACCGAATCAACTGCAGTTCAGATTTATATTAAAAACATCCAAAGCTCAGATGTTCCTCATTTGTTTGACTCATGAGCCACAAACTGAGGACTAGTCCACACGTAGGCGGGTATGTTTAAAACCACACACGCTCTCTGTAACATCTAAGTCCACATGAAAATGTAAAACACACTGTTATGGCTGTCATGAGCACGCCAAGTCAACAACGATGTCTTTCACAATCTAAAATGTTCTCCCCATTCCTCTGCAATGACCGTTTCATTTACAAAGTCGTCCATTCAGGCGTCTCTGCTCGTCATCATAGTGGGAGAGTAACTGTGTGTATGTGTGAGCAGGTAAAAAGTCCAGCTAGCATCATTAGCGCTAGTTTGTTTCTGCCATCGCACTGATCTCATGTAAACAAAAGTGACAGCGTCGCACGATGACGTCAAATGGAGGAGAAACCGGCGCACAGCGTGACGTTACAAGAACAAAACTCTGTTTTCCCTTCACAGAAACACCTCAAACAGAGTTTCTAGAAATAGACTAAGGCTGATTTTGTCACTGACACTCACTCAAGTCTCGTGCTGTTAAGCATCTAGTTCTTACAAAACGTAAAACAACACAAACACGATCTCATTGGTTATAAAATAATGAGATATGGTATCACCTTCGTTAAAAACGTACAATCTCTTCATATTTCCTGAACTGATCAGGGGCCTTGAACGCAGCTTACCTTGAAGCCGAGCTGTGCGGCTTTGATAGCAGCTACGTAGCCGCCGGGACCCGAGCCCACCACTGTGACGTCTGCATCGACTGCAAAGAGAAAACACACCAACATCACTTTGATACGGCGACATTTTAACGAGATAAGATGCGGTTTCAGTTTTTAAGTCTGAATCCTGATGCCATTGACTCGGCTAACTCAATCCTCTTAATCACAAGAAAATCAGTTTCTTTTTCAGGTTTTGGGGAGTAAAGGCGCCGTGTATCTTACTGTTTAACTGAACTGAGACTCAATAGATGAACGGGCGCTACTCTCAGAGGATATGGACCAAGAAAAGACGGCCTTTATCTTGCCTGGAGGTCGTTCAACGCTAATCTCTGGCTTTAACAGAATTACAGAAAAATGAACATCCTCTCCCAGAAGCGTATATATCTTCTATCAGACGGTAATAAGGCGATGATAGCTGAAGAGTTCTGAGATTGCTGGAACGCCAAAGGATAAGCTTTTGATTTATCTTACTTGCTGCTTTGTCTGCGTAGGTTCTGACGGACACAGCTGACGCTCCGTGCAGTTTGCAGGGAAGCTGGTGGCTCCGCTGTGAGAGAGAAAACACAAAGTAGAAAACATTAATTTTACTTGGAGATCAAAAACAGACGGCTCTCATTCTCATTGTTCAAAGTTTAGAAGCTTTTTTTTTTTCAAATCTCGTAAGTCGCCTCTCCCGTCGTTTGTCCCTGCTGATTATTCCCTGTTCAAACATCTTGAAGCAATCATTTCCTTGAACTTGCATTTCCCCGTCTTCATCTCCTTCTCTCTTCTGTTGGCTGTTCATGAATGCGAAGGTAAAAAGCTGCTGTAGATGCAGCGAATTGTCTCGTGAACGAGCAAATTCATATACAAAATAAGAACATGCTGACTAGACAGTGAAAATATGGCAAAGTATTCAGACATGTCTACGTTCTATCAACTTTTGTTAAGGTGCGTAGACAACTTCCTGGATCTTAATGTCCTGAAAACCAAGGAATCGATCATAGAGTCGTGACCCTGAAGCTAGAACTATCCACGGTGGAGATGTTGAAATAGTTGACTCATAAATCCTTCAGAACAGTGTTCGATTCTGAACTCAAGTTTTCTGAAAACACTGAGTCTGTAATGAAAAGGGGCCAACAGAGAATATATTTGATGCGGAGGCTGAACTCTTTTAGTGTTTCTCAAAGCATCTTATGTATAGAAACATGGTGAAGTGGATTTTGCATAATGTGTGACCTTCAAATAAAAATAAAAAAATGATCTAAGACGTTTCAAGTACCCGCAGGAACCCTGCAATGAGAAATAATTTGGAATAATAAGTTCTTACAACCCGGAAAAGCTGAGTGACAACAACTCTGTCATAAGCTGCATCGGGAGTTAGGTAACCAGTGCTAAGCTAACTAGCCTGCTAAATTGACAAGTAGGGAGAGAGCTGTCAAATGTAGCTCCATGAAACTACTGAGGAAATGTCATCACTTCTACTAGAAACATAAACATGTAACGCTTTCTTAAGACTTTTAATATTAGTATACGGAAAACTGAACATTTAGCTAGTTCTTCGTATAATGTGATATCCTGGAAATCACTGGAAACATGACAGAAAAGTGTTATTTTTATTTACATGTGGGTCTCTAAGATACTTCTAAGATAGCCGAATTGTACAGAACAATCCTGTTAACATTTTAAAATGTAATTTGTGAGAATTCAGGGGCGTGATTTTCATATAAAACATCAAAAACTCTTAAATTGGCAGATTTTTCAACGGAGTCTGGTGCAGCCGCGAGCCGTAACAGACGCAGGGCTGTTAGCCTTAGCTGACCCGCTAGCCAGGCCCAGGCCCGGTCAAAACATACTGGTTTCCACAGGACTAACATGCATTAAATCCAGTTTAAACCAGTCTGGACAACACATACTACAGTATAATGTAATGAAAGTCATCCTCACCGTGGCCAGAGAGCGATATATCTGAGTCCAGCTCTGCATTTTGTCTGCGTCCCCTCACGGCTTCAGTAACCTACAGCAGGCCAACAAGCCAAGGACTCCTGTCATTGCGCATGCGCAGTACCACCAGTCCCTAAAACACGCCTGTGCGTCGCTGCTTTATGACGTAGGTGATTGATTAGTTGAAGGATGAAAAACAAAACAAACCATCAAGGGACCTTGAGAAAGATATTTTATGTAAAAACAAAACATGAGATTGAATAAAACAGATAAAATATGTTTCACATGTATTAATAAAAAATATGTTCTATTCACAACCTATTTATTTTATTATTAAAATGTCCTATTCACAGGCCAGTCAGTCAGTGGTTTTAATGTTGATATTGGCTGATACAGATGATGAACCGATACATCGATGCATCCTAATTTAGTCAAAAGAGCGATCATTTTTTCTGTCGCCCCCCGGTGGTGGAATGAACTTCTGCAGAGTCCCTTTGCATCTTTAAGAAAAAGCTAAAGACCCAGCTCTTTCAAGAACACCTACAACCTTAATGATGATGACGACGATGGTTTTTGATATTATTGATGATGATGATGACGATGGTTTTGTGTGATAACGACGACTTTTAAGATGATTTCTATACTGGCTAGAGCTCTCAAGAACTACCGTCAATGTTGTGCTTTGCCTCTGGTCACTTCCTGTCAGCACCTGTGTGTCAGATCGGACTTAAAGCTGTTAGTTTGCACTTTGCACTCACTGACATTGTTTCCTCTTTTCTAGATCCTTGCGTGTGCTGTACTTACTCTCTAATGTACGTCACTTTGGATAAAAGTGTCTGCTAAGTCAATTGTAGAGTTGTAGACTAACATAAACAGACTGACGACTTTAATGGAAAACAGTATCTGACATGTGTTTGTTGCAATGACAAAGAGCATGCGTCCGGAAAAAGCAAACACAAACACATGTTAATATGTTGCATGTTGCAAAGTTTTTATTATGCATTTAGTTATCTGCAGGGAGTTCGCTAAAGAAGTTATGCAAAAACAAACACAAGAAAAGAAATCACAAACTCCTCCAATGCTAACGTCATTATAGAACAGGTCTGAGTTCTGAGTTGTGTCTAACACAAGAGAAAACACATTTATTTAATTTTGAAAATGAGTACAGAGAAAAGCACACAGCAGTGACTG
Organism: Tautogolabrus adspersus; assembly: GCA_020745685.1. Lineage (NCBI taxonomy): Eukaryota > Metazoa > Chordata > Actinopteri > Labriformes > Labridae > Tautogolabrus > Tautogolabrus adspersus. Next base: position 31,714,889 of record CM036539.1, on the reverse strand, counting down.
GTGTGATTGACAGAAGAGATTATCAGAGAGGCAATAGTGGAGAATATCAGCGAAGGAGCTGACAGTAAAAAACAGTCACAGCAGGAAAATCAATTCATAAAAAGTACCCAGACCCTCCTCAAAATGCACAAACAGCCCCACCATCCAGGCTGAACTGATTAAATCGGAGTCGGAAGCAATGATCGTTGCAGCTTGTAAACACAACATTGAAATCGGGCCCCTCCTCCTGGGCTCATCACCATCACAAGCGCATGCCCACTGCAGGACTTAGCGTGATCGTCCGTCACTGATTGTACCTCCACTGCAAGCTTCCTGAGAATAATACATTTGTTTTCATTGAAAAGCCGATATTTTAGCAAGCTAGCACACAACTGCTGATGTTTGGCACCTGCCTGTCCAACGGAAAGCAGACCAACGCTGCGTCAATCTTCATCCTAAGCAGCTCCTTAAAAAGGAACTTGCAGCGTTGACAATTGTTAATAAAGTTTCATATAAAACTCCAACGGACTCCAGGGGACGACAGAGAAGGAAGTGGAAGTTGTTGTAGGAAATAGGAAAGTTGATACAAACATAGATATGGATGTAATGTTTCAGAAAAGAGCTGCACTGATGATCTGTGCCGTCCTGCGAATAGAAACCTAAAAAAAAAAGTCGACGTATATGGACTCGCATGCAGGTGGCTGAGGAGAGGAGGAGTCCTCGTCTCCGCAGCCACCGAGGACTGTAGGTTTCTGCGTTTTGCAGAGATAATTAGAGGTTATATAATATTGTAGTCATGCGCATTGTACCACTCACACTACAAGATAATCTGGGCAGAGAATCGGTTCCGAGCAGCCTTGAGTCGGGAGCGACCCTGCGATTGTCGGGGAGGAGGCATCGGACCTCAAATCGGCCCGATTATCCTACAGTGTGAGCCAGGCTTTAGAGGAGAAAGTGGTCACATATTAATGCAAAACACACTTCCCCACGTTCCTCTAACACTAATATGTGTCTCTATTCTGTCTACGAACCCTCCAATGATGAGAAAAGTCCATCCTCTCCATCTTTTGCCTACTCCACTTTTTAGAAAATGTGTGCTCAAACAGCTCATTTACATTTAAAGCTACAGACACAGAAACAGCCTGTTCTGAGCAGGGCTGAAATAGAGGGGTTTATAGGCATGATCAAATACAGGACCAGAGTGGATTTAGAACAAGACACTTCACACACATGTTGTGAGGAGCTCTGAGACTTATTTACACTGAAGAAGAGGAGGAGAATATGTGACCTTTAAATGTCCAAAAGCAGGTGAAAGCGAACCCCAAACTTCAGCCTCTTATATTTACTCTTCTTTGTTTGTATGGCGTTATTTTTGTATATATTTATTTTTTTAGGTAAATCTACTGACTCTACCTTTAAGTATTTCTACTCATTGTAAAACACACCCCCAATCAGAGCTGTGGATTGTGACACCATTGTTCTGACAGGGACTGAAGAATGGGTAGAGATCCTCAAAGAAGGAGCAGTCAATAAAGGAGTAGATCAGAGCTGCAGCATTGACATCATAAAAGGAGACCAGACCCTCCTCATAATCCACAAACACCCCCACCTTCTCAGGACCAGACTTCAGGGAGAGACGGACTGAAGGGCCAGCAGCAGCAAAATACTCACCCTGAGAACTCAGACACACAGTCCAGTGACCGTTTGTGGGGCTCAGTGTGATGGTTTCCTTCAAGTTAGACAACTTTCTGACCACTCCTAGAGTCCACGAGGACTCCTTTTTAACCGAGACTTCAAAGTAAAATTGTCCTGAAGTGAAACCGTGCATTGATAAGACACATCTACAGTCATTACCACGGTGTCTTCCAGGGGGTTTGGGATGAACTACATCAGGATCAACTCTCACATTTACAGCATACTGCTGGACCCTCCTCAGCTCAGCCACAAACGACTTCTTCATCTGTTCTCTGATGGTCTCCTCCAGCTGGCTCACAGCTCTCGCAACAGTCCCCTCATATGAAGGTGGATGGACTCTGACTTCAGTCCAGTCCTTGGTGGGTGTATACGCATTTAAGGGCTGAACGTTTTTAAGGAGTTGGAGGGGGTCTTCAGAGCTTGAGAGCTGCTTCACTTCAGTGCTTCTCTTCTCCAGCTCAGAGATTTCCTGTTCCAGCTCTTTGATGAAGCCTTCAGCCTGTTTCTCCGTCTTCCTCTGCTTCTCTTTGATCGTGTCGAGGAGCATGTTCAGTTTTCTCTCAACAGTCTCCATCAAAGTATTAAAGACCTGAACACCCTCAGTGATCTCTCTGTCTGCATTCCTATTACTGAGCTCCACTGAGTGTTTGATCTCCTGAATCTTCTGTCGTCTCTTCTGGATTATCTGCAGGATTTCAGTCTCTGTCTCCCACAGCTTGGTCTTCTTTCTTTCATATTCTTCTTTCAGAGGAACAACATCATGTTTCTTGTGGTCTGAAAGTGAGCACAGCATGCAGACACACATCTGGTCGTTCTTGCAGAACATTTCAAGCATTTTATCGTGCTTCGTACAGATCCTGCCTTCCAGGTTCTCCACGGGGTCGATCAGCTGATGTCTTTTCAGACCTGACATCGTCAGATGAGGCTCCAGGTGAGTCTCACAGTAAGAAACCAGACACACCAGGCAGGACTTCTGGGCCTTCAGTTTGGTTCCAGTGCAGACGTCACAGGGAACTTCTCCTGGTTTGGACACGTGTTGCTCTGAGCTGCTACTGCTGGCTTTCTGTTGAGCTGACTGTTTGTACTGAGCAGCCATCTCAGAGATGAACGTATTGACCTTCAGCTCAGGTCGTCTGTAGAAAACCTCTTTACAGTTGGGACACTGACACGAGACACTAAAATTCCAGTGTGTAGTGATGCAGGCTTTACAGAAGTTGTGTCCACATGGAGTGCTGACTGGATTAGTGAACACATCCAGACAGATGGAGCACAGGAACTGATCTTCAGTCAGCAGACAGCTGGCAGCAGACATTTTTGCAACCTGAGGAAAAAAGTAACTGTGGTTATTAACATACTGTAATATGCATGCACCCAATATCTGATTCTTTAAGACATAAGAAGTCAGATCATGTACCAGGTCACGCCAGCTATGCTAAAGTTCAAACTTATGAAGGAGTTTTCGTTACTTAATGTGTTGAACCAGCTGAGATAGTTCCGACGTTGGCAGAAGTTGCACCTTAAATCTTACACCTCGCTCCTAGTAGGTGTAAAGCCCTCTGTAAAATACGGTTGTCATGGTGATCGTTTTAAAAGGTGGGATAACTTGGAGGATGAGGAGGAGCAGGGGGTTTTACCGGCTGATCGATTACATCATGACTTTGATTCGTGGTCCCGAACAAATGACTGAATGAGTTTATTTGGATCTAAAAATCAAAACAAGATAATAAAAAACAAACAAAACAAAAGTAACAGCGTCCGAACAGGAAGAAGTAAAACGCAGACATCCCTCCTCCACTTTCTTCTATTAGTTCATAAATTAGTCCAACAAATTCTTAAAGGTATAAACACAATTCTCATAACCACCCAGTGTTACCACATAAATAGGAATACCCCTAAAAAGACCTTTCCTCATATGCTGTCCAAGATGTCTTTTTTGTGCAGTTGTTTTTTAATTGGTTTTTATTTGTGCTTTATTTCAGCTCCTCACAAAACTCCTTCCATAACTCCACCCTGTACTCTGAAATACACAGCCTCTTCTTAGTTGTGCATGTTGCTGTAAGGAAGTATTTGGGACATTATAAACAGAAATCAAGTGTGTAGTCGTCTGAGTCGTGTTTACACGGCCGGCTCCTCCCCTTGTGTATAAAAGCTGTTTCAGTCAAGAACTAGAGAGAAGAAGAAGAACATACTCACTGATTATTTGGATGTCACGTAAGAGTTTTTAGATCACGCTCATTCTGTGTCAGTTTACAAGCAATGTGAAGCTACGAGCTAACTAAAGAGCGCTAACATTAGCCTGCTAACACACTGATACAGGACACAGGCAGCATCTGCGCCTGCGCTAAACTCCTCCGTGCGAACGCGAGGGGAGGGGGGGGGTTGGAGGTGTGTCTCTGCGGAGGTGCAGCCACACATAAGTTTGTTTTTGTTTCATGCTGGTTCTTGAGGCTATGAAGGAATATTAGGCCCACCAAAAGGATGAAAAAAACGGAGATTTGGAGATTAAAATCCTTGTGGAAGAAAATGAGGAACGTGGAGCATCTTGTGAAGTTATACTTTAGTAGCCTACAGGTTTGACAAATAAGGAAATACTTGCTTGTGTAGTCAGTAACACAGACTGATTGAGTATTAACTCTCTTACCTGCTTTAAGGTCTCCTTTACGTTTAAAGCTACAGACACAGAAACAGCCTGTTCTGAGCAGGGCTGAAATAGAGGGGTTTATAGGCATGATCAAATACAGGATCAGAGTGGATTTAGAACAAGACACTTCACACACATGTTGTGAGGAGCTCTGAGACTTATTTAAAATGGATGAAAAGGAGGATAAAAACTCAAGAATATGGTCATTAGACTTTTTTTTTGTTTAAAGGCACGAGACGAAGCAAACATATTTTGTGTTGATACATTTATTTTAAATGATCAGACAGCAAAAAACAGTTTAAGCTTGGCAGACAGACATTTTAGGTGTGAACACTTCCCATTTCTGAAATGCAAGTCTTAAAGGCAGATAAAGACATCTAAGGAGTAACTCACTTGGTAATGTGTAGTTGTGCAATGTGACAAAAAGCACCTACACTGCTGCAGATGTAAAGAGACTGAGCTAAGTGTGATTGACAGGAGAGATGATCAGACGCGTGGAGTTTTCACCACCTCTGTTGTTGCCGGGACAGAAGATAGGGAAGAGATTCCCAGTGAAGAAGCAGCCAGTGAAGGAGTAGATCAGAGCTGCAGTATCGACGTCATAAAAGGAGACCACACCCTCCTCATAATCCACAAACACCCCCACCTTCTCAGGCTTTGACTTTAGGGAGAGAAGGACTGGCCTGCCGGTAAGAGCTTGATACGTGTTTTCATTCCTCAACCATATTGTCCAGTTTTCCGGAGGCATCAGTGAGATTCCTCCCTTCCTGTTCATGGACTCTGCTGCCACTCCTAAAGTCCAGTCAGTCTTCCCTTTAACCTGAACCTCGTAGTAAAATCTGCCTGAGGAGATACTTTGCTTTGCTAAAACACAAGTAGCCCAACTAAATCTCTCTGGATTGTCGGGGAGATTCTTCTTAACATCGCCATGTTGAACTCGTTTTCCGTCATCAGACAGGATGAGATAGGGATTCGCTGTATTCGGATCAAGTGTCACATTGACCTCATACTGCTGGACCCTCTTCAGCTCAGCCTTCTTTCTTTCATTTTGTTTAGCTGCCTGTTTGTACTGAGCAACAATCTCAGAAATGAAAGTATTGACCTGTAGTTCTGGTCTTGTGTTAAAAACCTTGTTACAGTTGGGACACTGGTACGGGGCGTTAATATTCCAGTGTGTAGTGATGCAGGCTTTACAGAAGTTGTGTCCACATGGAGTGGTGACTGGATCAGTGAACACATCCAGACAGATGGAGCACAGGAACTGATCTTCAGTCAGCAGACAGCTGGCAGCAGACATTTCTGCAACTGCGGAAAAAAGTGTGAAAAACTGTCACTGAATATGTTTTGTTTATTGGTTTAATAAAATCCGTCTATGTTTGAGTCACCCTGGATGTCATTGTCATCATTTACTCAGAGAAAGAACTAAAGCAAACATGAACTGAGGTTATTAACAGACTGTAATCTGCATGCATCCATTAGAAGTCAGGTCCTGGATTGGGAGGAGGGGGGGGGGTATTTACTGAGTATTTAATTTCTCGAGTTACAACACAAATTTCCAGTGTAGGATCAATAAATCTGTTTCAAATTGAAGTATAACATCAAATTGGAGTTACAGTTTTATGCTTGTGCTGCATTTTAGATCATACATTTAAATAGTTGTACTCACCGATGTTCGGAGAGGCTCTGCTGTGTTGTAGAGAAAAACCTTTTGAGTGACAGAGACACTTGTCTGGACTGCAGCTCAGCTGTTGATCTGAAACACTTTCGCTTTCATTCGACAGAGGTCACGTTGAACTGCTTCCCCTGTTACACTCACTCCACCTCTTCATGCAGATTTTGTTCCCTCTGTCGTGGCAAAATCTGCGACATCTTTTCAGATTCGAGCATTGATCATTCACCTCCATTTGACTAGCCTGCAGCTACAGTGACTTTAGTTTGTTTTTAGTAGACCCACCGTTACAGTTGGTTTTGACCAATCAGGCTTTAGACGTTGTAATCCTCCCAAATCTTCATAGATGATATTTGTAGTTTTGCCCTCGTCCTTTAGTTGTAGGCCTGTTTTAAATGGTAACGACGTTATGTTTCCCTTGTTGATATGAAATGAGATACAGCCAACAGTAAGCAGAGATTATTCATCTTGATGCAGCTTGTAAAATACTGAGGTTAGTTAAACCTTTTTTTGTGGTCAGTGACACTTCAAACATACAAAATAACCCAAATAAAGGATGTATTTTTATTTGTTTTTCCAACATGAACATTTCACAGACGGCAACAGTTATTACAAAGGAAGGTGCCTCCATTTTAATTCACGTATACGAAACATGAAGACACATTTTCAACAATTCACAATACTGCTGGCGCTGATACAGTATGTTACACAATAAACAAAAACAAAACGTACAAACCAAAAGAACAAACAAAGTGTGAGTCTCAATCATGTAACATATAAACTACAAGTCCAGTAAGGCAGCGAGTTTTTGTGCGTTTGTCTCCATCAAATATAATAATAATAATAATAACCCTTAAAACAAGGGATTGACTCTGCAAGTCTGATCTCCTCTGGCAGGCTGTTCCAAAGTCTGGATGCTCTGACAGCAAAGGCCCTGTCCCCTTTAGTTTTTAGCCTGGACCTTGGAACAGCCAGTAGGGCTCTGCAGAGGATCTCAGACTGCCTCCTGGTTCGTGTGGGGTTAAAAGCTCAGAAATATAGGAAGTGGCCAGCCCATGTTGTGCCTTAAAAGTATTTAAATGAATCTTAAAATCAATTCTAAAATCAACAATATTGAAGAGATTTTGCAAAAAGCTGGAGTATCAATGAATAAAATGTTTACCAAACAAAATGTGGCCTAATTATTTATGAAGAAATCTGAACTTTTCTCCTGCATAAATACTCCAGTTTTAATTGAACATTAAGAGGGTGCAAAATTACTTCTTAGGAATGTAAGCAGCTCTGAAATGCAAGCCAGAGTTCACAATGGAAGTAAACATGATCTACTACAGTCTCAATACCCCTCTCACAAAATCCACATTAATTATAATTCAAATTAAATCTCATATGCAAGAAGTGATTAAATGGATAGATGTCATTTAAACATTTTAAAGGTTCCTTCTTTATCTTTAGGCAGGACAGAGAAGGAGAGAAACAGCTTCTTCGTCAGTTTTATGCTGTATATTAGTGCCCTCTGCTGGAGTCCCTGCAGACTTGAGTGGTGCAGCCCGTGTGTGTGTTTGGTGGCCGGTCTGCTCCGCTCTGTGTCGTTGCCATGGTGAGCTCCTTAGCAACGAGCTCCGCTGAAATACTTTTAAAATAAGTTTGATTTACTCCGGTCAAAGAAGTGATTTTAATCCTTAAGGTATGTTTAACAGAGTCTCTGAAGTCATTATCAAGCACTTCTTTGAACTTATTGATTTATTGTCGAGTCATTTCGGCTCTCCACATTCTTATGCTTTGCTAGCCAAAAGTCAAATAGCTTCAACTGTCGATCTCCGCGGTGTAGCCTAGCTTGTTTACAAACTGTTAGCTAAATAATTTGTGTTGTTTGTTTCAGCATTTTGGAGTTTATAACTACAAGAGCTGCCGTGACAGACAAAGTGTGACTCTGTTATCAGAATAAACTGCGTGCTGGTGCCAAAGGTGGATGTTTCTGCTGTTTATTATCACACAAGGTAAGAGAGAAAACACCACCGATACATGCTAATACTCAACCAGCCCTGGGTCTCTGTCACATCACAATGTGTTACAGTAAATGTAGGAGCCATAATGTGTATTTTTACCTCCGTTGGTATTTTGCTCTTTATACGGGTTTCATATTATTTCCGGTAATTAGCAGTGGGCGTGGTTTATTTGTACCTGTGCATTTGGGGTGGCGGGAGACTAGATGTGTAGTTTACCATAAATGCCAGTCTTTTACTATTGTGGAAATGCAGCACAGAGACTAAGTGGGCTTGTACCTGTGACTCGTTCGTATACAAATATTAAAAAATTCCCAAAAATCTAAAAAGTCCAAATATGTTTGTAGATTTATTCAACCAAATACGGAAAAAAAATATTTATGAACAAGAGGTCCAAAGATGATGATTAAGGTGAGGATGATTAGATAACAATGACGATGACGTCAACAAAAAATATTTCAAACTCACTCACCCTCTTTGTCTACTAGATCTTAATTGGCCTCCACATATATATGATGTAACTGCTTTTCTTTCAGAATACAAACAGTTACTTAGTTTTATTTTGAAAAGCACTTGTTGAGTTTCTAAAGTAAGATCAAATGATCCTTAATGTTCAAACATTTGTATCTTTTGTTATATTAAAGCTTCTTTGAGTGGTTTCACACTAGGGACCCGGGTACGGATCTGAGTACGCTTGAAACAATCGTACACAGTTTGGATGAGGTGAAAATAACGTTAAAGTTAACGGTGCTGCAGTGCTGACTACAGACATACACGTTTGAATTTTGGATCCAACTGGCGACTAAGCTCGTCCTCCCGCCTCCCGTCTTTCCTACTCGGCTCTGTGCTTCGGTTGGGTGAAATATAAAACCTTAGATTTAGATTTTTCTGTTTGTTTGTAGAAACGAAGGGCACGCAGGGACGGCTGTGGATCAGTGGTAGAATCATCGTCTCACAACCCAAAGGTCGAGGGTTCGATCTCCAGCTCCTGCAGCCACACGTCCGATGTGTCCTCGGGCAAGACACTTAACCCCAAGTTGCTCCCGCTGCTTCGTCGGCGGCGTCTGAATGTGTATGGATGGATGAGTTACTTCTGATGGACTCTTCACACAGCAGCCTCTACCATCAGTGTGTGAATGTGTAGGTGTGACCTGCGGTGTGAAAGAGCTTTGAGGAGTCAGAAGACTAGAAAAGAAATAAACAAGCTCAAGTCCATTCACCATTTACATTAGCACGCTAGCATTGTGTGTAGTGGTCTGTTTTCCCCCTCAGCGTGAACAGGATGTGACGTTTTGTTGGCGTTCCCCTTGATGCCGACTGTGTCCATCACATGCAGAGTTTTAATATTTCAAGTCAGGTTTCCAGGAGCTTTAAAAATCAGATGATTATCTGACCTGCCTGTTTTATTTTGAAAGGTCTTTGTGAAGCACTTAGTAACTTGGATTTTTAAAAGTGATCTATAAATAAACGGATAATAAAAATGAAATGAAAAAGAAGACTTCTGATTATCAGGCTCACTGAGATTACTTTAAAGAAAAAGTATTCTTAAGTTTAAGTAAATATGTTGATATAAAATGAGCAAAAACTCCAAAACAAAGTCATTAGACGCAGCAACAACTTTATTTTCCTCTTAAAGCAGTTATTATAACAGATCAAATCATGTTTGATTATATTCATCAATGCAGTAAAGTTGGTTTGATTTACTTCTTCAAAGTAATGTGACTCAAAAGAAAAACAAATACAGGAATAAAGGTAACGTGTATGTCAACAAATAAACACGATCACATCAATTGATGAGTTCTCAAATAGTTCTACTCAGTGTGACTGACCGGAGAGATGATCAGAGGAGAAGAGTTTGTACCACTACTGTTGTTGCAGGGATTAAATAACGGGTAGAGTTTGTCAGTGAAGGAGCAGCCAGTGAAGGAGTAGATCAGAGCTGCAGCATCAACGTCATAAAAGGAGACCACACCCTCCTCATAATCCACAAACACCCCCACCTTCTCAGGACCAGACTTCAGAGAGAGACAAACATCAGGACCAGCTTGAGCTTCATACTTATTTCCATTACTCAACCATATCGTCCAGAAACCATCCTGAGGTCTTGGTGTGATTACTCCATTCCTGTTGATCGACTCTTTGGCCACTCCTAAAACCCATTCAGTCTTCCCTTTAACCTGAACCTCGAAGTAAAATCTGCCTGAAGAGAAACTCTGCTTTGATAAGACATAGGCATACTGATTAAATCTCTCTGGAGTGTCTGGGAGATTCTTCTTTTCATCACCATATTTAACTTGTTTTCCATCATCAGACAGGATGAGTTTAGGACATGCTGTATCAGGATCGAGTGTCACATCCACCTCATACTGCTGGACCCTCTTCAGCTCAACATTCTTCATCTGTTCACTGATCGTCTCCTCCAGCTGGCTCACAGCTCTCACCACAGTCCCCTCATATGAAGGTGGATGGACTCTGACTTCAGTCCAGTCCTTGGTGGGTGGAGCAGCGTTCAGTGATGTGAAGTTTTGGAGGAGGTGGAGGTGGTCTTCAGAGCTTGAGAGCTGCTTCACTTCAGTGTTTCTCTTCTCCAGCTCAGAGATTTCCTGTTCCAGCTCTTTGATGAAGCCTTCAGCCTGTTTCTCCGTCTTCCTCTGCTCCTCTTTGATCGTGTCGATGAGCTCGGCCTGGCTTCTCTCAACAGATTCTTTCAGAGCGGTGAAGACCTGAACACCTTCTGTGATCTCTCTGTCTGCATTCTCATCACTGAGCTCCACTGAGTGTTTGATCTCCTGAATCTTCTGTCGTCTCTTCTGGATCATCTGCTGAATTTCAGCCTCTGTCTTCCCCAGCTCGGCCTTCTTTCCTTCATATCCTTCTTTCAGGGGAACAACATCATGTGTCTTGTGGTCTAAAACAGTGCACAGCATGCAGACACACATCTGGTCGTTCTTACAGAACAGGTCCAGCAGTTTGTCGTGCTTCTCACACATCCTGTCTTCCAGGTTATCCTCGGGGTCGATCAGCTGATGTCTTTTTAGACGTGAAGCTGTCAGATGAGGCTCCAGGTGAGTCTCACAGTAAGAAGCCAGACACACCAGGCAGGACTTCTGGGCCTTCAGTTTGGTTCCAGTGCAGACGTCACAGGGAACTTCTCCTGGTTTGGACACGTGTTGCTCTGAGCTGCTGCTGCTGGCTTTCTGTTGAGCTGACTGTTTGTACTGAGCAGCCATCTCAGAGATGAACGTGTTGACTTTTAGTTTTGGTCTTGTGTTGAAAACCTCGTTACAGTTGGGACACTGACACGAGTCATTACTATCCCAGTGGTCAGTGATGCAGGCTTTACAGAAGTTGTGTACACATGGTATGGTGACTGGATCAGTGAACACATCCAGACAGATGGAGCACAGGAACTGATCTTCAGTCAGCAGACAGCTGGCAGCAGACATTTCAACAACCTGAGGAATAAGTGAAAATTCAACAAATTAAGACGGTCGAAGAATTTAGATTTGTTAAATCATACCAGTTTGGTTACCTGGAATATCAGGAATATATTTTAGATTATGGGTTTTTGGATTTTACAACATCAACGATATGTTGATTAAGTTGTACGACCTCAGCTATTATAATGTACATACTGAATTTAAGAGTAACCGGACAATTCTTTATTTTTGTTAGCGCTCTGTAGTTAGCTCGGAGCGTCACATTGCATGTAAATGACACAGAATGACCGTGAATCTGTTCTTCTTCTTCTCTCTAGTCCTTGACTAAAACAGCTTTTATACACAAGGGGAGGAGCCGGCCGTCCCGTCCATGTAAACACGGCTCTGACAACAACACAGCCAGGGGGACTCGAGCTTCTCACTCATTGTAGACAGTCAGGACTCAGAGACACATTTACACAGGAGAGACTGGATTTCTGATATATTGAGTAAAATGTCACACATTCTTCCTTCAACAGAAGTAATTTTCCGCCGTTAGTCTGTTTAGAGTCAATTAGACACGAGAGGAAACACTGCTTTAAGAAAAAAGCTGCTCACTGATTGGTCACCTGTATTTAACAAATTACTGCAATAATATTTTGGTTAGTTTGAACGTTACGCTCTACGAGTTAAGACGAACCGTACGTCCCTGTGGTGCAAACAAACACTGACACAACTCAGTTACAAACAAACTAGTTTGTAGTAGTAGTAACAGACCACCGTTGTTTAAATCCAGTAAAAGGATCAGTTGATCTACTTTACAAATGATCACAGCAGAAACTAGCACTGAGAAATAAAATGCTTAAAGTAAGAGCTTTTTACCAAAGTGTTTAGTAATTATTTAAGTGGTCAAACCTCAGTTTTACAGCTAAATGATCCGAAAAAGACGATCAAAACAAAGTGCTGTTGACTTTCTACTGAACTTTAAATCACTGAGAGACTCCAAAGATCAACTCAGCCAGGCTACTTAGCTTGTAGCAAAACCAGTTTATCCGGTGGTTTCTCCCTGATGACTAAATATAGCGAGCGCTGTAAACATGAATGTGGCAGAACCAACTCAACCACTAAGACTTTGGAATGAAATCTGGTTTGTTGATTAAAGTAAAAGGTTAAAAAGTTTGTTGTTATGTTAAGATTAGCCTAGCTGTGACTCCTCTGAGTGCAGTCTCTGTTGTTTAGCTTTTATTTCTGTTTAGAGGTCGAGTTAAAACATCCTTTTCACTGAAGTGTTTTTGGTTTGTAGTTCAGTGTACTCACCAGAGTTTGTCAGAAAAACCTTCAGTTGAATTTGTCTTCAGAGAGAAACAGACAGACTCGCCTCGATGCAGCTCTGATGTGACTCAGACTAACTTTCACTTTCATTTCAGAGAAAAAGAGACGTAGCTCCTCTTTTAGTGTTGCTCCTCCTCTTTTAGTGTAGCTCCTCCTCTCAGTGAAGTTTCTCCTCTTTTCTCTCTACATTTCGGCTTGTTTCTGGATGTGCATAATGACATTTTTCCCCTCCTGTCATTATTTCTTATGTCTGACACTAATCCTCTTCCTTAACAAAAGAGGTCAGTGAAAGATATTCAAGGACTTCCTGAAGTCGTCTTTGACCGTCTATATAAAACTTCTCCTCAAACATTAAACTCTCTGTTTTGCCTGTAGTTGAACTCTTTTGTTGCTTCCAGACGGTTTACCCTCTTTTCTTTATGTGTAAGATGTTTACTGATGATATTACAGGAGAGAGAGTAAAGCAAAAGACTTTCAACACCGGGCCACACGTAGGCTTCTCTTTGATTTTTACAAGTTTAGGAATAAAATACCTCTTTGGAAGATCTCAGGTAAAACATTTCAAAGTCTTATTTTGAAAAGCTTTGTAACTGCAGACCCTAGTAGATCTTAAATGGCCTCCTCATCTTCAACACCCACAGGCACGGACTCTAATCTGAGGTCTGTCTCTCTGTCAGACTGCAGTTTCTATAACCTCCACTAGAGGGCGACCTCGGCTCTCATGTATTCTCTGCAAACTGGTTTCAGTAACTGATTTCTTGAGACTATGGTGGGGGGGACACCGAACCCTGTAGGGGGGTCCGGGGGCATGCACCCCCGTGAGAAAAATGTTTACATTTTAAAGTTAAATGCATCAATTTTGTGCAAAATTAAGAGGTTAAATGTATGAGAAACTTTGTTCTCTTCTAACAATTTTGTGCTTTTGTAGTACACAAACTGTCAAAACATAAAATCAAATGCTCATGGAAGTTAAATGGCTTTATGCTTGGCCCATTGATGGACCCTCAAGCAGGCGGCCAGGTGCTCTCCTTGCAGCCTATTGCAAAGGTCAGATTTGACATGAAAATAAAAGTGAATTTGTGGCACTCCTCTTTTACTTATGATTATTGCTCCTCCTCTGCTCCACCCTCTGGTCCAAATTTGGATCATTTCTCTACAACATGCAGTGTATTACAAAAATGTGACTTTAGCAGAGGGATGCTGGCTTCTATTTGATGAGGTCATAATGTTTGCTGCGCAAAAGCATATTTTATTTAGTTTAGTTTATCAGTTTAGTTGTCAGGGACCATGTACGAAAATAACATTGATCTCACAGAGAAAAGATGTTTCGTACCAGATTATAGCAGTTTGCTAATTTCCATCTGCAGTCCCTGGGCAGGTCAACACAGAATATACAACATATACAATACAGTAAAACATGTAAATTCATATCATATCACAATAAAAATCATACACATATGCTAAGACCTAAGACTCCACACATACACTACATTTAAAAATAATATGGTGGGGCGCCACAGTCTAGTTAATTAATGGGAAACACTGCAGTTTCTCTCAGCTGCAGATTTAATCTCATATACTCTGCTTTATCTGACCTCACATGACATTACAGAACTCTCTCAGTTCAGTTCTTATTACTGAGTTCTCATGATGTTATAACTTTTTTTAAGAAATACAAACAGTTTCTTAGTTTTATTTTTTCAAAGCACTTGTTGAATTTCTAAAGTAAGATAAAATTAAACATCATTTTAGGAACCCGGGCCTGGATCCGAGTACACTTGACCCCAAAGTCCGGTTCATTTGATTAGTGTACCTTTCCCGAGTCCACTTGAAGAGCCTTTTTTTTTTTTTTGCCTGCTAACGTAACACTGCAGGCCACAGGTAATTGCTGCTCGAGCAGAGGACAATTTTGTCCGCTGCTTGTGCTAATCTTCTTCGTGTGAACGCCAGTGCAGGGGGGTTGGAGGTGTGTCGCTGGAGGAGAGGAGGCTTCAGTGTCACCTAACAGAAATTTGTTTTGGTTTCATGCTTAAGGGCGACATCTGCGGGATCAAACTGTTCCAGTTCTTCATTTAATTCTCTTAATATTACAACTTTTTTTTCTTAGATATGATGACCTACCTCTGACCTAACCTTTACTTTAATATTTGAACAACTTGGTCTTTGAATTTATGACTTTTCTTTAAATCTCAGTTCCTGTTTGAGAGAGTTTAGAATTTCTGGTTCTTACAGAAGAACAAAGAGGTGTGTAGAAAACATGAACATGAGGAGAGGGAGATAATAGAGATATTACAAAGGGACTTTTATTCATTAAAAATGTTTACTGTATACTTTTTCATTTTTACAAATATTTATTTTCTTGAAAATGATCTTTAATTGATTTGTTGACAACAAAGCCAGGCTTTTTCTGACTTTCTTAATTTCGCAGCATCAATAATGATGGTTGTTTGAAATGTTTTTGTGTGTTTGAAAATCTAGAATGACCTCAGCAATGTGTTTAGGCGGTTTGACCTTTACCCTTTCAGGATCCCAGAAGAGCGTTTTCATACTAACTCTCTTTGGGCTCCTTTGAGACCTGCTGACAGTCAGATTCAATTAAAACATGATGCCAACATCCCGGCAAACACTCCCGACTCCTCTCAGAGAAACGTTGGCTTTCAAAGTCAATTGTGTCCCATGTGAAGAGCCGGCCTTCGTGTCCCCGTCAGGAGCCCTTTCACGTGCTAAAATAAGAGTTTTACCCTCTCTCTCCGAGTCGACATGAGCAAAGTGAGCGCCGTGAAAAGACCAGAGAGAGAGCGCTTCTATTTGATGACTGGCAGCCTCGGGTCTTGTGTCTGTGTGACACTATGGGCCACTACAAAAGCATGTCCTTTCTCCTGCTGCAGTACAACAGGGAGGGGAAAGAAAGGAGGTGGTGCATGATGGGGAGGAGGGGGGGTGAAAGGATGGGTAGGGGGGTCTTGCTTTTGAATCTGACCCGGCGCAGATGTACAAGGCAGGAGGATTAGGCTGCGGGTGTTGGTGACATTCACCCGGTTCGGTTCTCGCTCCGTTGTGGCCCTTTGTGGCACCCAGCAGCCTCGGGGTGGTAAGCTGCCGGCCGGCGTGCCAATGGGCCTCAATGTGCAACAATGGTGGTACACCCCAGTCATCCCCACCTCCCCAAAACCCCTCCAACCTCTCACTCCCAAACTCACCCCTCCTCACCCAGTACAACTCCAAACACAGAAAATGTGCGAGGGGAGCTAATGTCCTCCAATCTCAAGCCTGATCAGGATTAGCGGTTAGCGTGCTATCTTCAGGCTTAGCTCGGATTGTAAGAAGGTGCTCCACTTCTGTGATCTACCTGCACACCTAACCTGGTCCTCCTTGTTCAAAACATTTAATCTCATTAAAAATGATCTACAGTTAGAAATCCACTTTTATTTTCTGTCCAGGATTGAAACTCGATTGAAACTAGTTAAAGTTGTAACTCAAGACGGTGTGCGGTGCATTCAGTGCAGTGGTTCGGGCTGTTGCCTCACAGCGAGAAGGTTCCTGGTTTGAATCCACCTCGCGAGCCTTTTTGTGTGGAGTTTGCATGTTCTCTCCGGGTACTCCGGCTTCCTCCCACAGTCCAAAGACATGCTCGTTGGGTTAACTGGTGACTCTAAATTGTCCGTAGGTGTGAATGTGAGTGTGGCTGCTTGTCTGTCTCTACATGTCAGCCCTGTGATAGACTGGGGAACAGTCCAGGGTGTAACCTCGCCTCTCGCCCAATGACAGCTGGGATCGGCTCCAGCCCCCTCTGCAACCCTGAACGGGAAAAGGGGTATAGATAATAGATGGATAGATATACTATAAAGGCACCATTTGTCTTCCTCTGTGTGTGTGTTTCATAACATTTAACGTTTGTTTGATTCATTTTTTTCACACATTTTATTTGGCATCATGACCAGAAGTGTCACTCACTCCAATAAAAGGCTTTATCCGAGCTTAGCTGAGTCACTCAAGGTTGATGTGTGACATGTAAGAAAAAAAGACTTACTGAAAACCTGCAACAAATCAGCAAAATCCTGAAGAGACTGCTTTTGTTTTTGAGCCGTCTCCATTCTCAGTTTTAGGTGATTTTTTTCCTCATTTTGACAAAGTTATATAAATCACTTCCTGGTCCTCACACATCATCCCAATACATCACCCAGAGCTGAAAGAGAGGCGAGAGGGAAGGAGAGGGACAAGCACATATTCTCAGAGTGCATTGTGGACAGGAATGCCATTGAATTTGGGTGTTTTTTTTCATGCGCCAGCCTCTTTTGTGTGCAGGCTAAGGAAGTCCATTGTGCGGGGCAGACACCCTGAGAAAAGAGGCGAGCTTGGAGCCGTTGTCTGCCGGTGCTTCTGCGGCGCTCGGGCCCTAAAAAGACTTGAATGAAGCTCTGCCATCGGAAGCAGCCGGCCCTGAACCCAGAGACAATGACGCCGAGCAACTTTGAAGACCCGCAACAATTAAAAATGCAGCTTCACTATATTAATTATGCATTCATGCTTTTGTCTTTTTTTTTCTTGAGAGGAGAAGGGAGCTGTGAGGTTTAAGATTCAACAGGTCAGAGGCACAGAGAGATTACAGTGGATAAAACAACACATACTAATACTTGTTGGAATAGTACTGGTGGAAATTCATTGAGGGAGAAATGTGTGTGAGTTAGGGTTAGGGATTACGTACGCTCAGATAAACTGTTTTTTTACTTTAGGAAGAAGATAATAAAAGACGATCCAGAGAGGTCAGCAGAACTTGCATGTTGCTCGTAAACTTTAAGTTGCTTCTTTAAGGCCTCTCCCTCTGTTGCAGGCAGGACACACAGAGCAGCTCTCTGGAGGCATTGAGGTGTATTTCTGCTGGCTGACAGGGGGCTCGGTTGTGCTCAGAGACGCCAGCAAACAGTTCTCTTGGACTAGTTGGATTTTCCCCCAGAAAATAACAACACTACTGCTCTGTTTTGGTCGAATTCATTCCACGTTTACAACCAAGTCTGTCACACTGAGAACAGAACAGCATCTTATGCGGAGTCTCCCCCTGCTGGCCAAGAGACAAACAGTCAGATTTTAAGTTGATATTAAAACACTCGTGGAGGAGGTAGATATATCCTTGTTGGCCACGCCCTGCACCATTATGGTCTCTTGACTTTTCACATATGCACTCCTGAAAATATCTAGATAATTTCAGGGCGGCTTCTCCGGATATTCTCCTGACCTGGCTGTTCACACATGCTCCTCACAGCTGGAGACTATCCCTGTCAGACAGGAGGGGGGGGCGGAGAGTCTCCTGAGGTAAGACGTGACAGACGGAGCAACAGAGTCTGCTATACGATGCTATAATGAGAATATTTGCCTTTATATCAATGCTACGTGTGCTTCAGCTGAATCACAATATCAGCAACAGAGAACAACATACTGGAGAACAGAAAACATAATGCAGCCGTTTAATTACGTACATGGTGATCGTAGTGGTCGCATGCAGACGGTCTATGCACCGTGCAGCAGTTACAGTATATTAATGTCACTGCCCCTCCTATTGGCTCAAGCTGAATTCTCTGGAGAATATCCTTCTGCGTTCAGCCCACTCGGACTTGCTGCGGAAAAAATACCAGGAGGCTTGCAGGAGAAGCTCGGGCTGAAGTCCGAACGAAAAATTCGGTTCACACATGCAGCTCTTCCTGGAGTTTTTCAGGAGTTTTCTGTAAGTGTGAAAGGCCTATAAATGGGAAAATAATTTACTTAATAGACATCATGCTGTTTCCAATCTGATAGATTCAATCACACGACTCTTTGTACGGTTGACGTTCAGTGGGACAGCTCCGATTTATGCTTTCTGTAAAATAACAAAACAACCCGCTGCAGTTTCTCTTCCTGCAGCACAAACACAGTCAGCACAACATTCATGACGGCGTGTTTCAGGGTGCAGTCGAGGTCAGAGGTGACGTGTGTTGGCAGCGTGTGACTCTCCGTGTGTTTGGAATAAAAGCAGAGCTGCATGAATGAAGGAGCGGCTGAATGCAGAGCTCATTAGTGCTGCAGGAGACTGTACGAGGAGAGTCAGAGATCGTGTAGCTGTAGAGAACTCAGAAGTGCTTCAACACATTCCTGCCTCTTTATAAAGGTGATCTGTGACCCCATCTGTCCCAAAATAGAACGTTTTCCATTGTCAGTATGTGTGTATTATGTGTGTGTGGAGGCTAATACTGAGCATATCGGACCTCTTGTCTCCTAAAGAGGAACTTGTTGTCAGTTGAGAGTCCGCTTAGTGCTCGTATACTCTCCCAAAGATAAAAGCGAACAGACCTGCTGTTTCCTGAAGCCTCCTCCACAGGAGAGGCTGGAAGAGGAGCGTTTTTGTTTCGCCTGCCGGTATGCAGAGAGCTGCCTGGACGCACAAAGACGACGGTAATAACAGTTAATCTTCGCAAAAGTTCAATGGCTGCCAACCAACCAGTCGACCAGCCGGCTGAGATGCAGAGCCGCCCCGACAATGGCTACCCAACATCAAAGTCAGAGGCAGCGCGGAGCGGCCGGTTCCCATCACCTAAATCAACAAGTCCTGGGCGGAAAGTAAACATGTAGAGTTTACAGAAAGAGTCACATTCATGTTGACTGTTTGTTTGGACTCCTTAATGTACCACAACAGACGTTTCCCCCTTAATGAATCATCCAATTACTACGTTTATACTCAGAGTGTTTCCTTTGGAGGTGAAGTTAGAAGTTGATCAGGATTTGAGTCTTACCTTCGCATTTTCTTAACGCATACTTCTCGGTGGCGTCCAGAATGAATACAGCGGTGTCGTAAAAGAAAAGTAATGATCTGTTGTAACAAATCCATGAATTTAAAGAACTTTTAATATGCCACAACCATGTTTATCAGCTTTTAATACAATGATGGAGGGTTTTTCTACCATGCAAAGACATTCATTTAATCGCGAGAGAAGAGGGAGGGCGGTAGTAAGTGGACAGTAGTGGCGACCGGCAGCGGAACCCGACCCGTACAGCTGAGCTGGACACCTGAGATGCATCTGACAGCTACAATTTTAACCTCCACCTCTTGCTGAAGAAT
Organism: Tautogolabrus adspersus; assembly: GCA_020745685.1. NCBI lineage: Eukaryota > Metazoa > Chordata > Actinopteri > Labriformes > Labridae > Tautogolabrus > Tautogolabrus adspersus. The sequence continues at coordinate 31,695,064 of CM036539.1, read as the reverse complement.
ACACAACCCACGTTGTCCGCTCCCCGGACATTTCTTCACCCAAACTCGTTTTTAAAAATAAATGTTTATTTCCTCTGTGCTCGATCCAACGCTTCGTTAGGTGACAAAAACAACATGAGGGTTCAATGAGGATCTCCCCGGGGCTCTGAACCTGACTGCTACCAGCTCCAGCGTCTGACCTCTGACCTCTCTGATGGGAGGGGGGGGGGGGGGGGCTGTTCTTACAGTGAGGGGGGTTTAATGACACCCGGTCTGTTCTGTAACATGACCTCATTACCTCAATCCGTGTATTGATGGGGGGGCGGGGCTTATCCTCAGTGTGACAACATATTCAACTCTGTCACTGCTGTTTAAGGATCATTTCACACAAATCAAAGGAGATGAATATTGCTCATGGAACTTGTGTAAAAATTCCCTTGTGAAATCCTTGATGTGTTAGGATCAATATTTTTCATGGACTCAATGTAAAGAAATATTTGAGCAGGAAACTGAAGACTCTGCTCACCTAAATGAGGAATAGAAACCAAACGTCGTCCATTCACTGTAATAAAAAAGCAGCATTGACTCGATTAATATGTTGACCTGCATTAACTTGAAGCCAGGGCGGAGCTGAAGAGGAGCACAAAGCTTAACACGGTTAAAAACAATAAAAACTTATCTGATGTCCTGAAAATGAAACACACCCTGGGGAAACTTTCCCTCAGGAGGTCTGTTGTTGTTGTTGTCTGTCAGTTTCAATGAGAGCAACTCTCTTTCCCACGAAACATCATCCGAGGGCGGGACCTGTCCGTGGATCTGAAAGGATGAATCTGCAAAAGATGAAAATCTCGACATTATTTCTTCTGTTTGTGTCGAAACGAAGACGGAAAAGCTTTAAATTGAGCTGAAGATGTAAACACGAACAAATCCGCTCCTCCAGTGACACCTCCACTCGCTTCCCCACGAAGGAGTCAAAAATTGTCCCTTGCTTGAGCTGCAATCACCTCTTTAGTTAGCTCGTAGCTTCACATTGAATATACATTGAGTGAGTATGTTATTCTTCTCTCTAGTCCTTGACTAAAACAGCTTTTATACACAAGGGGAGGAGCCGGCCGTCCCCTCCATGTAAACACGGCTCTGACAACAACACAGCCAGCGGGACTCGAGCTTCTCCCTCATTGTAGACAGTCAGGACTCAGACAGACATTTACACAGGAGAGACTTGAGTTCTTCTTTTAGGTAGAGAAGGTATCTTGAGGATAAATACCAAGCCTATGGGACGGTCTGTGTCATTTCTCCTCGCGAGTCGTACATAAACAGTCTCCTGAATTTTTCTTGTGTGAAGTCAAGTATCTACAAATTTCCTCAAGACCAACTTACAGTTTTCGGCCTCTTTCCAGCAGCGTTTTTCATCCTGATAATATTTCCATTGCTCAGTTTTCTGTCATTAAATAGAATCAAATGTAAAATTCCTTGTCAAAGGAATGGCGTCTAACCATGTCGAGGTCATCTCAGGTTACAGGTTCACGTTTGAGAAAGTTTGCAGGTTTGTAAGTCAGAGAAAACTCTCTGAAAGCTCCTAAAAGAAGAAAAGCCTGAATGGAGGCTCTGTGGGAGAACAACTAATTTTATTAGCCCCCTTGGAAACATTCACCCTAACAAGTGGAAAGCAGTTTCTGCATAAATTAAAGATAATCCAGAGTAAATTATGCAAATGTATTCGCTCAGATAAAGACGGGGGTGGTGTGGTCGTTTATTGTGAGGTTAAAAAAAATCTGAGCCAGTGGTTGAAGCTGAGCTGAGGGAAAGTTTATTTAAAAGTCTGTGAGGACAGAACGAGGTGACGTTGCATCATCTGTAAATCACAGAACGTTAGGAATAATAAGAATCAATAATAAACAGTTTCTCATCTTTGAAACGTCTAACGGAGGATTTCTCAGGGTGACGTCTTTGCAGGCAGTCATCACTTTCCACCAATGATCATTTAAATCAGCCAAAAATAAGAAGAATGTTTTTAAATAGGGATGTAATGCGGTAAGGATTCCCCCTAGTGGCCATGAGCAGACTAACGTTTTTATTTGCACAAAACTCTATCCATGCCTTTATTTAAAAGACAGTACGGGCTACATTTAGAAATCGTAGCGAGAGAGGCGAGAGGAGCCGCGGGTCAGAGTTGAACCTGGGCCGCCCCTTTCGAGGACAAATTGCTCTCCATTATCCTCGGAAGTCGGATGCTAGGAATGACGTAACTCCTGAGTTGATCGCGTGCCAGTAAAGAGTGGGAGACAAGTCAGAAAAGCAACATGGACGCCTCCAGGAGAACTTCTAGAATTTACATACTGAGCTTTCAAGTTCAGTGACTGAATGAGCTGAGGTGACTCCCAACAGACAGCTAGCAGCTCCCACCTGTCACTCAAAGAGGCCACGCCCACTAATTCTAAATCAATTTAAGCTTTAATGTAATCAGGTGAGTTTGTATAAAGTTTCAGCTCGTACAGGCGTCATGAAGAGACCCAAACTCTTTTTGTACCAGGCTGTCAACATGTTTATTTCTGCTGTAAAGTCGGACATTTTAACATGGGGCTCTATGGGGACTGATTCACTTGTGGAGCCAGCCTCTAGTGGACACTGGAGGAACTGCAGCTGTTTTATTTTAAAGTTTGCATCTGGATGTTTTCTCTTGGTTCGACGGTAGTGTTTAAACATCTACTGAACTTTGGATCTCATATTCATTTTCTCTGCTGACGCTGATTTCACTTATTTTAAACGTTTTTCATGTTTCTTTAAATTTCAGATGGAGACAACTTTCCAGATAATGAGCAGTGAGTGTTGCATCTTTTGATCCCAGCCAGCACGTTTTCACTTGTAAGAAGGATCCACATCCACACACACGCGCACACACACACACACACACACACACACACACACACACACACACACACACACACACACACACACACACACACAGGCACACACATACACACAGGCACTTGTTCCACATTCCCAGAGTGAATTGTGATTTCTGGGTCACTGCTGATGTTTTGGGCTCTATTTCACTGCGAGGTGGAAGCGTCTCTCAGGGGTCAGGAGGCCGGCGGCCCGGTGAACTCCCCCACACACACTTAAAAAACAAAAAAAAGACACTCCTCGCAGACGTTTCACTCATTTACTCTTTACGTCGAGTTAAAGACCCCCCGCCGACTGCAGTCAGTGAGCCACCAACTGCTGCCGCTGAGCCGCGCTGCGAGGGAACTCTGAGCAGCTGATGAAGATGACCTCTTTGAATTTAAGGTGCGACAGGTTGTGTTCCCACGTCAATTATTTCCCCAAACAAGATGGAATTAACCTGTGGCATACCAAACGTTTAAAAAATATCTTTCAGTATGAGCCATACTCTTTTAAACTGAATCTACGCAATAAGATGTTGATTTAGGAAATGATTTTTTCTTTCTTTACTTCAGTTGTTACAACTATTAATTAAATAAAATTGTGGTTGAAATAGCTTCATGAAGACTCCTGGGATTATTCTTCAATTTAAATCTGTCAAAACGTACTTTTAACTATTTTCATCCATAAATTACAGACATTTTTGGCCACTAGGGGGCAGCAGGAGCAGCTCATGGGAACATCATGAACATATTTTCAAATGAAGTTGATAGACTCACTCTCTTTTAGCTCTGCTTTTGGTCTCCACCCCCTCCTGAAGGACATTTCTGTCTCTTAAGCTGCTAAATGCTCCACGATGTTCACCTGGTGTAATTTGCTTCTGAGTATTTTTTTTAAGGTTTATTTTTTGGGGCTTTTTACGCCTCTAGAGACAGGACAGTAGATAGAGTCAGAAATCAGGAGGAGAGAGTGCGGAACAACATGTGGGAAAGGAGCCACAGGTCGGACCCAAAGCCCAGGTCACATCGTTGGAGGACTACAGCCTAACATGGGGCGTGCACACCAACCACTAGGCCACCGACGCCACCCGTTGCTTCTGAATTTGGTACAGTTTTTCCTCTCTGAAAGTAATGATTTTTCAGCTGCAAGAGTGAACCGAAAAATTCAATTTGAGAACTTGACGGTTGAACAAAAATGTGCAGAAGGTAACGATAAAGTTCTGTAGAGGTTTTAAGATAAACATCTTGACGTAGAGATTTAGTACCTTAAGATTAGCTAAAGATGGTTAAAGTGACACGGACAGTGAAACATTGTCACTCTTCCTCAAATACAAATTGTTTGCACTTTAAGGTGAAGTTTTAATCTTGATCCAAAGGCAACTGGACTTGGTTGAAGATCTTGAAGACGTTTCACCTCTCCTCCGAAAAGCTTCGTCAGTTCTGAGCTAACATGGTGGGCGGAGCTAGAAATTCAAGGTGAAGCATTTTGTTGTACACCTTTATAATGACAATAACGGCTTTCTATTCTATTCTATATTCTCAAACAAGATTATACGATCGACACAGAATCAATAATGACTCACTGGAGTAGGGGGGGTTAACCGGGGCCCAGGGGTTATACATTTGCCCCTGGGACTCTTACAGAGGTTAATCCGGCCCTGCGGATCACAGTTCAGTTTAAAGAATCACACCTTTTTGTGGCAGTTGAAAAATGTCTCATGTTATGACAGGTTTTTTTTAAACTTCCTCCTCTTTCTAAACCCCTCTTCCGTCTGTATTCCCTTCATTTGTGCAGTTTCTTTCGGTTCTCCACTCATATGTCACTTATAGTTTACACATTTCTCTCTGTTTCTATTCTGTCTTTTCTTTTCCTGTTTTCTTTTCTTCCTCCTTATCTTCTCTCAGTTTGTCTTCACTCTTTCTCTCCCCTCTGTGCTTCTCTTTTTCTTTATGCAAAGAAACATTAAAGTTTTCCTCCTGTCCATCTTAACTCTGTAAAAAAAAAAAAGAATGAGTGCACAAATAAAAATGATTAAATGTTAAAGTGAGAGTTTATCTGTTTATCATTGTGTCTGTTGGTGTGTGGTCGGGACCAGGGCGGCTGCGGGCTGTGGGCGGCGCACAGCGTCACTCTGGCGGATCCTCCTCAGTCAGTCAGTCGGTGTGGAGGAGAGCGGACGGAGCGGAGTGACGCACGGGGGACTCGGACTTGTATTTTGCTGTCGCCACAACAAGAGACAACCGAGCGGCAGGCAGGCAGGCAGCGGAGCAGCATGGAGCTGTGAGGGCTGCGGGCCGACCTGGACCTGCTCCCCAAACTTCTCTGTTTGATTTGTTTATTTTCCGCATCTGAGATCGTTTCTCTTTCCCCCCCAACATGGAGACTACAGGCTGCTGGCTGCTTCTGGCTGCGCACTTCATCCTCTTCTGCCAACAAGGTAGGACATGTTTCAGCCCAGTTTGTCCTCAAGTGACACAGAAACGCTCCAACCTTCTCACGTGTTCAGCTTTAATGAAGTCTGTGTGGTTTCTACTTTTCTGCGCGCGGTTGGAGGTGAATGCGCACGAGCTCAAGGTGAACTGGGACGTCAACTCTGTCAAAAACAAACCAAATAAGTGTTTATTCAGTCAGCGTGTTTGTATTGTTGTATAGATAAGAGATACTGTGCTTTGCTTTACTTCCAGAACTGAACTTCTGGTGCGTAAAGCGTTGTGCGTCTTTGGAAACATTTCAGGAAACGAGTCAGAAGCAGGTTTTCTTCTGTGTCTCGAGAAATCTCTCTCGTGTTCTCTTTCGATGATCAGCGTCCCAGCTCCTCTCTCTGTCTGTGGGATCACAGATTAAAACGTTTGGGAGGCGCAGGGCGTCACGTATCAGCTCCAAACCGGAGCTGTCAAGCATGAAAAGAGAAGTTTGGACACGGTAGTCTGACTGGCTTATTAAGGGTGTCAGAGGCTCCATATCTGGCAACAACAACAGCAGAGAGTAATCCTGTAAAGCTTCTCAGAAACAGATACTATCACTGCAAAACCCAAAACATGGGCTTCATGGATCACTGTCCATCCTGAAGGATAAATACTTAACTTTCATGTTCTTGTAGGACAGAGAAAAACACATGGAAGGTTTTAAACATATGTAGGACTAAATTGGAGATCAGGAGTGTGTGAAATAGTCAGTTTTTGGAGACTTTTAAAAGCTTGTTGGAGGTTTAATTGTCTGTGTTTTTGGACTGTGGAGGCTGTTCAAACCTGTCTGTGTGTTTGCATGAATGAAGGGATGCAGGTTATTAAAAGTAACATGCAGAGAAACATGCAGCAGGGATGCAAATTTACAGTATGTGCAGCCAGAAGTTTAAAATAGTCCCTAAACCTCTTTGAGTTTGTCTCATTTACTGTCTGCGCAGTTTGATGACTTCTGCACGGATCTGACACCTTCGTTAAATTGTTAAAAATGTCCTGTGACTTGTGCGAAAAGGATCATGATCTCATCTTCCTCAGTGGCTGCCTTTTAGTGGGCGACAAACCCAGTCAGCAAAATGACTTTGGCACCTGTTTGATCAGCTTCATGGAGTTTGATACCTGCTATAAAAAACAAGTTTCCTTACTCGTTTTGCTCCACAAAAAAGAACGATGCACCTTCCAGGAATGTAACGTAGCTTCTCTACTCTCTGACATCAAGACTGAAGGACTCAGACAGGTGAAAATGTTTGTTTGAATTATTTACGTACAAGATTAAAACTTCCTCTCTGCTACAGATTGCAGTTTATATCTGATTCTGTCTGTTCAGTCTTACTTTGGGGGGATTATATTTGGCATTTTTGTTCAGTTTGGTTTTTAAGAATGACAACAATTAGAATAATCAACTCCTTTATATGCAAAGCTACCAGAAACAATCTTTGATGAGGCCCATCTGGAGGTTTCTCTCGTGCTTTCGGGTCATGTCACATCAGTCTTACGAATCAAAGAAGTTCGGAGACTTGTGACACAACTGTGGGTCGGATTTTAGATTTTTGCTTTTTGTCTCCGTGTTGGCCTGAAAGTTGAGGATCAGAGTTTAGACTTGACGCTCTGTTGCAGAAACCACTTGTAGCTGCTCTGTCAGAGATGTGTTTTAGTGACACAACTGGGTTTTGTTGGGTTACAACTTTGCTCCTGCACGAGTGATGCTGCAGGGAAACGTTTACGCCCAGGATGCTTGTTTTCAGTCTTACTTTATGGAAACAGGAAATTGAAGATGCATTTCGTCTGACATTAATGCGTTAATTTTTGGCCAAGTCTTTTAATAACAGACCCAGACTCCACCGGGGCGTCCTGCAGGGTTGAAGAGATTTAAGAAGCCGCTGGAGATGAATCAGGATTTGTCACCATAAGCCTGAATGCTGGACCAGTTTTCCACCTCCTTATCCTCTAGTTTTTCCTCCCGGCTGTACACAGTGCAGTCCCAGCGTGCCAGAGAGGACACTGATCTGCTTGGTTGAATCTCTTTTTTTTTGGAGGGGGGGGGGACGAGACGGGAAACAAAGATTAGTGTGGGGGGGGGGGGGGGCGAGACGGGAAACAAAGATTAGAGGGGAGAAGCTGGTCGGAGCCAGTTTTAGCTTGAAGGGAAACCTTTTGTGGCCGGGCCAGTGAGCGCTGGACGGGTTCTGTACCTGCAGAAAGCCTCCGGGTTCCCTCACGCCTGAGTGCCCTCATGCCTCGCCTGGCCTCGCCTCTTTTTATTTGTGTTGTTTTAAATGATGCTTTGATGAAACCTGAGGGCACAGAGCAGATGCCAGCTCGCCGAGGAGGCAGCGCAGGAATGGTGGATGGTGGAAGAAAAGACGTGTGAGGAGAAACCTCGGCACCATCTGTCCTCCCAAAAGATATTTGTGAATGGGCAGTGCCAGGCGTGCCCCGCGCTCCGTCCGGGCTCAGAGAGTCTCCCAGCCTCTTGTTGTCTAACAGAGAGTGTGCGGACAGATGGCGGTCACAGTCAGACAGTCTGTCAGTCAAACACATGCAGGGGGCAGCTGTACATGTGATGCCCACCACCACCGACACCCAGCATGCTAACTTAGCATTTAGTCTGTTGCTTTTTAAGCATTCATCCCCAGTTTTTAAACTTCCAAAGGTCCGAAAACATCCACGTAATGTGTGAGGGCTGTTACTCGGATAATCTTATAAGAATTTGATTGTCAGACGCTCACTGTGAGTCTCTTTCTAGCTACTAGGAATGCAACGATTCTCAATATGAGAGTGAACCATTCGGAGCGGCCTCCAAGGTTCAATACGTGTTATAAATTGCGGTTTTATGGTTTTGCGTACGAGCTTCCATGCAAAGTATTTCTCTCTTTGTGTGTGCCTGTGAGTCCATGTGCTGGGAAAAGGAAACCCCTCCCACGTGCTAAAGTTGGGGAAGCTGACAACTCTACACACAAGACGAGCGGGGAGGAGAGGCTGCAGTGAAGTGTTTGATTTTCAAGTATTCATCCCCATTTTTTAAACTTCCAATGGTCTGAAAACATCCACGTAACGTGTGAGAGCTGAGATTCGGATGATCGAACAACATTCAAAGTCAAAAACCAGCACACAGCGGAGGACAGATCATAACTCAGAGACTGTTTGACAGTATGTGATGTTCTTGAACTTTTCAAGACAAGACAGATATTGAATGACAGGAACTGTTGGAGAGAGAGAGAGAGCGTGTGCCCGGGATTATTGGCTCAATGAAAGACATGATCGTGCTCCTAATAAAGACTGATATTAAAGAGTACAGTAATGAGCAACTTTTCACACGATGTGCAATATTACTTTGAAGCATCAGACGCGTATATGTACTGTGTACTTACTTGTATATAAATCCATCCATCCATTATCTATACCGCTTTTCCCATTCTGGGTCGCGGGGGGCTGGAGCTGATCCCAGGTGCCATTGGACAAGAGGCGGGGTTACACCCTGGACTGTTCGCCAGCCAATCACAGAGCTGACATGTAGAGACAGACAACCAGCCACACTCACATTCACACCTACGGACAATTTAGAGTCACCAGTTAACCTAACGAGCATGTCTTTGGACTGTGGGAGGAAGCCGGAGTACCCGGAGAGAACCCACGCATGCACATGATCGCTGTCAATCTATGGGAAAGAACAACTTTCACTGTATACTAGTGAGACATGCTGCACACACTTAGGCCCGAAAGCTCAAAGAGGACTTACAGATATGCACTGATGGAGGGATGTCAAATTGAGGGGGCTGCAAAGGGACTGCCCCACAAACCGCTGCGCTCTGCTCTGTTTTGAATATGGGAGTCTATTCATCCCGGAGCTCACTGCAAGCTGGACAGATCGACTCTGAGAGGAAGTCAGACAAGGTAACTCGCAGAGCCTCCGGTCAATTTAAAAATAAATCACAATATACAGACTCGTGATAGTATTTTCCATCATGTTATCAACATTACATCCAAACAGGCACCGAACGAACAACAAACCATCCTCAGAAAGACAAAGCAACATGTTGTTTGCACGTTTTTCTTTCTTCCCGCGTGATCTTGTAGTTCTCCTGTGATGTGTGTACAGCTGATCATGGTTGCGCTCACGCTCCAGAAACGAACCCAGTGGACCAGGGCGGGCACCGTCCGACGGAGTGGAAACTTTGTGGAAGGGGGGCACTTAGGTATAGAGATAGATTTTCTAATAGGGCGACCGCCATCATTGATCTTCAAATGCTGCGTTTTCACTGCTCAGATCTGAGTTTTTTGTTTGGCTGTTCACATCGCTTTTTAAATGTGGCCTGTATCAGACTCCTTTGGGAATCCAAATATGATAGTGGACCAGGTCTGATTTGAAAATGGTCAATCAATCACTTCATCAGTATAGAGGTGCTTACAATGTAAACCAAAATAAATACATTATTTCGGTCCAGCTGGAAAATCTACAAGCAGCTTCAGTTGTGCAGGTCTGCATCGTGATGCATCGTAGAAACGATTGATTTCAACACCTACTTTAAATTAAATCACACATTTTAAGTTTATTTACATTTTTTAAAACTCATGTTTCCTGCTCTGTCCTGTTACTCTGGTTTCTATCGGTTGTTTCGGGGAAATCTGCACCACAGTTCAGCTTCTTTTCCTCTTTCCTCCTGTTCCTCCTGTTCCTCCTCTTCACTATTTCTCTCTCCGTCTCTTTTCTCTCCTCGTTTCATCCCTCCATCTCTGCTCAAAGCAGCTTGCACTGGGCGGACATCCCTCGCTGCCCCTGTGGTAGTCTGGGGAGTAAAAAAAAAAACAGATTTCCAGTCGTGGCAGCGGGGGTATTTGATGACCAGATTAGTGGGTATTAGGCTCAACGGCATTCACTCAGGCATACACAGGGGCCACCGGTTTGAATCCTCCAGAGTCGCCCTTTTTTTTTCCTTTCTGCGTCTGAATGGAAACGAGGGTTACTTGGGGAAACAACCAGCCCGGGTCCTGGGCGGAGGTCAGCTGAGGAGGCCCGCCGCTCCGTTCGTCTTTCTGCCTCTTCCCCGGTGAATTATGCTGTCAGAGGGGAGATTTGTTTTGTAACAGTAGGAAAGAGGGCAACTACAGAAAGACGGGAGGTGTAGAGTGGGGCAGATTGAGGAAGGGTTGGAGGGGGGTGGGGGTGCAGAGAAACAGAGAGAAAGAAGAGGGTGAGGGGTTGTTTCAGGGGGGGAGCATTTAAGCGTGACGCATGATGGCACTGAGATTTGTCCCAGTGGCGGCGGCGGTGAGGAGAAGAGGACGCCGTCACACTGTGAAGCTGGAGCAGGAGTGTGGGAGCGCAGTGTGTAAGGATGAGAGGGGGTTGTATAGACACAAACACACACACACACACACACACACACACACACACGTTGTTAGACACACACACACACACAGACACACACACATTCTTCATTCTCTCCGACACCTCGGGGTTGGAGGCCTCACAGAGCGATGGAGTGCAGGTTAAGCAGCACTCCTTCCTTCATTAGTCTTCGTTAACAGCCCCAGCTTCGTTAAGACCCCCCCCCTCCCATCTTATTTTGTGTCTCCCCTCACTCTCAGCCCCAACCTCCCCACATACGCTGTAAAAAAACACCCGCCCTCACAAATCTACAATTCTACAGTTCAGTGATCAGACGCTGTTATCCAAAGCAACGAACATCAGAGAGTAAGAACAACAAGCGAGGATCGCAACTTCAGGAATAGCTGACTAACAGCTTTAAGTGACCAGAGGTGCTGACAGGAAGTGACCAGAGGTGCTGACAGGAAGTGACCAGAGGTGCTGACAGGAAGTGACCAGAGGCGGAGCACAACATCGACAGTTCTTCATGAGAGTTCTAATCAGCATCAAACCATCCTCAATATCATCATCATCATCATTAAGTGTGTAGAGGTTCATAAAGAGCTGGGTCTTTAGCTTTTTCTTAAAGGTGCAAAGAGACTCTGCAGCTGGAATGGAGTTTGGTAGTTTATTCCACCACCGGGGGGCGACAGAGGAGAAGAGTCTAGTTAGAGACTTAGAGCCTTGTTGTGAAGGTTGGATCAGACGCCTTTCATTGGCAGAGCGTAGAGGGAGGGAGTGTAGACCTGACAAGTCGTTTTGTGTCAGATTCAGTTTGGATTTGGGTATGTTAAGTGTCCTGGTTTTCCATTTGTAGTACGTTTGTGGCCCAAGTGGTGTTGACCAATCAGGTATCAGCAGGCTTTGTTGTATGTTGGACAAACAAGCAGTCTGTTTGGAGAGCAACAGATGCAGCAGTGACATCTGGGTTCCCATCGACAGTCTTCTGACGACGATTTATTGATGTCTGCATAAAAGTTCTGGTCACAATTAATTTGTACATTTATAGATATAGATGTTACAGATAACACATTTATACTTGAGTGCAGATTCTGTTTGAGGCTGTGACTTCCTCGACTGCATCAGAAATGATCGATCCGACCTCTGTTCAAGAAACAAACTTTTTAAAAGTTGTTAATGTCTCTTCTTGAGGACTTCAGGCAAACTGAAGACCTGTTACTCGTTAAGAGATCTGACGGCCCGTAGGCGTTCGCCCCCCTACAGTTTGTGCTCGTGATGACAATAACTTATCAGACCAATATCGTTTTTGAACCAGGCTGTAAACGTGAATGTCTGCTGTAAAAACAGGCTTTTTTGAATGGGTGTGTATGTGACTTCCTGTACTTCTGCAGAAAGCTGCAGGATTTTGCATTTCTGCATTGGATTCATTTTTCAACACTGGAGGTTGTTACTTGGTGGTGAAGCAAAATATTGAAGTTAATAGCTGCACTGTTGAGATACCTGATGTGTGTTGTGGAGGTCATCCATATTTATGTCACATTGAGCCCTGTATGTCTGTTCAAGTAAACTGTAAAGGTTTTGACGGTTAGGATTGACGTATGAGATTAAAATGATGTAGTAAGTAAAGGGTCGAAGTGGAGCGTTTTTTTCTCACGCTTCCATCATGGTTAACATTTTTCAGTTTCCTCGCTCACCTCTTCATCTCTCCTCCTTCTCACGTCTCCTGCTGAACATCTCCTGTCACCCTCTTTTCCCTCATTTCTCCCCCTTTTTAAAGCCTCATGCCTTCATCCTGTTACTGTCTGTCCTCCCCCTCCTCACCCCTTCCCTCCCTCCCTTCCTTTTAACGTTTTTTTAATCCTCCTCCCCCTCCTCATTTGTCTCCTCTCTTGTTTCTGGGCGAGTGAGGGATGAGGGGTGTCAAGGTTGGGTTTCTTTTCTTTTTTTTGGTAAGCCAACCATCTTGTCTCTGCTGGTGTCCGCCTGGTTCTCTGCCACCCCCCCCCCCCCCTTCCTTCTCCCCCTCCTCTTTCTCCTCCACTCTGGAGGCTGTAATGGATGACGGGGCAGATCCGGGTGGCCCACAGCGCCTCTGAATTGGGGAGCCCATTGCAGAGGGGAACAAGTGGAGCCCCCGTAGAGTAGCTGGTGGAGAGCCATTTGATTTGTCCTCCGTGTTTTCTCCCCGGTGAGTGTGTGGTCTCCCTTCGATCCTGGATGTTCGATGGCCCTCATCTCTCAAGCCTCTGAATGCAAAAACCCCCCCAAAAAAGTGACGCAGAAAAAGGCCAGCGATAAAAGGCCTGCCTGGAGGACGCGGGTCGGTCAAAGTCCTCTCCAGAAGAAAAAAAAGAGCCGATTGATTCGCTCCTTTTCTCCTCCATTCAGCACTCTGTGGAGGGGATCTAAGCAGGTGAATGTGCAGACGCTTTAGGCAGATGTTGTCGTGGACAAAAGGATTCGATGGGCCTCAACAAGGCTTTTCAAGTATTTACAGAACATTTACATTTACATTTCAGGCATTAGGCTGATCCTCTTATCCAGATCGGCCTGCATTGAGTGCAGCAGGAGAATGAGCTTAAATTCCTCGATCAGAAACATTACAAGCTAACAGTAGCAGGGGGTCGAGCCGCAGAGCAGCGTGATGTCATGACCTCAGTCTGTAAAGAGGGACAAGACAAAAAAAGAGCAGATAGACGCTCAGATGTGTTGGGACTTTGGAAGACTGAATGAACAGCTTTTACATTTAAGTCAGACTGATCATGTTTGTGTGGCAGCAGCAGAACTCCGGTTTGATGTCTATGGGTTCAGACCTCATCACTCCTCGCAGATTTATTTCACATGCAGGAGTTTGAGGAGCGATGAGATAGTATCTTAAATGCCTCACTGCTCTCCCATGACCTACAGGTGGATGCTCGGGTGGAGTTTGGGCTGAAAGCTAGAGAGCTGTAGTGGTGCAGAGGACGAGACCGGAAATCTTGCAGCCTAAATAGACCTCAAATCAAAATGTGTTTGTCATGTAATTGTAGATAATTCTGCACGTCAAGTGTGGAATCAGCGAGCTTGAGTTGTCTGCCTGAACTAGCTCTCCAACAATTAAGATTTTTATGTTCTTGTGTGGGCTGCACGTTGGTCTGACAGGAGCCTCTCTGTGTGGAGTTCGCATGTTCTCCTCGTCCCTGCGTGGGTTCTCTCCGGGTACTCCGGCTTCCTCCCACAGTCCAAAGACATGCTCGTTAGGTTAACTAGTGACACTGAGTTGCCAGAAGGTATGAGTGTGGCTGGTTGTCTCTCTCTATATGTCAGCTCTGTGATTGACTGGCAACCAGTCCAGGGTGTAACCTCCATCTTGTCCAATGAGAGCTGGGATCAGCTCCAGTCCCCCTGCGACCCCAAACAGGACAAGTGTTCAAGCAATGTATAGATGGTGGATGTATGGATGTTCTTGTGTGATGCACAAATATTGTGGTATTTCCAAACTAAGCGGCATCCTACAGTTCCACATCAGGCGCCGCTGTCAGTCTCTGGAGCGTGCCAACAGCGCCAATCCACTCTGCTCCATTTCAAATACGCCGCAAGGCTATTTTTGACGGAGCTAGCTGCACGCAAGCGTCAAGCTGGACAGAATAGATCTACTCAGACAGGAAGTCAGACAAGGAAATGCACAGAGCGTCCGGTCAATTTCAAAATAAAACACAATATACAGACTTGCGATTGTATTTTCCATCACTTTATCAACATAATGTCCAAACCATCACAGAATGAACAACAAATCATCCTCAGAAAGACAAAGCAACATGTTTGCACGTTTTTCTCCTTATTCCTGCGTGATCTTGTAGTTCTCCTGTGATTTTGTGAAACTGTGTGTAGCTGCTCATGGCTGCGCTCACGCTCCAGAAACGGACCCAGCGGAGCAGGGTGCAGGTCGTCCGATGTTGGTCATACAGAAAGTCCTAGAGAGAAACACCTGGAAACGGAGCAAAGGTCAGCGGTTTTGTTGGCCTGCAGTTTCAGACTCGTACAGCCCTGAGCAGATTTGACTCTGCAGGCCTGAGAATAAAAGTGTCCTCCTCCTGGTCAGACTGGTTCTGTGTGAGTCCACCCCTCACAGAAAGGAGCTTCAGCTTGTGTTTACACACCTGAGCTGTTGTACCCACAGGAAGCACTCAGCTGAACTTCACCCATGAGACTTGTCTGCAGAGCGAGACGTGTGTGAGCTGTGAAAGGTTAATCCTGTTAGTCTGTGAAGCATCCGACAATTACAGCAGTTAGACGTAATTGGAAGCAGATATGAAAGTTTGCAGGATGTCAGTGAACGCAGCTGAAATTGATCTGGGATGAACCCAAAGCAGAGAAACAGCAGATGTGCCGTTGGACCCAAAGGTCTGTTTATAGCCGTGTTATAAATGTTCCACTCCTGTTCAGATCAGCGGGCAATTTTAGAGAAAATGATCTTGTTTAAAGTCTGAGTTGTGCTCCCTCAGAGGATGCACTTAATGTACTTTTGTGACGGTCACTGCTTTACATTTAACCGTCATGCTTCTACTTTGTCCCTTGATCTCAGAGAAATCAGCCAGCTAGATTCAGAGCACCTGGGCCTGGTGCTCTAAGGGCATTAAAGCCGAACTCCAGTGTGGCTCAGTCTCCCTCTCTCATCCCACCTGGACTCATCCCAGCCATCATGTACACATATCATTCTTTGTGTGTAGGCTGCAGCGTGGCAGCGCGTTTTCTGCTGTGGGCAAACTAGCAGAGCACCGCTGGCTAATATGCATATAAATCTCTCTAGTGTTGGTTTATGGTTTCTTTTATACAGGCGTTGGGGGTGGGGTGTAAGCGATCTGCCCGACGACCCTGTGCACTCACTGCGGGTTCCTCTGTGCACGCAGCAGACGGATGTTTCCACATCTCTTCATGTGACCGAAGCCGTGGCAGAGGGTGGGCAGTGAGGTGGGGGTGGGGGGCAGCTGGGCTGGTGATGGAGGTGAACAGCAGGAGGTCGGCGCATCTGGACCGCCAGGAGCTCATGTAGAGTAGATATTTTTAGGGACAAAGTACAGTCAACGTTCACTTCAGTGCACATCACACAGGGTGGTATTTCTCCTGATGGAGCTCAGATCAAAGTGTCAAAAACATCAAAAAGTGATTTCTAGAAGTTAGAGGATAGACCTTCAGACAGATTGAATATCGCACATGTGCATTTTTAAATTGGAGATCTTGTTTGTCAAATATTTGTAAACTTGAAATCAAAGTTTGAAGCTTGTTTCTGTGAGGACACGTCTTAGCTTAGCATTGGCTAAATGATGGTAACTGCAGGAGAACCCTTATGGAGCACCTTCAAAGCCTAAGGTTCTCAGGTTAAATACAAGAGGACTGTCGGGTACAGAAGCCCTAAGAGGACGTGGCCATACATTTTATTTTACTCTGGTTGGATGTGATAGTCGGTCATTTTTAGACTGATTTATTTCGTTATCTCAGTATTACGACGCTGGTTTTCCCACATTTTTACGATATCGAGAAATTAACTCGTTATCACAGAAAAAGACAGAGTTGGCTCCTCAAGATAACGGCGTTAAAAAGTGGAGTCATTATCACAGGGAAACTGAGTGGAACAAGATGTTTGGATGTCCTTTTAGAGCTTCCGTAGTCGAGCTTGGTTTGTTTAAATCTCGTTTTGAAGTCTTCCTGTTTGATTGGCTGAAGAGATTTAGTGTTTTATGCCGTCAACAACAAACTCTTAAACACAACATTCCCATAAATAGAACACACTTTGATATAAAAAGTCCTCTTGGATCAGATAATGATGAGGCTGAAACATCTGCCGTCATTAGTTCACCTCTCTAACGAGGGAAATCCAGCAGAAGTGTGTCAAGGTTAAAGAAGGACAAAGAGTTAAATCCATAATTTCCTCTGCGTCCTGCCCCGCCCCCCCGCTGCTCATTTCAATTAGGTCATTCCTCAAAATAGTTCTGCATCCCTAAGGCGCCGTCACTAACTGTCTGCCTGCTAATGAGCTGCTGATGCTGCTGACGGCGTTCACGCTGAAGCTGCACGTCGGAGTCATGCAGGTGAAAAAGCAATTAGTGTTTGGCAGCAGACCGGCGGCTCCTGCAGGGCAACCTGCACATGATGTAGCGCTGACATCATGTGGAGGCGGGACATCCTGCTGGGAGGACAGGTGAAGGGTTGAGTGGACACAAGGTGAATGTTTGCACTTTAGGAGTCACTTTAAAGCGATTACACGAAAAACTGTTTACGACCCGTTATCGTCAACAGTGAAGGATTTCTTCTACAGCACTTCAGATCACAGCTGAGCCAATGAAAATCCTTTAATGTAAGTCAGCAAGCTCATCAAAACTGTCAACCAGCCAGCCTGTACAGGAAAGGCCATGTGTATAAACCACAAACATTCTTCCTAAGTTATTTCTATCGATGTTGAAAGAGGCTTTACCTACAAATGTGAGCTCAGGCTGCCAGAGTCCGTTTGTTCAGGGTTTACTGACTGTTTTCCCCAGTTGGCAGCTCACAAATCCTACATGACTTGAATGCCTCATTAGCTTTCAACTTCACTATAATTAATCTGAACTATACACGTTAGAACGGACACTTTTAAGAGCACACGTCACAGCTTTAACCTGAGCTGAAGGGTGAATATGTTTATATGAAGCTTAGAATATAAGTAAGGAGAATGTACACACACACACACACACACACTTCCTCCCTCATTGTCTCGGCTGTGGGATACAGTGTTGGCTCTCTCCGTCGTCCTTTCAGCTCCGGTGTTTAATTAAGTCGTTTTTCTGTTGGGGAAGTTTTCCTCGGGGCCTCAGACAAAATGTTTCGTCACCGTTTGTTCGATAAGTTTGGAAACCCGACAGCTACAGGCCAACTCTCACATTTTCAACACCTGTTAAGATTAATAAAAGTCTTTGAGCACGGGCCAGGTTTAAGTGACGATCTTCGATAGTTAAGTAGTTTCAGCTCAGCACGTTGTTATGCCTTACTACTACTAAGGCTCGGTTCACAAAAACGCCTGAAAGCATCTAGGGGAAGAAAGAGCTGGAAGCCAATGTGGAGCATGGCTGCGTGTGCACATGGGAGATCGAAGAAAATAGGTGGCAAAAAAAGGATTCTCGCAAACATTGAGCTTTCGTCGCTGCTTCACTCCTAGACGAGGAGGGAACATGTCATAAAAGTGAAGGTAAAGGCCTCCTCCTTGATTTGATTAGCTGCATCGGCCAAAAGTGACATTAACGAGCGCTGCGTCTCCGCGTCTTGAGCTGAAAGGTTGAACATTTTTTTAACCTTTATGTGCGCCTAAAAACAGCTAGAAAAACACGTTGCACAAAGAAGAGCGCCGTACCAGAGGAAGACAATGGTTTCACTGGCGCTGACGCTTTTTTTGTGTGATCGGGCCCATAGATGAGTTCCTTTGGTTGTTTGCTCTATTGGATTTCATAAAGAGAAAACCCACACGGAATATAAACACTTTAAAGGTCACATATTCTCCTCTTCTTCAGTGTAAATAAGTCTCAGAGCTCCTCAAAACATGTGTGTGAAGTGTCTTGTTCTAAATCCACTCTGATCCTGTATTTGATCATGCCTATAAACCCCTCTATTTCAGCCCTGCTCAGAACAGGCTGTTTCTGTGTCTGTAGCTTTAAATGTAAATGAGCTGTGTCTGACCACGCCCCTCTCTGGAAGGGCTTGGGTGGCTCGGGCTTTCTCGCTCCATGTCCTATTGTTTACGGTGAGAAGGCAGACTCAGAGGGCAGAACAAACACCTAGCTGTGGGAGTGTCCTCCACCTGGGGGAGGGGTTACTGCCCTTTGTGATGTCATGAAGGGAAAATCTCCAAACGGCCTGTTTGAGCACACATTTTCTGAAAAGTGGAGCAGGCAAAAGACGGAGAGGATGGACTTTTCTCATCATTGGGGGGTTTGTAGACAGACTAGAGACACATAGTTACAGAGTCACAGAGTTAGAGGAACATGGTGAAGTATGTTTTGCAGAATATGTGTCCTTTAAAGTTCGTAAATTAATGTGTGGTTTCGGACACATTTACAGTCTATAGAACTACAAGATCATGGGAGAAAAACCTGCAAACATGTTGCCCGTTTTGACGTAATGTTGATTCAGTGATGGAAAATGTGATCGTGAGTCCGTATATTGTGTTTTATTTTGAAATTGACCGGACGCTCTGTGCGTTTCCTTGTCTCACTTCCTGTCTACCTTGACGCGTGCCTGCAGCGTACTCTGTCAAAAATAGATAACATCAATTTGAAACAGAGCAGAGCGTAGTGGCGCTGCTGGCACGCTCCGGAGTTGGACCGCGGTGCTCGCTGTGGAAACAGGAACATTGACTAGAGTGGTGAATGGTGGCTTAGTGCCAGACGCCAACTGACCACGACGTGCATCGAGTATGTGGAAATTGGGAGTTATAGGGAGATGTTACTGGGTTAAACTCATGCTACCTTGATTGATGGTTTGTAAACAAAAGTCCACCTGGAAGCCTTTTTGTATTCAGAGCTCTCGTGCCTCTCATAGAGAAAGTTCCAGAGGAGGAAAGTTTGTGATCTACGAGAACTTAGAACCACCACAAACATACACACCGCTGCTTTAATTCTCTGATTGATGCCAACACGAGCTTCATGCTACATGCAGTCAATGCTTCCAAATGTTTTCATTCTTGATTTGCTGCGGCTCAGAGACTAAATAAACCATTATTTATGTTCAGCTCTGCAGCAGCTCAGATGAAGAGGCTGCTCAGCTGACAGCTGCAGAGGTTTTAAACTAAATAAGAAGACGCTGAGATGACTGCGTTGGAGCCGTACCTTTCTCAGTTTCCCTTTAAATCTTCCTCTTCCTGTAAACAAGTCGCTCTGAGTGGGAGCTCTTTGTGTAAACATCCCGGCCACTCTCTGAGTGTTTGAGGCCGCTGGCTGTGGAGGTGACGGCCGGGCATGCCAACAAAGAGAGGGAGTCCGAAGGTTTCTTTTTTTTAGATTGATGCAGCCGCAGCAGAGGCTGGCACTCGGTGAACAGCGGGCAGGTACCCAGCGGACTTTTAGAAGCTGAATAAGTGTTGATGGGACGGCCTGCATCAGAGCCCAGAGCTGGTCGAAATACAACAGAGAGGGAAGAAAATGAGACGACATCTGCAGCCATTCAGAGTTGTTTTGATGAACTCTGGGCTTTAATATCTGTCTCATACGATCACTAAAAGCTACCACAGACACTGAGTAGGATTTTACTCCCGACAGGATTTAGGAGTTCCTTCATTATCAGATTATTTTCACAAAGAATTGTTTTAACATGTGAGAAAGTTTCTCAAATAATCAAAGAACCCAAAGTGATGCTTTCAAAAAGCTCTTTGTTCATCTTCAGAGGTGGAGTCAGTAGAAATGTTCTTTGCAGCTTGTAAACAAAACATTCAAACTGGGCCCCTCCTCCTAGGCTCATCGCCACCAGAAGTGCACGCCCACTGCAGGAATGTAGCGTGTACGTTTACTGCTTTTACCTACACTGCACGCTACCTGAGAATATCACGTGTTGTAATGGAAAAGCCGATAACTTAGCAAGCTAGCACAAGCTAACGGCACGTGTGTGGCACCCGTCTGTCCAACAGAAAGCAGACTCTGCGTCGCTCTTCATCCAAAGCCGCTTCTAAAGTGTCCGAAAGCCAGCACAAAGTTCACCCTCTTTGGAATGAGCTTTCTCTGCTTGATGCTTCGCCTCGCTATGATTCAAATTTCTTTGTTGCTTAGTCAGCGTCCGCCGTTTTCGCCAGTCTGAATGAAGCCTAATCATTGAACTGTACTCTCAAACTCACCTGCTGCACTGTCATTGGCTGAAGGAAACACACCAGCTCCGCCCAGAAACACTCCGAGTCAACCAAAACAAACCAGAACAGTAAAATCCAGTCAGTAATGAGATGAAGAGATTAAAATTGTTTATTTTGTGGCAGGAAAGTTCTTTTATTCTGCTGTAAAGGTGGGAATTTTAATCTGGGACCATATTGGAATTTACTCACATTTGGAGCCAGACTCAAGTGGACACTCGAGGACCTGCAGTTTTTTGCTCTTCTGCACATTGCTTACTTTTTTTACCACAGAGGTTGCCACTTGGTGTCGACTGAAACTGCCGCCAACACTTGTTGCTGCACTTATTGATTGAAGCAGGACATATAACCTGCTGATTGTTCAGCTGGCAGCGCACAGAACAAAACAGAATCCAGACTCTGAAACCAACTCGGTGTCTGCAGAGTGTTTGGCTGCAGCCCAGAGAGGCCGCTGATGGAAACTGTAGACGGTCAGATCCATTATTCATCTGCTCTCCCCCGGGACAGATCATTTGTTTCTGACTACAGATACAGGTCACACATGGGTGCACGAACACACACACACACACACACACACACACACACGCACACACACACACACAGACACAGACACAGAAATCGGTCAGTGTGCTGTTCAGTCTTATCACTGTGCAGAGCAGAGAAGCTGGTGTTGGACGATGTAAACCAGAGACGATACGCTGCAGTCAAAAGTTACAACCATGACCACACACACACACACACGCACACACACACACACACACACACACACACACACACACACACACACACACACACACACACACACAATAACAGAGATAATTGTGTGTGTTGACTGATGGGAGAAGTCTAACCTATCAGGGCACATTTTCAATACTAACCCTCTGCAGTTCTCTACTTTACTTGGTTGAGTGTGTTTGTTGTTGGATGTTTAAGTTAAAGTCATTCTGCTGCTCCTTATAAACCGCCAAAAGATATTAAAGGAGCAATATGTAACTCTGACCCCTAGTGTTTAAAATAGGTACTGCAGTCCAAATTCAAAACATTATAGAGAGCTGTCTCCCCCCCCCCCTCCTCTCTAGAGTGGATGCTCACGCAGGTCACCATGTGGTGGACACTGAAGCTTCAGTGTTTATCCAGCTCTGCATCGGTCTGTAAACCTTTCTGCGTTCTAACCTCTCTCCATTTTTCAAAAGCATCTCCAATATTGATCCTAGTTTGAGCACGTTTCTGCTCGTGGAGCTTATTAGAAACATGCAGAGGCTTTTTAGGTCGGGTACAATCACTTCTATCTGAACCAGTTCTCTTGCCCGCTTCCATCGCTGCAACACCTGTTGGTTTGACCTGATAACTGCTCTCATATCTGGCAAACCGAGGGGCGTCCAAAACGGCCGTGTGGGGGTGCCTTAAAACCGCCTACCTTCTCTGGTCCAAACAAATCCAGACCATTCAGGACCAGAATCTAAAGTAAGAAGGAGGACATACTGGCTGCTGCATTGTTGTCAGAGAAGCCAGCACTTCAACATAGCATGTTTCCTTAATGTCTGATCATAGAGTAAGGTCACTTTATCATCTCACTCTCTACACATCTCACTGAGTGGATCTTTAAATTTCTTATGAAGGTACCTAACGTAAGCGATTTCTTTGGTATGTTACTTTTCGTACGTAACTGAAGTCGACGCTGACTTTTGCTTGAACACTTTTCTAGTTCTTTAAAGAGGTTAAAGATTGTGATACTAAATATGACCTTAAATGACTTATAAAGAATATATTCGAGCAGGACTCGGTCATGTTTTCATTTCAGTGAAGCTCCTGCAGTGTGTTATATCGGCCTTCATCTCATTCCTGGCGTGCACACGTGAACTCATCCTCCCAGCGGCTGTGCTCCTTTCATGTTTCGTCCTCCTTTTAGGGCTCTGCCTGTAGATAATCCACTGCTTTTGTTCTTTGCCATTTATAGTTAAAAGGAAAGATGAGAGCGGCTGATCGATGAGGGAAACATCAACCCTGAGGCCTCTTTTCAGCTGATGAGTTTGGTTTTTCACATCCAGTTCGCCCACGTGTGTTAACGCTCGCAGCAGCAGTCAGGAGGGATTTTTTAGTGTGTAAAGGTAGAACTGACTTTTTCTTCGTCTGATGCCTGAAGCGCTGTGACGGGGCACTATGATTGCTCTGTTGGTGGTCCTGTCTTTGTTTGGGTAGAAGTTCTGCTGTGTATAAATGTAGCAGGAGCACTTTGATGAATCACTCTGCTGTCTGAGCCTCAAAAAGGTCAAACTCTGTTTCACTACCAATACACATCCAAAGCCAGCAACAAGAAGAGATAACTTTAACATCCCCTCAGAATGGAGAGAAAGACACATTTTACTATATTTCCATTTTAGAAAGCAGATAGAAACAGGAACTACACGCGTTAGATTTAAACCTTCAACAGATCAGTGCCATGCTGGAAATGCTCTCACCCTAACTTTCAGTTACCCAGCTAAACTGGTGTTAGTGGTGTCAAAATCACAAACATGTAGGGCTTTCACACTTGCAGAAATCTCCTGAACAGCTCCTGATATTTCCCGGAGGAGCTGCATGTGTGAATGCAAACAGACGTATTTTTCACTCGGACTTCACCCGGAGTTTCTCCTGACAGCATCCTAGTATTTTTTCCACAGCAAGTCAGAGGGAGCTGCTGTGAGAACGCAGCAGGATATAATCAGGAGAATTCACCTTGAGCCAATCGGAGGGGGAGTGATGTTTGTATACTGTGACTGCTGCACGGTGCATAGAGTGTCTGCACACGACCGCTAAGATCTCTGTGCACGTAATTAAACGGCTGCATTATGTTTTCTGTTCGTCAGTATGTTGTTCTCCGCTCTTTTGTTGATGTTGTCATTCCGTTGAACTACACATAGCATTAATATAATGGCAAATATTCTCATTATAGCGCCGTATAGAGGACTCTGTTGCCTCAGGAGACCCTCCGCCCCCCCCTCCTGTCTGACAGGGATAGTCTCCCGCTGTGAGGAGCGTATGTGAACAACCAGGTCAGGAGAATATCCAGAGCAGAAATTATCTAGATATTTTCAGAAGTGCAGATGTGAAAACGGCTTTAGTAGACGAGTCCTTCGACCCTGCTGTCCTCCGTGGGAGGTTTTTGCCAATAATGGGACTTTTTCTTTGCTCCTGAAGGAGTCGTTTATATCATGGTTAATAACAGGAAGTTCAAAGCCAACACATAGCCCAGGAAATGAGCTATAACCCAAAAACCGTGACGTGGTAACTCTAAGCAAAGTCTGCCAAGTATTTCCCCCCTGCAGGATGACTTCAGTCACAACAAACTGCTTCACCTCTCAGGACAGAAAGATTTCTACTTATTGTTTACAGTGTACCTCCATGAGAGAGGTTCGTCAATGAAAAACTAGCTTTGATAAAAGACAGAATCATGTAGCTGGATTTGCACAGTAGCTCTCATGGACATGTTATGACAGTAAAGGTTTTCTCTCAGTGTGCTGGCCCGCGGTCAAACCTCTGAAGTGTGAAACAAGCCAGCTGTTCAGGCTCTTCCTCCCATCCACTGGCCTCAGAGGCTTTCAGGGTGGTTTTATTCTGCCGGCCACAGCGTCGAATGAAACACTGAAACTCCAAGAATGGTTGTAACTCAGAACTCTTCATCTTGTCAATCTATAGTTTGATCTAGAGCTTTCCGCTGATGGATCCTCTGAGCTTAAAGACACAGCGGATAAGGTGGGCCGGGGAAAGACTACAGCTTCGATAGGAGAACCTAATATAGCGTTTAAAAAATAAAGTGAAACTTGAACCGTTGGCTGTTTGGATGGAAGGAAATCGACATTACATTTTCAGATTCAGAGCTATGAGAAGCCAAACCACCGGGTCATGGTGCCATTAGTATGATCCGTGCAGAAATAAAAGCTCAGATTGTCCGCAGATTAACCTGCCATACCCTCTCCAGTCTGAGTAGTTACTACTCAAACGCCCCCCCACTCTGTACTCGCCCCCCTGGCATCAGGAAGAGGGGCAGGGATTCGGGTGGATGTGTTGGGTGGGGGCGGGGTCGTCGCACATTCTGGCACGGGCACCAGTTCTCACCCCCACAGCCAGTGGACGTCCCGGCTCTCCCAGGGCTCGGCTAATCCTCTTATTCAGGGTCCGGCTGGAGGCGGCAGGGCTCCCACAGACCGGAGCGCCGAGCCGGCCACTCTCCGCTGAATAAACACACTGACACAGTTGTGGTCTCTTTCTCCCCGTACAGACGCTGAGCAAGAGTTCTCCATAGAATCTATTCTACTCATTCACTCTTTTCCAGTAGAACTTAAGCTTGTAACCCCCCAACCCCTTCAATCTCTGTGCTCAATCCCTCCCCTCGTCCCTGCTCCATCACCCTCCCATCTTCACTTCCTTCTCTTCATTTGTCTCAAAGCTGCTTTTTTCTCCTCCGTGCCTGCAGCTCCTGGTTTTGCTCCTTAAGGGCCAGTGTCCACCTGACATATTTTCCTGGCTGTGTGTTTGGGAGTACTTGTGCTCTGAGAATGAAAGCTCTGCATGTGCGTCTTGTGTCTACGACGACATTCTTTCACCAGGTGGACTCACACATATTTTAATCTCTCATAATGTATCACAATGAGCTAAATGCTGTTAGCAATGTTTGAAATGATCAACAGTTCTGTTTGGTGTCGTAGCAAACGTAAGTTTGCAGAGCTATGAGCTAAATGCTAACACAGCATGCTATCACAGACAATGTTAATATACTGACGACATGTTTACGAGCTTCTTAAGCGGAGTCCTCACTACGAGATAATCGGGACAATTTTGCGCCTTACCATATTTCCCCCTCGGACAAAATTCAGTCACGATTTTTTGACGGTTCCAAAGATGACCCGCTCAGATGTTCTTGTGGTGGGAGGTGTGTTAAAAGTGATCTGCTCAGAAGAAAGTTGGGACCACTAGGATTTCAAAATTACAAACAAATATGCCTTTTATGTGTGTGTGTGTGTGTGTGTGTGTGTGTGTGTGTGTGTGTGTTGTGTGTTTGTTTGTGTGTGTGTGTGTGTGTGTGTGTGTGTGTGTGTGTGTGGGAGGGGAGACCACGAGGACAGCTAACATGCACTGTGTGGATTGTCACAAATTAGACAAATTACATTTTGACCCAAGCTTGTTAAATATTTGGACATCGAGTAAGTTATCACTGCCTAACATTTGACATACTGTCGTTAGTATTAGCTAAATACCTGGATTATTTAATGTACGGTGTTTTCATTTCATGTCAGTTATGAACGCCTCCTTGTTTGCAGTTCTAACGTTTGCTGCCTCACACAGGGACTCTGTGACAGACTCGGCAGGTGTTTTCTTTGTAGTCGGTGACACAAAAGGTTTCCAGCCTGACTCATGTGTCGGGTCTCGTCATGACGGCCGGTGTGGGCTGTAACTGAAACCTGCAGCGTTTGATGTGAGTGCGTGTCGGGATAGTCGTGTTTGTCCTGCAGCACAGGGAGGATCAGACGCACGGCGAGGACGTGATGGATTGAAAGTGATGCAGCAGATGCTCATAGTGTCAGTTTGAGTCACTGAGATCTGACGTTGCACTGACGCCTTTAATCACAGCAAAAACAAGCAGAGCAGACGACAATGGAAACAATGAAACCCCCTTAAATAGTATTAAAATAGTTTTTTCTCTCTGGTGTTTTGACCAGTGTCTGCCTACATCTACGCTGAGTGAACAACAGTGATGGGCACGTTAAAAAATGAGTCACTAGTAACTACTATCAGAAACTGACAGAGTTACTGATTATAAAAGGAACTCGTTACTCGAGACAGTAAGTCAGCGTCACTTGTTTTGCTTCAATCCTCACACTGTTCACATTATTTAGTGTTGCTGAAACAACCAGCACATTTCAAATAACACTGCAGCCATTTTCAGTTTGTTGGTATTTTACCGACTCAACAGCTGACATGTGCACGCCGTGTGTGGGTTGTGCATTAGCGTCATGGTGTCCCTACATGTTTTTATATTCTCTTACCTTTGCTTTCTTATCTCTCATGCTGTTTTTTTTGTGCTATATATGTTGTGTTGTTCTGTATTGGTGCCTTTCTGTGAAGGCTTGGATGTGTTTTTCTTTTCTTTTGTTTTCTTTCTTGATTCTCGAGGAAGCAGCTGAATGTTTGGCAGCACTTTGAGTCAAAGACAAATTTCCCCAAGGGGACGATAAAGTGTATCGTAACCTTTCTATCAGTCTGTTTAGTCCGGCCTACATATCGTGGAGCAGTCAGCGTTTTCAATCAAGCCGTGTCTCTTTGGAGGAGTGTCTCCTTATTGACCTGCAGAGATAACGTGAGCTGCGCCTGGATCTCCGGTGTCTGCAGCACAGGACTCTCTGACTGCTAGTTTAGTAGAAGCGTGTTGTTGTTTAGCTCGGTGCTTTGTGAGATTATAATTACTATTCTTTGTGGTCGACTCATAGACTCGTAGACTACAACCCACCACTATATTCTTGTTGTTTGACTCAAGCAGGGAAGAATCAAGTCGGTATTTCAGAGACAGAAAGCTCACGCCTAAACGATCATCAGCTTGTGTTTGTGTCACATGCACACACACAGGACGCTGCTGTGCTGACGTACAGTAAGCTCAACCTCGCCGGCCAAATCGATGTCAGTACACCTTAATGTTGTGAAGATATCTCCTATTTCACTTTAAGAAAGAGTGCTTTTAAATGTCTGTAATTGGATCCCATGAACATCTGATTGCCAAAGACACGTTCATGAACACAATCACGCAAACACACTCACATCCTTATTCAGGTATTACGACTCACCCATTCATGCAAACAGTGCGTCACACACAGGCTGTAATAGAGTCTTGTTGATGTGTGCTTCAGGTAGCAGACAGGTGTTTCATGTCAGAGCTGTTGTTTACACCGTCTGGTTTCCATTCCCCCCCCCCCTCACAGAGTCGGCAGGATCGCTACGAGGTCACAGAGGGAGAAAGAGGGAAGAGGTCGTACCTGACTTCTGTCCGACAGTTTATATGTCCATCAGTTTGTCTTTAGAGTTTTAGTCCAGCTACAACCTCTGATGTTTACAAAAAGGAGCCAGAAGTGCAAAGACCCAGCTCTTTCATGAACACCTACAGAGTTAATGATATCGATGATGACGATATTTAGGATAGTTTGGACGCTGATTAGACGCTAAAGAACAGCTGTCGATGTCGAAATATTCACTTTCATATTTGCATTTAAGCGTTAAAGGAAGAATGTGCAACATTAACATTAAAGCAGAAATCCAGTCTCTCCTGTGTAAATGTGTCTCTGAGTCCTGACTGTCTACAATGAGTGAGAAGCTCCAGTCCCGCTGGCTGTGTTGTTGTCAGAGCCGTGTTTACATGAACGGGACGGCCGGCTCCTCCCCTTGTGTATAACATCTGTTTTAGTCAAGAACTAGAGAGAAGAAGAAGAACATACTCACTGATTATTTGGACGTCACGTAAGAGTGAAACTGTGTCAGTTTACATGCAATGTGAAGCTACGAGCTAACTAAAGAGCGCTAACATTAGCATGCTAACACAACAATGCAGGACACAGATGATGCAGCTCGAGCAAAGGACAATTTTCTTTGCCGCTTGGGATAAGCTCCTTCGTGTGAACGTGAGGGGAGAGGAGCAGGAGGTGTGTCTCTGGAGGAGAGCGGAGGCTTCAGTATGGAGGAGGTGTGGCCAAACAGCAGTTTGTTTTGGTTTCATGCTGCTGCTCAAGGGCGACATCTACTGGATCAAAAAGTCTCACATTCTCCCTTTAAGGAACTTCTAATCTTTTTTTTCATTTTCCAAGTTTATCTTTTGGGCTTTTTGGGCCTTTATTTAGAGACAGGACAGTGGATAGAGTCAGAAAACAGGGAGAGAGAGAGAGAGTGAGGAATGACATGAGGGAAAGGAGCCACAGGTTGGATCCGACCCCAGGTCGCTCACATGGAGGACTACAGCCTGAGGCGCACACACTAACCACTAGGCTACCGCCAACCCCAGAACTTCTACTCTTACTGATGCAGTATTATCTACTTTGAGAAAATGGACAAGAGCCTATCTTACAAGAATAAAAAGTTCCACTTTTCCCTCTATATCTCTGCAAAGAGGAAACTTTCTCCAGATTCTCTGACAGACAAAAAGATCAGAGGAACTTTAAATCATCACCTGAGCATCCTTTGAAGATAATTTCAGTGTCATTACGTTTCTTCCAGTAGTCGTTGAGCTTTTCGTCCCAACACCAGGAGACGATAATGACTCAAAAACATCCTCCGCTCACTGTGGGGGAAGTCAAAGCCGCCTCTTGTTACTTGAACTTTTCACCTCTGACCCACCAAACTAGACGTCATGACCCCCGCCACAGTGTGAGTGTTGGAGGTCAGAGATTAAGTGAAAGCAGCCGAGTGAAGAACATCCACCACCAGAGGGAAGAAACTTAAGGACAAGAATAACGACGCTCTGATTGTTTCTTTATCGCTGCTCTTTCAAGGAAACAAGCTGCGGCTGCTGCGAGTCAGCTGCAGTGCGTTGCAGTAAATCTCATTCACTCTCAATGTATGGTCATGCAATGAATCATGGGAAAGCGGCAGGGAGTGAGTTTGTGCCTCATCAGGAGGTTTAGTTCCACCTCGGCGCTCTGTCAGTCTTCTCTTCCTCAGAAACACAAAGTCAGAGTCTTCTCTGCTTCATTTCAGTGTTTCTGCATTTGAAGCTCTTTTAGATTGAGGGATTAAACTTTCTACACCTCAACTAAAATAAAAAGGATGACTACTGGATCCTCCGGTATGTTCCAGCAGAGCAGAAGAACAAGAGAAGCTTCATGTCATCAAAGGAAAAGACTCAATCTGCAGAATATTTTCCCTGAGCTGAGTCTCACAGACACATTTAGAGCATCCCACCATGTGAGAGATAATCCTCTATGAGGTGTGATTATCAGGTCTAAGGGTGGTTTCACATTAGTGACCCGGGCCCGGATCCGAGTCCAAGTATCAGTGTTAACACAAATGAACCATACTCTTACTGTACTCGGTACCGAGTCCGCTTGGAGAGGTGGTCTCTGGCACGATTCATGTGTACTCAAGTACGGTCTGCGGGAGATGTGAACGCAACCGAGCAGCACGGGATGTTTTATCTTCTGAGCTGCACGTTAGATGGTGGAAGTACGAAGAGGGTCGTTGTTGGCGTCTCAGAAATAACAAAAACATCCACAGTTAGCAGGATGGACTCAGACTGCGAGTGGTTGCCATGGTTGCTTCTTCTTCCTTCTGCTTTTTGGCAGATTTGCAAACCAACTATGTGCATACCGCCACTTGCATGCATACTCAGATACACTTTGATGTTACTAATATGAACACACACCAGGGGGGGAGCAATCTTGCCTAATGTGAAACGCCCTTACCTCCTTACTAAGTCCTTCCATCTGCCCCCTCTGCAGGACTGCAGTTATTCTGTACATTAAACCCACCCTGGAGGAAGTTCTAATCCAATCTGATCCAAACTTTCAAAGTGATCTCCTCTTTACTCATAAACACTTAATCTAAAGCCACTACTCTGGGGTCTAAAGCAGTCAGATTACTGAAAACTGCCGCACTAATGAGAACTTTACTTCCTGTATGGAGGTCCCCACACTGAGGAGTTGGACTGAGGAGATGGCGCCCTGCAGGCGACGTCTTCACTCTGCAGATTGAGAAACGTGTAATCCTGGATTAGACGGCTATCATCCAGCTCTCAGAGGGAATAAACGCCACACAGCAGGAGAGCTCATCCCCTAATTTACAGCAGCTTAATAGGAAACTGACCGAAAACAGGACAGGTCATGGATTTAATTTAGAAAGGAGGCTCGGAGCACTCAGAAGGATTGTTCTCAGGTTGAAGTTTGTGAATTCATTTTGGTTTAAGGAGCAATCAGTAAAATATGTAGTGACACCAAGGAAACATGCCATGTTGAAGTGACTTTGACGAGCGGAGAGTGGCGATTGACTCTCAGTTGGACGAGAGGAGCGACCAGCGTGAACTGAAGGTTCATACTTGGAGCATTTTTACTGAAATCTTTAAACTAAGAGGGGTCAATTTTCACCTCCTGCCTCGCTTGTCCTTCTCCTCCTCCTCGTCTGTCTCCCTCTGACTCTCAGTCATGTATGTAATGATTTCCTGTGCGCAGTGATGTCAGGAGGTGACATCATTAACCCGAGCGTCTGCACGGGCATCTGTCACGTTAATGAAGTAAAGTCGACACCCCGAGGGGCCGTTACAGAGCAACACCTCATTACCATAACAGAGCGCAGAGAGATCGACTGGGAGACAGAGAGCAGAGGTCACGTGACACAAAGAGGAAATAAAGTGACGAGGTGAGGTGTGTGTTTACAAGCAGTCAGAAAAAATGTCGGGAATGAATCGATGGAATTAGCTCGAGGGCACTCACATTTTACTACAAGAGAGACCGCCGTATGTTTCTACTCAGAGACCCTGACGTTTCAGGAGTTTAAGGCTAAAGAGGTCATTCATAAAATGTACTGGAAGAATGATAATCGCCCGAACATATCGTACGAAGAATGGAAAGCTCGTGTATAAAGGTCATTCAGGGGGCAGTGACGTTTATTCTCTGCGATCAGGGCACGACTGTAGCGACCGCTACGATCTCTGTGCACGTAATGAAACGGCTGCATTATGTTTTCTGTT
The DNA here is from genome assembly GCA_020745685.1 of Tautogolabrus adspersus. Taxonomy (NCBI): domain Eukaryota; kingdom Metazoa; phylum Chordata; class Actinopteri; order Labriformes; family Labridae; genus Tautogolabrus; species Tautogolabrus adspersus. The sequence goes on along the minus strand of CM036539.1, from coordinate 31,663,874 downwards.
CTCCAGGATGTTCTTCTCCCACTGTGAGGTGCATGTGTGAACAACCAGATCAAGAAGACTTCAGGAGCAGTCATCCTGAAATTCTCTAGAAATCTGAAGTGCATATGTGAAGCCGGAACAGCCCATCTCATTTCCTGATGTTCTGGTTTGTTTTTGTAGCTCGTAAAGATACTTTCGGTTATAGCAAGCGACAAAATAAATCCTCACAGGAGCTTTAAAGTGCAGCAGCACACCCTGGCCCAAAGGTGTGATTGTTCCCAAAAGGCGTGTATTCACTCTACAGATTATTGGCATTAACCTCTGAGCCATGTTTACAGAAATAAAGGGAGGAAGGTGAGGCAGCAGGAAGGGGTCTATACACCAGAGCGTTTTCACTGGATCAGTTTGAAGCAGCTGAGATTTAAAAACAAAAGATTTGAATGGAAACCACAGAAGAAGAAGTCAACCTGACAGACGAGGTCACTCTTAGCAGCAGTAAAGTCACTGATGCTCTGCAGCTCCGTGCTGGTTTCAAACCGCCTGCAGCCTTTTTTACAGCGGCTGGATATACGAAGTCTGTGTTTGTGTTTGTGGATTTTTCTGGCAGCTGTTCAATGAAAGCTTCAGCGGTGACTCAAAATCAAAGCCGGTTTACAAACGCACCGAGAGCCAAACTATTAGACACATTAAAGTCCAAGCAGCCGATGAATCTGTCAGCGCAGGAATTTAAAAGGACATCAGTCGCTTCAATCGGTCTGTAAAAAGTTTTACTAACTTCCAGCACACAAAGCAGTGATCTGTGGAGCTCGTTGTTCGGCTTTTTTGATCTAAAAGTTGACTTAATGATTTCATCATAGTCCGTGCATGCTGAGTTTAATCAGCGCCATGGTTTTGCTCCGTCCAATGGCGTGCGCCCTGCCCCACTGGGTCTCTGTAGTGCAGCGGTGAGCAGCTGTTCACAAGTTCATGCAAAATGTGTAAACAACATGTCGCTTTGTCTTTCTGAGGATATGTTGTTTATTTGGTGCCTGTTTTGACGTAATTTTGATAAAGTGATGGAAAATACCATCATGAGTCTGTATATTGTGTTTTATTTTGAAATTGATCAGACGCTCTGTGCGTTTCCTAGTCTGACTTCCTGAGTCGTTCTATTCTGTCCAGCTTGACGTGTGCTCACAGCGAGCTTTCGAAAATAGACTTGCAGCGTATTTGAAACAGAGCAGAGTGGAGTGGCGCTGCTGGCCTGAGATGGACCACGGCGCTCGCTGTGGAAACATGGCATTGACTAGGGTGGCAGCAAATGGCGCTGTAGTGCACGGCTCTGACAGACCGCGGCACGCTGAGAGTATGTGGAAATCGGCAGTCAGGGTTTGCAAAAAGAAGAATATGTTAAATGATATGTATATTCAGGCAGATGATTCCCCAAGCAGGAAACAAAAAAATGTAAGTTTGGGGGCACCGATGGCCTAGCGGTTAGATCGCGCCCCATATACAGAGGCTATAGTCCTCCAAGAGGGTTCAAGTCTGACCTGCGGTTCCTTTCTACACTCTCTCTCTCGATTTCCTGCTCTATCCACTGTCCTATCAAAATAAAAGCACAAAGCCCACCCACAAATATCTTTAAAAACAACTGGTTGGTCTGGACTGGGATCAAATATAACAGATCATGTGACTTTTTTTACTCAAATAATTCAGCATGTAGGGACTTGAGTTGGAAACCGGAGGGTCGGTGGTTCAACTCCCGGTGCGGATCAAGTCTGGACATTGGTCTGGTAGCTGGAGAGGTGCACTGTCGAGCGCTTGCTGAGTGCAGCCCCCCTCACTCTGACATCTCTCCATTACTTCATGTCCACAGGATCCTGTTTGTGCATGTGTGTGTGTTTCAGCCTGTGTGTGTGCAGCATGTCTCAATGACAGAGTGTAAAAGGTAATTTCCCCTCACGGGGTTAATGCTTCTCTTCTTCTTCCTAACCTTTCTCCTCCGCTCTTCTCTGTGTTGCAGCCGATGGATACGCATACAGGAATCAACGCAAGTTCTCAGAAGACATCGACTGGTCGTACGCAGGTCAGTACCACAATGTTTTCCTCTCTGCACAAAGCATTGTAATCGCACATTTAACCGCCGGCTCCGTTGTTTACCTGAGGTCACGTGAGGTGGTAATCTTAGTAACATCATGTAGTATGTGATGTGCCAAGATGTTCACATCTTGTAGTGTGAGCGTGTTTGAGAATATGGAGAAGATATGAATTTAAAACTCCTGCAGAGTGAGCCAGGCTGAAGTGAAGAAGAAATACAATTACTATTATCACTTTAAAAAAAGGAAACTCAAGAGGAAACAGCCGTTGGTTTACCGCTGGGGTATGTTTACAGCCTGGGTGTCTCTGTGTGTGTGTGTGTGTGTGTGTGTGTGTGTGTGTGTGTGTGTGTGCGTGTGTGTGTGTGTGTGTGTGTGTGTGTGTGTGTGTGTGTGTCTGTGTCTGTGTCTGTGTGTGTGTGTGTGTGTGTGTGGTGTGTGTGTGTGTATGTGTGTGTGTGTGTGTGTCTGTGTTTGTGTCTGTGTCTGTGTCTGTGTCTGTGTGTGTGCGTGTGTGTGAGTGTGTGAAGTTCATTGACATGCTAATACCCGTCCTGACCCAGAAGTCTGTGTGACCTGGTTGGTCCTTTTTGTGCTTTGAAGGAGGAAACTTCAACAGCCAATCAGAGTGGAGACAGAGAGTCATGTGGCGGCTGACGTACCTGCTAACAAACAACAACACCAGCTGGCAGAAACAACACTACAACACTTAATTAGCCTGAGAGAGACATAGCTGCGTACATCTGGGGGTCACTGTGACGGGTCATTACACTGAACATCTGGGTGGTTGTTTTTTAATAAGAGACGAAATCTGAAAAAGATTCTTAAAAGATCTTAAACACTAACACTTAAACTGTGAATTTTATTCAGGTTATGATGTCTTAGAGATAAGATTCACTAAGACAGCAATTTAGCTTCATTGGAAACACAGACATCTGTAAATGTCAGGATCAGAGCAGAATAAGGGCGCACTCACACCCGGCCCAGTTGCTCCGTACCATGCTGAAGCATGCTCCTGCAAGAACTGCACCGTGCTGAAGCACACCTCTTCCAAGCGTGCCAGAGCCAAGGAACAAATCGGGGCCCTCACACCAGTCAAACGAACTGGACTTTAGGGGAGAAGCGAGCTTAGGCACGGTACTAGTGTGCCCTATTATACAGTAATTAAAGTACTGGGATTACAAACAGTAACAAGGACATTAGAAGATGATAACTGGTCTTGAACAAAGTCAACACTGCCATATGTATCTGTGACTCGTAATTAAGATGTACAAACCTTGATTGGCACAAAGAAGCAAAAAAAAAGCTCTGAAACTGTTGACAACAGGTTAAAGTGAGACAATGATAATAATCATTGTAGTGGACCTGCACCTTTCAGACACTCCATGTTAGCTTGTTAGTGTGTCACACTCACACTTTGTCCTTGGCTGTCACTGGTAGGTGCTTCTTTATTCTTTTTGGTTTGGTAATACGATTGTGGAGGCATCATAGGAGGCGTACAAGGACAATAGAGTGTTTTGTCAAGACCAGCTCAAAACCAGTGACACATGACGGGAGGAGACGAGGAGTTTTTATCTAATGACAGGTTACATTTATTTACACTTGAGTTAATTTAGTAAGGTATGATGAGTGATGTGTTGAGTGGAAAGTCAAAACAACAGGAAAGAGTAGCATGGTTAAATTGGGGAGCAGCGTCCTTCCTTCTCCCGTGTCGCCACAATGAGGAAGTGGCGCCTTCTCTTATGGATTGAGAACACAGGGCCCAGCCGCACCTACTGACACCTGAAACACACAGACAGCACAACCAGCAAAACAAGCAAACAACCAGCAGGGTCGTCACAGTATCATATCGTATCATAAAATCTTCATCATTGCAAACATTTTATTACTACTGTAGACGTCCAGCTGCTGCTATGAGACCCAACAGGCCCGCTTTGAGTCTGTGTTTTGTCTCTTTAATGTCACTCTGTCAGTCTCAGAGAAGCAGTCGTCCCCTGAGTGAACACGCTAACTGTTAGCAGATGTTAACACACCTACATGTTGTTGTCTAATACGCTTAAGTCACAGCGGCGGGACATAGGAGGAGAACACGTAGCGTTTCTTCGCTAACCTCACATGCTGCTCGGATTATTTTGGCAATCAAAGCAACTCAAAAAGCCTCGAGGCTGTACGTCACTTTGACACGAATAAGAGCTGCTGGATTAAATCTGTCATGAAATGAATGACTGTATAAACGGACTGCAACATGAGGGGTGATTTGTATTCCCTGCTGTAACACTTTCCGTACTGTATGCATGCGATCCATCATGTCAGCCTGCTCTTTGTGTTTAAGGAAACCTGACGCTGAACTCTTTGTTGTTCGCAGAGCGCCGCAGGCTGTTTGAGAAAAGTTTCCCTGAACATTGAAAAATGTAGACTTTGACCTGAGAGCTGTAAGAGTGAAAAATGAGAGCAGATATGACTGTTAAAGTGAGAGCAGCTGGAGGCCATTAGCTTATTAGCCCGTTTGCTAGCTTTTAGAGAAGCACACCTGTAAGTGGTCGGTGCGTAATTGATTCAAGAGAGACGTCTGCACTTTGTCCTTTTATTGAACTAAAGGAAGGACAGCGTTGTAAACCGCTGCACTGTGAAAAGTTACGTGTATATAATTAAAGTATGCTGTACTAATTTAATGCCAAACAAGTAGTTTGATTGGACAAGAGACATTTCATGCTGATACAGAGAACAACATCTCTGGGAGTTTCCACATTAAACTGACTGATTACTCACCTGAACAGCTGACAGAGTAGCCCACAGTCGTCACGTGATCGTGTTAATCATTCGGGGTTTCCGTCGTTCTCTTGAGAAAAACGTAAAACCCATAATGAAACCGTATTTAACTTGACAATTTGACAGCTCTGAGATGGTTGTGAGAGTTTTGAGACCTAACAAGGTCAAAGGTTGCAGCAGATGCAGAAGAAACTAAGAACTACAACCTCGGAGAGTTCAGTTTTGGCAGCAAGTTTGAATGGAATAAAATAAGAGCCTGTGTCTACATACAATGCTTTTTGCATCGCCACAACATCCTGTCAGAGCGCTTCTCACCAGCGCTCATTGTCAGTTTACGAAAGTTAATTTCTGCCTCCTTCGCTAATGTCCGTTAGGGGTTTTTTAGATAGCCGTGTGTTTGATATTTGCTTTAATTTAAGGAAATATCATCAAGAAAACATGAAAACGATGTAAAGGAGTCGTGTCCTGACATCAGCAGCAGAGTCAGACTAGCGTCTCTTCCGCCATTGTTGTTGACAAAGCTGGTAACAGAAGTCCTGGACCTTCTTGATTTTGATTGGTAGATGAGGGAGAAGTGACTTTGACGAGCGCAGTGAGCGCAGGGACAATAAACAGCTGACACAGAAGGGCATTTTAGCGGGACAGTGAGCGGTGAAAAACACTGAACTACATTGTTCTTTTTTCATTGAAAACAGACGCTGCCAGCGCAAAAAAAAACGCTGTCTGTAGACACAGGCCCTAACCGTACTTTTGTTTTGATTATGCAGTCAGTATATAATGGATAACACCCATTTGTCTGCGAGTCTCCAATTAGTTTCTGCATTCTACAAAATGCCAGATATTAAGGTGTTATTTTTAAGTATGTGAGACAGGCTGTAAAAACTTTCACTGGGTGCATTCAGGTGCTCATAGAAAACATGTCAGACTCCAAACTGCACAACTGAAAACCTTTTTAAAAGGAAAAAAGTACCAACAGTTGGTATAACTCTTTTAACAGCATCTATTTTTACAACCATTTGACTTCCAGGTTTGATGTTTGGTTGTTTTTTGGAAGCTAGCTGGTGTCACAGATTCAGATTGAACCTTGCTGGTGAAGTTTCAGCCAAAACGTGAACTTTCTTGTTTTTGTTGTGACCTCCAGGAACATTAAATCAAAACAACTGGGCCAAGAAGTTTCCATCCTGCAGCAACGCCAAACAGTCTCCCATCAACATCGAGGAGAATCTGGCTCAGGTGAAGCTGCAGTACCAGAAACTGAAGTTTGACGGCTGGGAGAGCCTGACAGGCGACGGGGCGACCATCAAGAACGACGGAAAGACTGGTGAGGATAAAGTGTGGTTGGTGTTTCGGCTGTATCAGTATTTTCTATACATTAACATTTTCATCGACAATTACAACTTTTGGCATCAACACTCAGTAGCATTTGGCAGCTTAAGGAGCTGGTGGAGACCAAAAATTGAGCTAAGAGAGGGAGAATACTGGACTTAGATTCATGTGTTGCATTTAAATATGATAAACACGATGTGGTTACATTTGTGGTTATGTTTTCAGAGTCATCCCTCCTCGGTGCCGATTAAAAAAACTTTGAATGCAGTTAAGGAGTCAGAAGAACTTCCTTCTGACTTGTTTCAAACAGTAAAAATAGGTGTCAACAAGGTGTATCGGCTGAAGCTCTTAAATAATCTTCAGATTTTATTTATCGGCATTTAAGAGTCCAGCGGTTTTTATTTTATTTTGTTTAACCTTATTATGGAAACTGGACAGATCTTAAGACTGACACCACATTAAAGTTACTTATGCCTGATTTAATGCTTGTAAGCATTAATGTAACATAACAGACTGGTGGGCGGTTGATTTTCAGATGTTTATGAAAGGACAAATATGGGTTGAGTTTTCCCAGCACTCCTTGACACAAATGGTTCAGTGGCCCAACTCCAGAAAATTCCCTTAGGCGGGGTACACACTGCGAGATAATCAGGCAGATTTTGGGGCCTTATTCCTCCCTTCAGACAATCCAAAACAAAGACCCCATTTTTTAAAATGACTCTGATGATTATCTTGTCAGATGTTCCTGTGGTCTGAGGTGTGTAGAGAGTGATCTGATCTGCTCAGAAGGATGGAGATGAGTGATCGTCCGCCCCGTTTGCAAATCGTAAAAATTAAAAATGTTCAATATTTATGATCCAACCAGGAGGACGGCCACGTGTGTTTGTTTTGTTGGCTGTTTGAGTAAGGGGTCACTGCAAATAATGCTTCCACCAATCTACCACCATTTTTGACCTTCTTTCTTTTCACCATTTGTCCCTCATTGCCCTCCACCCTAAAGTGCCACCTGTCTGCTTTCCTCATGTCAGCTCTTCCCAGATAGATACTTAGTGATAAGTCCTTTTCTCATACACTGGTGTCCTATTTTAAAGGATACAGTTACCAGTTTCTCATTTGACAGAATCGAGGGCCTTTTATATATTTCCTCTCTCTAAGTGGAGTGAAACACAATAACCTACAGTGTGCATTCAAGGTAATTGTTAAGTGAAATTGTAGACGAGAGGGATCCTGCCTCGCCTTACGAGAAAAGCCCCAAACAGAAGAGTCCTGGGCTTCTTAGCAACCGGACTCTCAGCGAAATAAGAAGCACTCTGTTGTGGTTGTTGTTCGGTCGCCAGCTGCACCAAAGGCTTTTATTAATGGAGATGTTTGGTGGACAATCTGAGCACGATTCAGGCCAACAACACTTAAACCTGTTTCTATCAGCCCACCAATGGGCCCAGTGTAGGTTCAAGGCTGCCATCCGCACACACTCTTTGAAAGCTCCAGGCCTGTCAGGAGTGTACTCTCACACAAATGGGAGGTTTTAGAAAAAGAGGTGATGGATGGAGTGTATGGATCGATTCATGCCTTGGTACAAGCAAACATACTTTTCAACAGGAATGAATAAAGCAGCAAGATGAGTCAATATTTGCCTTCCTTAAGGGGGAAATTACATTTTAGACAGGGATTAAAGAAAAACAATACAACACAAGCCACACAAAGACAACAAAAACCCCAAAAGGACATGAATGAGGCCAAACATGCACACATGAAAAAGAAAGGAACAAAAAGCAACCAAAATCCCTCAAGTTTTGAGAGTTTAAGTCGATAGATTTCGTCAAGATTAAAATGTGTCCGCATGTTTGTTAGAAAAATGTTTTATCCGCACAAAACAATAGTCACATTCTGTTTTAAGAGGGTGGGCTGAGATGGACAGTATAGCAGAGAAGATGAAAGCACCATCTAATGCTCCCCCATCATCAGACCATCAAAGACGGTTTCGATCCTCCAGGGAACCTTTTGTCTTTTCAAACAAAGACAGATGTGAAGATGAACCCCTTGTTGATTGATTTATTGTTCAACGGTCCAATAAAGGTGTGAGTGGAGTGCTATGAAATGCAAAGGTTGTCATCTTTTGATCTTCTTTACATTTATAATCCATTATTCCAACTAGTTGTAAGGATGTGCTGGTGTACAAGTCTTCAAAGCGTCTAAAACAGTAGATGGAGCTGATCTGGTCGTTTGCAGATGATGTTTTAATCTACCTATCAAAATGAGGGACATTCAGTGACATACATTTCATTTCTCAAGTCTCTGTTTTCTGTTTGCAGTGGCGGTTAATGTGGATGGTGAGTTCTATGTCAGTGGAGGGGGTCTGAGGTCAAAATTCAAGGTTGGACGCATTACCTTCCACTGGGGGCGCTGCAACGCCTCTTCAGAGGGCTCCGAACACAGTCTGGATGGAGTCAAATACCCTCTAGAGGTAAGACAATTGTATTATATGTGAAAAATATGAACGTCCACACATTTAATGATACACACAGATGTAAATAAAACATTGAGCTTTGTTAGACTTATCAGGTGTTGTAGAAGATATCCTTTATTCCTTTATTGATCCCACGAGGGGAAATTATTTTTACACTCTGTTATTGAACATGCTATAAACACATACAGGCTGACATACAAACTCATGCACAAACAGGATCCTGTGGACATGCACCAATGTAGAGAGATGTCAGAGTGAGGGGCTGCACAAGAATGAGCGCCCAGAACAGTTTGGGAGTTTCGTGCCTTGCTCAAGGGCAGCTCGGCAGTGCTCAGGAAGTGACCTGGCACCTCTCCAGTTACCAGACCAACTTCTAGACTTTATCTGCATTTGATACTTGAACCGGCGACCTTCCGGTTCCCAACCCAAGTCCCTTCAGACTGAGCGATATATAGAGGCCCATAAATTACGATGCAAGTAAGATTAACTGTAGTTGCACGTAAAAGACAAAGCAGTGTAGCTGTCAAACTCTTCTCTCTTAACTTATTACAACCTTGATGCGTTGCTCAAAGGCAAATTCAGAAAGGTGTAGCTCTGTTGACACATGACTGGGACTTTTCTACAACATATTTGTGTTTTCTCCCACAGATGCAGATCTACTGTTATGAGGCACATCTCTTTGACTCTTTAGATGAAACCATCCAGGCTGGAGGCAAGATCACTGCCCTCGCCGTGCTGTTTGAGGTGAGCTTGATATGCTAGGCTAACAATGAGAGATAACATTGTGATCAGTTTACAGGCTCGTCCGTCATTTGTCTCTCAGTAACAGAAACCAGGGCATTAAAATGTAAGTAAGTACAAACAACTGCAGAGGGAACAAGCAGAGGAAGTCGTGTAGTGTAAAGTGGCGGAGGCATAAAAAACCTGAACTAGAGTGATTTCCTGCTAATTTGATTTATCTACTTAACAAAGATGTTAGCACATTTGAACCAGAAAGGGCTAATAGCTAAACTTAACAGTTAGATTTTACACAGCTTTGGCTAATACTTGATCAGGTAGATAAACTTGCTAAGTTTAAATAAGTCTCAGAGCTCCTCAAAACATGTGTGTGAAGTGTCTTGTTGTAAATCCACTCTGATCCTGTATTTGATCATCCCTATAAACCCCTCTATTTCAGCCCTGCTCAGAACAGGCTGTTTCTGTGTCTGTAGCTTTAAATGTAAATGAGCTGTGTCTGACCACGCCCCTCTCTGGAAGGGGTTACTGCCCTTTGTGATGTCATGAAGGGAAAATCTCCAAACGGCCTGTTTGAGCACACATTTTCTGAAAAGTGGAGCAGGCTAAAGACGGAGAGGATGGACTTTTCTCATCATTGGGGGGTTTGTAGACAGACTAGAGACACATGTTAGAGTTAGAGAAACATGGTGAAGAGGATTTTGCATATAATGTGACCTTTAAGTTTACGGTGGGTGCTCACAGGGGTTGTAAATTGTCTGCATTATTGTACACAAAAGGGAGGTCAAAGTCTTACACTTGGCAGGTTTGAAATACAAAATGACTGTATCGATACTTTCTAGTAAAATGAAAACAGTCAGACTAAGAAAAATAATCAAAGTCTCGAAGCAGCACACTGGAGAAACACCTCAGTGAGTGCACTGTTTGAACAGTTAGATTTATATTCTGGCTTCAGATCATTGCTGAACTCGTCTGTATTTTCGTGTTCAGTAGCAGGGTCGTTCCAGAGCACCATGCATACTTTGTGCTTTGCTTCGTGCAGTCGTTTTGCCCGAGGCCTGTTTGGCGTGTTCGAACCGACAGGGGCCATGTTGGAACAAAACTCAGAAAAACGTCTGATGTAAAGCTGCAGGCTCTGTGTGTGTTTCGGGGTGGAGAGCAAGGTGGGAAAACTACCAACAGACACACAAAGCTTGTAGATTAAGTTTCATGTGGTCTGCCAGCTGTTACTAAGCTATTATTTTGAGGTTTTTAACCATCCAAATATCATGTTGAGGGGATTCTGGGGGCTTTGAAGGCTAAGGGGAAAGTTGAATCAGGTCTTATGGTCTTAATTATGCCATTCCTGTACATCTCTTTGGGCTTTTTGTGGAAAATGAATACCCATGTATACCAGTAAAAGTTGTATCATTATACCCCTTATTCTTAGCTGAATCACACAGGAATTGTAACCCTCAAACTTGGCCTGTCAGTGATGTGTATGTGTGTAGGCTATTGGTGTCACACAGAGCACTGGTGGATTTCTGTGTTGATCTCCTGTCAGACTGGTTTAGGTGCAGAACGCCCACTTTGAAGTCTGTACCTGACATCAAAGTCTGTTTCTACTCCCGTGAAAGTTTACTCACAGCCTGTCTACAATGCACCGTTAGAGCCAATATCCAGGAATCCACATGACTTCAGGACATGACAGAGTTCTTTCCATCACTTCCAAGACCAGTAAAATCTAGCTTGGTAGATGTGCAATATGAAGCCAAATTGTCACACTGATAGTCTCGGACCGGCTCCACTATAAGCGACAATTCTCGCGCCCGATTCACTTTGTATTGGACGCGACACAAGAGTAGGGTAAAGGATAATGGGATGCTTGGCGAGCAGGCGCAGGAACGAGAAAGGGGAGGGACAAAAGTTAAACTTCAGTGAACAATATTCAAAGGATAGCGATGCAAGCTGCAGGATCCGCTATTTGATTGGATAATCTGGATTCTCCGGTGATTGACAGGAAAGACTATTTTCCCCAACATTCAAAATACCTTTTTAAACATAAACACTGCTCTGAAATCTCATTCTGAAATAATTTGGTGCGAGATATTTGTAATGTAGTTTCTGAATCTTGACCCATTTGGCCAAAATAAAAAGTTAGTTTGACCTCTGCTGTGATTGACAGTTGCTTGTACGCGCCATGGTTCACGTCCACACAAGCAGCAGGGAGACTAGGCAACAAGCGAGGCGTTTAATCATCACCACTTTACTTCTTTTTTTTTCATTCACAGACGAGCTCTGAAGACAACATGAACTACGCCGCCATCATCGACGGTATCAACAGCGTGAGCAGATACGGTACGTCCAATTCTTTCTTCTGGCTCTCTG